>JAQPPZ010001273.1:2530000-3130000 GCA_028583015.1 Wollemia nobilis | reverse complement strand
CATTTTTTATTATAAATTGATTTTTGCTCCTAAGGTTGTATGGTGTATTGTTGAGCTTAGATGAAATTAAATAATTATCTTATTTATTTTTTTGGTGGATTGAGTTATTTAGAGTGGAGTTATAAGGTGTAATAAGAGATTTATTTTTTGTATTCTTTTGGTGAATGCTAATTTCAAGGAGTAATAAGGTGTGTTTGAGTTCAATTATTTTTGTAATTGTGAAATATTTTGAGGAAGTGTTAGACTGATTTTTTGTCATCTAACCTTTGAAATTGGTAAAGAGAGTAATTGTGATTGAGACAGGATTTGAGGTCAATTCTTCATCAAACAAAAGGTATGGGCACATTTTCCTTGTGAGTGATTATTTGGATGTTGTGAATGCTAAGTTAGAGTGAAAAGGGTTGTTTAATAAGCATTGTTGAGTTTTATTTTTAAAGGTTTTCTGAGTGAGATTTGTTGATAAAAACCTTATTTGATAAGCATTATTGGAAACATTGAATGAGCTTTCATATGCATGATTAGGGTTTGTGAAATTTAATGAGTATCATTGTTATGTGAGGTTTGTTTGATAAGCATTGTTGACTAAGATTTCATTGAGTGATTGGTTGAGTGAAGTAAGCTTTTGTGAAAGATTAAAGCACATATTTCAGACAAATATTAGTGAAGATTTGTTGAGCAATTTGGGTATGTTCTTGAGAGGACTTGTGGACAAATTAGAGGTGTGGACAGATTAGAGGTAAGTCTTTGAGAAGACTTGTGAGCAGAGTTGTTTGATTGATTTATTCAAACCTTAGTTTAAGGTTTAGGGTAGATCTAATATATTTTATTTGTGATTGATTCAAGATTTATTTTAAGGCTTGAGGATAGATTTTGGTGCATATTTGAGGACAAGGTTATGTCATACCAGGATAGATATTGAGAAAATTTATGCTAGACCAAAGGACTATGTTTAGTGAATATTTGAGGATATATATTTAGAAGATTTTTGCTAGACCGAAGGACTATTTTTAGTGCATATTTGAGGAAAAATATTGGGAGAATTTGTGCTAGACCGAAGGACCGTGTTTAGTACAAATTTGAGACAGAGCTGATAGTAATATTTGGAGGTCATAGAGTATAGAGGACACCAATATCCAATGGATAGAGGTCCATTAGCCAAGGCAATGAATACAAGTCTTATAAGTGAAGGTATGAGTCTTCAATGGATAGATATCCATAAGCCAGTGCAGTGGAGGTAGTAGTTCTTCTAGAATATCACCAGCCAAAGTAGAAGAGGAGTTCTTCTATGGATAGAGATCCAAGACCTTGATTAGGGTATTGGTGTCTCCTTTGGATAGATGTCCATAAACATTGTAATAGGGAAAGGATTTCCAAGAGAATTTATTTAAGAAAAGTTTATAAGAAATATTTTCTCCGTGGAGTAGCCCACATTGGATGAACCAATTTAAATCATGTATCTCATGTGTGTGATACTTTGTGTGATGTTTACTACTTTAATATTGTTGATGTTATCATATGGATTTAAAAGTAAAAATTCTTATCTTATACTATTCATCCCTCCTCTCAATATAAACACATGCTCTTGAATTGGTATCAGAGTAGGTCTCTCTGTGAAAAGACTAATAGCTTGGAGGAAGATCCATCAAAACACACGACTTCAGAGAGTATAGAAGAGACCATGTTTGACATAAAAGAGGAATTTTTTGCTGCTCTCAAGAATATTGAAAAGGTTAGAAATAAGAACTCAAGTTTGAAGGATCAAATTCAAGAAGATGAAGAAGCAAGTATAGAACTTCTACAGAGTCTCACAGAGCTCAAGATAAAGGTATAATAGGGAAATAAAAATGAATAGGATATGACAAATCTATTAAGAGCAAAAGAAACAAAATGTGAAAGATTGGAAGCAAAAAAAAATTATCTAAGGAATGAAGTTGAAAGGACCAAGGTACTACCAAATATAAAGTTAGGTAAATAGAAATAGGAGTCTATATTTCAAGAAACATAGACATAAAACAGAGATAAGATCACTACTCATACTCCAAAATGAAAATATATCATAAAATAAGAAAGCAAAGAATAACCATGGATGAGAGTTCACCTTGTCAACATGGAAAGCAAACTAGAACAAGTTTCAAATCAAAGGGATATAGGTAATCAAAACCATTAAAACTAATACATACTTATCTATGTGGTCCTACCAGCATGCAGAGTATTCAAGGTGAAAGTTACTTCATATTATTCATAGATGATTACTCCATAATGACTTGGGTAGCCTTACTGAAAGATAAGTCGAAAGCATTTGATAAATTCAAGGTATTTAAAGAATGGGTTGAAAATGAAACTGGCAAAAGGATTAAGTGTCTGATATCTAATAGAGGAGAGTTTACCTCAAATTAATTTGTAGATTTCTGTGAACAACATAGAATCAAGAGAGAATATTCAGCTGTAATAATTCCTCAACAAAATGGAGTTTGAAAGGAAAAATAGGACTATTGAGAATATTGCTAGAGCTATGTTAAATGAGTCCAATATTTCAGATGGATTTTTGAGGGAAAAAGTCAACAGAATGGTATATATAATCACTAGGGCTCAAATGAGGGTAAACCATCACAAGACTCCATATAAGCTTTGGAAAGGAAGACCGGCCATTGTAAAACACTTCAAGATTTTTGGAAGAAAGTGTTACATAATACGGGAAGAGAAAAACTTGGGAAAGATTGACCCAAGATGTGATAAGGGAATTTTTCTTGGTTATTCTACTAAGATTAAAGCTTATAGATGCTACAACAAAAGGACATGCACTATTGTATAAAGTATAAATATAACAATTGATGGAAAGATAGATTTAAGAGAACCAGTTCAGCAAATTGTGTATCAGGAAGATTGAAGTTGTCAAGAAGAGTTTCGTGAGGAATCAGATGAAGAAGAGGAAGAAACACAAATACTTATTCCTAAGACTCCATTCAGGTATGTACAAAAACATCATCCAAAAGATCTAATCATTGGGAATCCATATGAGAGACATACAAGGAGAAGAATAATAACACCATCCCAACAAGCAAATTTTTCTTTATTATCTAAAATTGAGGCAAAAGACTTCAATGAGGCAAGTGAATGAAAGTTTTGGATTAAATAAATGGATGATGAATTAGATCAGATAGATAAAAACAAGAATTGGAAACTTGTTCCATGACCAAAAGATAAAAATGTGATTGGCACTAAATGGGTGTTTAGGAACAAGTTAAATGAATATGGATAGATAGTCAGGAATAAAGTAAGGTTAGTGTGCAAAGGTTATGCACAAGTAGAAGGAATTGACTTTGATGAGACATTTTCTCCAGTTGCACAACTTGAAGCTATTAGAATATTCTTAGACTTTTCAAGCTTCAAAAAAATCAAAGTATATCAAATGGATGTTAAATCAACCTTTATAAATGGTGTTTTAGAATAAGAAGTTTGCATTGAGCAGCCAGAAGGTTTCAATTTGACTGATAAATCAGACTACGTATGCAAACTAAAGAAAGCACTTTATGGACTAAATAAAGATCCTAGAGCTTGGTATTCAAGATGGGATAAGTACCTAGAGAAATAGGGTTTCAAGAAAGGAATAGTGGTTAGTAACTTATACATCAAAAATGAAGGGAATGACTTACTAATTGTGTTGTTTATGTTGATGATATCATTTTTGAAGGAAACAATGTTAAGATGTGTCAAAAAATTGTAAAGAGCATTCAAAATGAATTTGAGATGTCTATGCTTGGTGAGTTCTCCTTCTTTCTTGGACTTTAGATTTCACAATCAGAGAAAGGGTGTTTCTTTCACAAACCAAGTATATAAAAGAGATGCTAAAGAAATTCAAGTTAGAAGACTACAAACCAATAAGTACTCCCATGGTCACAAAATGTAAATTAAGTAAAGATGATGAATCTCCAGAGGTAAATCAAAAATTATACAGATCTATGATTGGCAGCTTATTGTATGTCACAGCTACTAGACCAGATATCATACAGGCAGTGGGATTAGTGGTATGGTTTCAGGCAGCACCCAAGGAAACACATGTAGAAGCAGTAAAAAGGATTCTCAGGTATTTAAAAGATACTATGGATTTTGGGCTCTGGTATCCCAAAAGTGATAGTTTCACTCTCACAGCTTATACAGATGCAGATTGGACTGGCAGTATTGATGATAGAAAAATTACAAGTGGAGGAGCATTATTTCTAGGAGACTATTTGGTCTTTTGGTTAAATAAGAAACCGGCATTAGTATCCTTATCTATAGCAGAGGAAGAGTATATTGCAGCAGTTGCCAGTTGTACACAAGTATTATGGATGAAGCGAACTCTAGAGGATTTTAAGATAAAATATGATCATCCTATTCCCATACTGTGTGATAATACAAGTGCTATAAATATCTCAAAGAATCCAGTGATGCACTATAGGACAAAGCACATTTCGATTAAGTATCATTTTTTGAAAGAGAATGTGACGGATAAATAGGTCAGGTTGGAATATGTTACTAAAAAGGAGCAGATTGTAGATATTTTTACTAAGCCACTTTTGAAAGAGACTTTTGAGTACCTCCAAGAAAAGTTGGGAGTAGTTATACTCCCACCCCAGAATTAACCACCTCAAGAGGAGGTGGGGGAGGAGCTAAGATAAGAGTCTCATTCTTAGCCCCAAGCCCCAAAGGTGACCCTTTGCCATTGATGACAAAGGGGGAGAGATTTGAGTTAGGGGGAGAGCATTCAGTGAGGAGGAGCAGAACAAAAAAAGGTAAAAGGAATGGTAAAATAAAAATGGGTTGCCATCAATGACAAAGGGGGATATTGTTGGAAATATGAGCAATATTTTTTGTCATTGATTTCAAGAGTCAGTTTCAGTGAGCAGTGCAAGAGGAAGGATGTCAAGAGTCAGTTTCAGTAATCAGTGCAAGAGAAATATTGCTTCTAGACCTAAGAGAAATAATATTATAATATCTCCCATTATAATATTCAAGAAGGTCAGATAAGGTCTACAGGAGAAATAAGAAGGCCCAAGAAAAATAATATTATAATATTTTATTATAATATTAAAGGTCTAATGGTAAGACCTAAAGCAATTAAATTAATTATAAATTAATTTTAATAATTTCATTATAAATTAATTTATAATTTAATTTGATTAACTTTATAGTTATTAAATTAATTATAATAATTTTATTATTAATTAAATTATAATTTAATTTAATAACCCTAAGGTTAGGGTTATAAGGGCAAAAATAATGTGTCTACATCAAAAAATTTCAGGGCATGGGTATAAATACCCAAAGCCTAAGTGGCTTCAAACCCATCCATGATTGAATTTAATAATACTCCCAAGAAAATCATGTGCGCAATTTTCAGTGAGAAATAAGGAAGAAGTCCTTCATTTGAATTCTTTGGTAGGTAGCGAAGGGTGAAAAGGCACAAGGCTAGGAATCCTTGTCACCATCTAGCCAGGTGGGCTAGTAGCATTTGGTAGCGCTTTAGGAATGCAAGGTGTTGCATTCGATTTGTAGCAAGGAATATTGTGAGGTTGTTTTACACCGAAGATGCCAAAGCTTTTTGGGCCTTGGCACCTAGGAAGAAGATAAAGTTTCATGGGTGCTTTTGCCTTCCACATGAGTGCTTAGCTCACACGGCTTGGAAACTGTGGCTAAAGCACTAGAGGCGCTATGACTCGAGAACGAATCCCATCGAGAGCACTTTGAGAGGTACTGATTTTTTTATTATAAATTGGTTTTTGCTCCTAAGGTTGTATGGTTTATTGTTGAGCTTAGGGAGATATAAGGTTGATGAAATTAAATAATTATTTTATTTAATTTTTTGGTGGATTGAGTTATTTAAAGTGGAGTTATAAGGTGTAATAAGAGGTTTATTTTTTGTATGCTTTTGGTGAATGCTAATTTCAAGGAGTAATAAGGTGTGTTTGAGTTCAATTATTTTTGTAATTGTGAAATATTTTGAGGAAGTGTTAGAGTGATATTTTGTCATCTAACCTTTGAAATTGGCAAAGAGAGTAATTGTGATTGAGACAGGATTTGAGGTCAATTCTTCATAAAACAAAAGGTATGGGCACATCTTCCTTGTGAGTGATTGTTTGGATGTTGTGAATGCTAAGTTGGAGTGAAAAGGGTTGTTTTATAAGCATTGTTGATTTTGATTGTTAAGGGTTTTCTGAGTGATATTTGTTGATAAAAACCTTGTTTGATAAGCATTGTTGGAAACATTGAATGAGCTTTCATATGCATGATTAGGGTTTGTGAAATTTAATGAGTATCATTGTTATGTGAGGTTTTTTTGATAAGCATTGTTGACTAAGATTTCATTGAGTGATTGGTTGAGTGAAGTAAGCTTTTGTGAAAGCTTACAATACAGATTTCAGACAAGTCTTAGTGAAGATTTGTTGAGTAGTTTGGACAAGTTCTTGAGAGGAATTGTGGATAAATTAGTGGTAAATATTTGATAAGACTTGTGATTAGAGTTGATTGATTGATTTTTTCAAACCTTGGGTTAAGGTTTGGGGCAGATATAGCAGAGTTGATTTGTGATTGAGTCAAGCTTTGTGTTAAGGCTTGAGGATAGATTTGAGGATAGAATTTGGTACAAATTTGAGGACAAGTTTGTGCCAAGCCAAGACAAATATTGAGTAGATTTGTGCTAGAACAAAGGACTATGTTTAGTACAAATTTGAGGACAGATATTGAACAAATTTGTGCTAGATCAATGGACTATGTTTAGTACAGATTTGAGGACAAATATTGATCATATTTGTGCTAGATCGAAGGACCATGTTTAGTATAGATTTGAGATATTTTAGAGTAATATTTAGAGGTAACAGAGTATAGAGGACAACATTCTCCAGTGGATAGAGGTCCATTAGCCAGGGTAGTGAATATAATTCTTCTGAGTGAAGGCAGGAGTGTTCAGTGGATATAGATCCATAATCCAGTGCAGTGGAGGTAGCAGTTCTTCTAGAATATCATCAGCCAAAGCAAAGGAGGAGTTCTCCTATGGATAGAGATCCATGAACTTGATTAGAGTATTGGTGTCTCCTTTGGATCGAGGTTCATAAAAATTGTGATAGAGAAATGATTCCCAAGAGAATTTATTTGAGAAAATTTTATAAGAAATATTTTCTTCGTGGTGTAGCCCACATTGGGTGAACCACGTTAAATCATGTCTCTCATGTGTGTGATGCTTTATGTGATATTTACTAATTTAATATTGTTGATGTTATCATATGGATTGAAAAGCAAAAAAATTTATCTTATACTGTTCACCCCCCCTCTCGGTATAAGCACATGTTCTTCACCATCCTTCAAAGACTTAAGGTAAATATTGAATTGGCCCAAATTGTATGCATTAGCAAGTTGATCAACCCTATTCTAAGCATATATTCAAAGTGGAGGACATGGGTTTTCTCCACCTACATCCCTATAAGCAGTTGTCTCTCTAGATCCAAGGATGATAGAAACTTACAACTAAATACTATGGTCTTTACTAGATCTATAATGGATTGGATCAATAGCCTACAAATTGATCATTGTAGGCACTTCTAGGATCCATCTAGTCTTTCACATCTCCTCCTTGAAGAAGTTTGTTGGAAACAAGGTATAGGTACAATCCACATTACTAGAGTTGGATGAATAAGGATCCATCATTCTTGAGCCTAAATAAATTTTGTACAGGAAATTGTTCACCCTTTGTTTTAGTGTCATCATTGATGTTCTTGTTCAATGGAAAAAATTACAACCTAAATATGCCACATGGGAGTCCCTCTAGTAGCTCCAAAAATATTTTCCTTATCTTCAACTTTGAGTACAAAGCGTTTTGAAGAGGAAGAGCATGTTAGGACCCCATCCTAACACTATTATGTAATAAACCCCTTTTTAATATGGGGACCCATCCTAATGATATTTTTTAATATTTTGTGGCCTTATAGGCTCCTAGACAAGTGGCATCATTAAATGCAAATGTTATAAATAATATAATTATTTTATCTGGTAGAATATTCTAGCTTTGGTGGCAATTTGCATGTAAGCCAATCCTTGAGCATTAGGTTTGGGGTTATGAAGAGTCTTTTAAAATATGAAGGGCATAGATGGATGTATATTTTTGCATATTAAATTGAATTTATGTTAGGAGATTGCCCCCTCAAAGAGACCAACAATCTTGTATTATGATATATATATATATATATATATATATATATATATATATATATATATATATATGCATTTCCATTTTGTATTGTAATATTTTGTTCTTTCATGAATTATTGATTTTATTACAATATTTATGTGGATGTGCTTATTTTAAGTAGAAGGTTCCTAATAAGATATTTTTTATACAATTAGTATGGTATCCAAGTTTATGACTTATCTAAAAGTTCCCCATTGGAAAGCTACAAAGAGGATATTGAGGTATGTGTAGAGTACATTGAGCATGGGCATTGAGTACTCATCTAGTGGAAAGCTATTTCTTACAAGATATTTAAATTCAAATTGGGTATATTATATTAGAGTTAGAATATATTACATCATTTGGATCATGTAAATGTACCACCTTTGGTACATAGTTAGAGTAGATATTACTTTAGGGGGAAGTTAGCTACTTACTTCAAGTAATGTAATAAATGCACAAGTATCAATGTGCATGTTGTAATGTGCAAGGTCTCCACTTGTACATCTAGGTAGAGTGTTGGGAAAAGAATATCTTTTCCTATATAAAGGGTCTCATAGTGATAGATCATAAGAGGTAGCATATAGATATCAAGAGTATTGTAGTAGAGAGTATATTGTGGTAGAGCTCCTGTATGGAGTTCAATGTAGTTCTTTAGCTTATATTAATGGAGTGACCATTTCCTCCATACTACATTGTATTTTCACCACTTTCTATTTATAGTATATTTTAATCATATTGCAAACTCACTTTTTTTCATCTTATCAGGACCTATGTTAGATCTCTCCCACTACATATATCCTCAAAACCTAACAGATTATGTAGATGATTGGATATCCACTATAATACATATTTTCTCTCTTGGTTCCAGTCTTATATCTTAATATAATAAGAAACAAAGTACCATTGTCTTATCCACAATAGAAATAAAATACATAGTAACTAATAATATAGAAAAGGAGAATAAATGGTTAAGAAATCATCTCTCTAAGCTACAACAACAATAGACACAACCTACCATACTACACTATGATAATCAAAGTACCACTAAACTTGTAAAGAATTTAATGTTCCATGCAAGGACTATGAACATTGAGGTATACCATCACTATACCAGGCAACATATCTAACAAGTGATTCATCTAAAGTAATGCAAAATAAAATATTAGATTACAAATATCTTTACTAAAGTCCTTGAGTAAGACTAAATTTTTCCATCTTCAAAGACTTTTAGATTTGAAATATATTACATGAATCTTGTTGTAGGATTTTTGTTGTAAACCCCCAAATTTTGGCTTAATTCTCACAAGTCTTGTATCTCTATCTTTCAGTCTAAACAAAATTAATTTATGAGTATGTTAGAAAATAAATTAATTTTGTGAGTTAATGCATCGACCAAGATAGGATTTGGATGGTTTGGACTCATTTAAAATGTCAGTAATCATCTTCTAAAACCTATGAGCATAGATAAGAGGAGTAGTCTAATAATTTTGGTGCAAGCCTTCCAAAACCTAGATCTACTAACCAAATATTGGCTATATACACCTATATTTAAGAAAACATTGTGTGTAATAAATTTTTGGTATCTTCCCCATCATCTAGATGTATTTGTTTAGTTTCATTTTACTTTCTTCAAGATTCATTTAAAATCCTTATCTATCTTCTAATATATCACAATCCTATTCCCAATATTTTGGTGGTTCTTTGCATGTCCCTTTTCATTCCTCTTTGAAATCTAAATATATTTGATCTGCAAAAAAATATATAAGCATATGAATATTACCTTACAAATACATGTAAAATAAATATGTAAATATTAGATGCTTTGTAATAAACAATTTATAGGTAAAACCCTCATAGAAAGAACACTTCATGGGTTCAATCCTTTAAATTTTTTAAATTAATAACCCATTTTGATTGCTACTCGCATCTACTAGGTTAGTGTTATAACGTACCATTGGGAATCCATGCTAAAGTTCATGGATTTTGTGTCAAGTGATAGTCTTCCATTGTGAACATGAGTACTATAAGGTATAACATAGATTAAAAAATTAATAAATAAATGTTAATCGATCTTATCTAATAATGTTATTTTAATTAACATATATTCCTATCATAACATAATTTAATATTTTGTAAACATATAAAAGAAGTATGTTTTCCATTTTGTTGTGATCCTAGATACAAATTGTGGTTGATATTGGGTTGTAACGGTCCAAATATAGCCATAACAACTAATTATTTTTATTATCTCAATCCATAGATTTAGTTAGTCAACCCTTGAGAATTAGGGTTAGGTTATTATTGATTTCATCTATAAATAGAAAGAATATTTAATTAGTTTATATCATCAAAAAAAATGAATTTAAGTTTCCTCAGTGCATATAAGAGACTTCACCCTCTCAAAGTGACTATGAGACTTTACCCTCTCTAAGTGGCTATGGATTTGCTATTGCATTAATTTATTTCTAAATTTGATATTTGCATATTGTTCATGGCATTTGAATCTGAATTATTATTGTTTGCATGTTGTTAATAGTAATTCAATATTGAATTATTATTTTTGATAGTAAGTATTATATGGTATCATAACAAGTGGTATCATTATAGTACTCAATGAAGAAGTTTGAATCACTCTTCAGCTTGAAGCAGTATTGCAATCTAAAGTTTATCATCTTCATTTTCAACAAATTGAGGAGTTTCTCATCAAGTGGCAATACCTTCCAGAAGAAGATGCTACATGGGAGCCTAAGAGTATTTTCTAGTATTTTTAGCTTTGAGGACAAAGCTTTCCAAATGGGGTAGCCATGTCACGGTCCTAATATAGCCATGTCAAATAATTTTTTTTATTACCTTGGGCCATAGATTTAGTTAGTTGGCCCTTGAGAATTAAGGTTAGGTTATTATATATTTCATCTATAAATAGGAAGAATATTTTATTAGTTTGGATCATAAAATAATTTGGATTTAAGTCTCCTTGATAAGAATAAGAGACGTCACCCTCTAAAAGTGGTTATGGATTTGCTATTGCATTAATTTATTTTTAGATTTGATATTTGCATATTGTTCATGGTATTTGAATCTCAAATATTATTGTTTGCATGTTGTTAACAATAATTTAATATTGAAGTATTATTTTAGATATTAAATATGTATGAGGTATCTTAACAAGTGGTATCACAGCTTCTAGTACTCAATCAAGAAGGTTGAATCACTCTTTAGCCTAAAGCACTACTACAGTCCAAAGTTTGTCATCTTCGATCTCGATAAAATTTAGAAGTTTCTCCTTAAGTGACAAGACCTTTGAGAAGAAGATGCTACATGGCAGCCTGAGAGTTTTTTTAGTATTTTCAGCTTTGAGGACAAAGCTTTACAAATAGGGGAACCATGTAAGAATCCCAATATAGCCGTGTTGGCTATTATTTTTATTATCTCAAACATTTGATTTAGTTAGTTGGCCCTTGAGAATTAGGGTCAAGTTATTATTGATTTCATCTATAAATAGAAAGAATATTTAATTAGTTTGGATCATTGAATAATTTAGATTTAAGTCACCTCAATGCACATAAAAGACTTCACCCTCTCAAAGTGGCTATGAGACTTTGCCCTTTCTGAGTGATTGTGGATTTGTTATTGCATTAATTTATTTTTTTTATTTTAATATTTGCATATTTTTCATGGCATTTGGATCTAAATTATTATCATTTGCATATTGTTAATAATAATTCAACATTGAATTATTATTGCAGATATTAAATATTTATGCAATATTTTAACATGGGTTATACCTCCAATCAAAATTTTATGATGACTTTAGTTGTGTTGCATTTTATCTGAACAAATGTTATTTCTTGTCCTTAACAAATTCATCGTCTAGCCTCGAATACCTCAAATTTAAAATATTTCCCTCCTTGGGTAATATCCCATAATTTTTCTTGAATAGAACTATGCAAAAACCATATATATCATTCTTTTTTATAACAATGAAGTCTAAATAAATCTATAAAAATCTTAAACTTTAGTGTGTTGTCAACCATTTCCATAATTATAATTTAGTCAATTAATTATTGATTTTAAAATGTGATAAATAATGACATATTAATGATCATGAGCTTCAAAGAATCTAATATAAGTATAAATATCTAGAATTTTAATTTGGTTTTGTAACTAGAAAAGTATAACTATGGAGTATAATGGAGATCAAGGTAAAGGAGGATGTGCTTCATAGTTGTCCATAAATGGGTCTTTGAGCAATTGTAGAGTGGCATATAGGGATATTGAAATAATAAGTAATAGTAATCTTACATATGAATTGTAGGTTGGTTTAAGGAGGGACCAAAAGCTCTTTGGTAGAGCAACTTTTACACATGGAATTTGCAAAAATTTAACTCTTAGTTGATCCATACCTTTAATAGAGCATGAGAGCCAAAGTATTAAAATTGAATAAGACAAAGAATTACCCCAAAATAAAAAGGGCAACATTAAATGTATCCCTAAAATAAAAAAAGGAGAGTGATGAGTGTTACTAGGTAAATGTTGTGTGTGATAAAAACAAGATTGTATACATCATGAGAGAAGAAATATGAACACTTAAGCACTAAGAGTATCTGCAAAGAAATAAAATAAAAAATACTCAATTTGGTAAGACAAATGAAGATATGAAGCAAAGAAACATTTATTGTAGGAAACAACAAAGTGAACATTATAAGCACTAATCTACTTTGCACCTAGTAGTTGTAACAATTGGTGATTCGTGGAGTTCAATAGGATGAGAAAATTATCATAAGGACACTTCTATTTGAGTTATTGGATCACAAGTGAACAATTAGGTAATTGATAAAACAAGTTATTTAGAGCCTAACCAAGTTGATAATTTAAAAATATGTTAATGTGTATGCACAATAGTGAATATGTACTTGTAACAAAAATTTAGGGTTGAACTGTGTATCATCCTAGGGTTTCTAGAAGTCTCCAAACATTCTTTGGAAGCACATACTAAAATCTGCATGGTGTTTGCTCTGTAGGTTTTAGTATGTCATCACTTCCTCCCCCGATTTTGTCTGAAGCTAGCGGCAAGAGAAATGGTTCTGAAAGTGACCAAGTGGCCCAGGAATTTCATCTCCAAGGTGTACCATGAGGTAATTTTGAACCTGATTTTGTGATTCTGTTACATGAGTTTAATCAAGCCTATGCATGGTTTGAAATTAATACTCTTATCGGGTATTTTATGGATTATATTCCTCCTGAGCATATTCTTAAGAATTGGATTGAGCATTATTGGTGCTCATATGGTATCCAAGTTGACCATGTCTAAAATATCTCCAAGGGATTCTTCCATTTCCACTTTGGTAGCCATGAACAAGCCCAAAAAGTTTTGAACAAGGGCCCTAGCTACATTAACAGCTCTCTGCTCATTTTCCAGCCTTGGAGCTAGGATTTCATAGTTTCTAATGTTGTTTCCCTAGTCGTGCCCATCTGGGTTGAATTCCTAGACCTTCCCACTGTATTTTGGCCCTTCTTGAAGAACTTGGTGTCCACCCTTGGTGATTTTATATGCGATGAGCCCACCTAGTTCATGTCGGTCTTCCCAACTAAGAGAATGTGTGTCAAGGTTGACCTGGCCAAAATGTTGAAGGAGCACATCAATATTCAGATAGGTACCACATGTATTCACCAGTGGGTGGTGTACATCAATCTCCCTAATACATGCTATAGATGCTAGTCAGCCTCCCACCGCATTAAGGATTACCCCTTGATGGCAAAAAAATTCAAGGCCAATGTGCCAGTTTCAACCGCTGGTGCTATGTCAACCCCCACCACCCCGAATCCCCCCTAAAGGTGGTGAATTGGCTAAAGTTTTATGTAAAAAGGGTAAATGTGGTAAAACTATTAACGTAGGGCATACGGTGGTGACCTATGCTCAAGACCTTTCTCCCAAGCCTCCCATGCAAACCCCAATTGTGGATTTGGCTCCTACCCCTTCTCCTTCACTAGCTATTGATTTTGAGGTGCAAGAAGAGGGGTTTCATTCCTCTGTGCCCTTGGTCTCCTAGAAAGTGGTGGTGGTTAAAGGAATTTTCTCCTAGAGTTTAGGATGATGGTCTCGTAGCCCGCTGTGAGGTGAGCATTATGCCTATTTAGACAAATGAAGTCCTACCAACTTCCCTCCCATGAACTTGGAGGCCATCATGAGTAATTCCTTTCACATTTTGTTAAACAATGTGAGCGAGGCCAGTGGTGGTATGCAACTTTACTCATTCTAATTTTATTTCTTTCATATAATGTATGTGGCTTGACATACCCAATCTGACATTACATGGTTAGGTATGAGCTTAGTACCTATTCCAATATGTATGGTCGCCAGATTTTGTTTATCTCCAAGAAGTCAAAGTGGTAAAATTCACCTTGCAATCTACTTGCTCTATGTTATGGCCTAGAAGTCAGATGTATGCTACCAACCACCCTCAAGGAAGTGGAGGCATTCTCATTTTGTTAAATTATAGGTGGAGAAGTAATTTTTTGACTGGAGATTTCTATCCCTCCATCATGCGGTTTGGATTTTGCTTGAAGTGGGAGGGTTGTCCTTTGAGATTATTAACATTTACACCTCTAACGAGGTCCAAGATAGATGTGCCTTATGGATATGGTGTGTGTTGTCCCTACCAGCCATAGTTTGGCTTATGTGTGGTGACTTCAATATGATAGAAAAAGCCTCTAATAAAGTGGGCCAGCTTCCTAATAGGTGGGCCATAGGAGAGCGACAGGCTTGGTACTTTATGAAAAATAAACTAGGGGTCTTCGATCCCAATGCATGTTTTTCTATAGGGCACTTTTTTGAGCATCTTTGGTTCACATGGTCCAATTTTCAATCTAATCCCACAAGATTTTTAAAAATAGTTGACATAGCTATGTTGTAGGACCAGGGAGATTTATCCTTTTCCCATCGACTTCCTTCTATCCCTTTTGTTGAAACAATTCTTGGAATCATCTTGTATGATCATTTGCCTATTGTTTATAGTTAATGTTTCTTCCACTCCTCTACGGCCATTTAAATCCTAGTTTTTTCTTAACATGTTCTTCCTTCAACATGAAACCACTATTTGTCATATCCAAAGGATATGGAATCTTATTCCCAGATCCAATGGAGATTCTAGATGGATTGAGTGGTGGAACGATGCCATCTTCCGCACCACTACTCTACTTAGAAGCTTGGGGAAAAAGTGGCACAGTTGCACCGATACTCTAATACTGCTCTAAGAAATGAGCTTGCAAAGGCTTCCATTAGACTGGAGGCTTGTCCCTTTGACTCCACCATCCAAGCTCATATTGCTCAAATCTGGCATGAGCTCAAAGTGGCTGAGCTGTATGAAGCTAAAGGGGCTCAGATCAAAGCCAGGCTCCATTGGCTTAAAGTGGGTGACAGAGTTTCTAAAGAGTTTTTCAAAGACTCAGGCCTCCCAGGCATTCTACTCAATTCAAAGCCCTTGTTGTTAACGGGGTTTGAATCACTTATTTTCCTGAGATAGCAGTAGCATTTACCAAGCATTATACTCACATTTTTTTTTCTCAATAGTACACTCCCAAAAGGGAACAATATCTTCAATGTTGCAAAGAAGTTGTCCCTACTTGCCTCTCCCCTGCTCAAAGGAATGATTGTGAGCACTTATTGTCGGTGTAGGACCTAGTTGATGCTCTTTTTCAAATGGCAGATGCTAAGGCACCTGGGCTAGATGGCTTCCCTTGCAAATTCTACAAAACCTGTTGGGATTTTGTTGGCCCTAACCTGCACAAAGTATACTTGGAAGCCTTGAGGACTAGCTCCCTAGGCACTCTAATCAATAAGGGAAACATCAAATTTATCCCCAAGTTAGGGGATCCAGAGATCATCACAAACTAGAGGCCTATCACCCTGTTAAATGTTAGCTACAAAATCATTGCCAAAGCGCTTGCCCTATGGATTCGGCCTTTGCTTCCCACTATTGTAAGGCCTAAGAAGACTAGCTTTATTCAAAATCGCTACATTCTGGACAATGTCTTGGTAGTATGGGAAGGTATGGAGTGGGATCGTAGATCTAATCAATAGGCCCTCTTCCTCAAACTTTATTTTGAAAAGGCCTATGATAGAATTGAATGGGTCTTCATACTTTCCATGCTGGAAGCTCTTGGCTTTGGCCCTCAATTCATTTCCACTATCAAGATGCTTTTTCAGGATGCTTCAGTCATGCCTTCTGTTGGGACTGAAAAATAAGGCACACTTTATTTACAAGTTATCTTACAATATATAAACATCAAGCTTAGGATGGAGATATGACAAGTATCATAAGCTCCACTCCAAGTGTCTTTCAGAAGACACCACTCCAACTCAAACTGAATACAAGGACAAGTGGTAGAAGACAAATGTCAACCTGTCAATTATAGGCATAGTGTACATTATAACAATAATAATATTCTAACATTTCTCCTTAATGTGCACTATCCTAAAAAGATAAGTCAATATTAGATAACATTCCCCCTTAATGTTGACTTCTTTTACATAGATATAGCAAATTGCTAAACTGAGAAAACTTGTCTTTCCCAAGTGACTTGGTGAAGATGTCTACTACTTGATATTGAGTTGGTACATACTCCATGTGTATAATGTCTTCTTGGACCATTTCTCTAATGAAGTGATGATGGATCTCAATGTGCTTTGTTCTAGCATGGAAAGCTGGATTCTTGGTCATCTTGATGGTACTTTGATTGTCACAATATATATATGTTGGACCATGTATGAATAGCCCAATATCCTGAATTAATTGCCTCAACCATATTGCATCCTTAGTTGCCTCAACTGCTGATCTATAAACTGTGTTTTGCTTCTTTGTGCTCCATGAAATAGAGCCTTGGCCTAATTGAAAGTAATAACCTGATGTAGATCTTCTAGTTTCAGGACAACTGGCTCAATCTGAATCTATGTATCCAATAAAATAAAATTTATCACTTGATTTATACATAAGGCTATGATGAGGTGTGGCCTTTAGGAATATCACAATCCTCTTAGCTACTATCCAATGGCTCTTCTTAGGATCCTACATGAATCTGGAAATAATGCCAACTGAATAGCAAATATCTGGTCTAGTTGAAGTTAAGTAGATCAAACTTCCAACTAGTTTCCTGTAAAGTGTACCATAAACCCTTTCTTCTTCATCATTATTTACCAATTTCAATCTAGTTTCCATGGGAGTTAGAGAGGGCTTACACTCCTCCGTGTGAAACCTATCCAAAATAGACTGAATGTACTTAGCCTGTGAGATAAAAATATTACCAGGTTGTTGCCATACCTCTATTCCTAAGCAATAGTGGAGGAGGCCTAAATCTGTCATCTCAAAGTTCTTGCATAAATCCTCCTTGAGCAACCTTATTCCTTCTATGTCATCACCTGTAATGAGAAGATCATCCACATACAATGTAACCAAAATGATGTGGTTCCTCCAATGTTTCACATAGAGAGTAGATTCTACTGTAGATCTAGTGAAACCAAGGTTGAGAAAATAGGATTCAATCTTTGCATACCAAGCTCGGGGTGCTTGCTTCAACCCATATAGAGCTTTCTTTAATCTGAGGACTTTTTTGTTTTGGCCTTCAATTGTGTACCCTGGTGGTTTTTTCACATACACTTCCTCCTTCAAATGACCATTGAGAAATGCACTTTTGACATCCATTTGATATATTGGCCAATGTTTTTGAGTTGTCATAGCAATAACTGTCCTGATTGTAGTCATCTTAGCCATAGGAACAAAGGTCTCCTCATAATCAATTCCATATTGTTGCTTATAGCCTTGAGCTACTAGGCGAGCCTTGTAATGATCTAGTGAGCCATCTGCTTTATATTTTGCTTTGTATACCCATTTTATGCCAACAGTATATTTTCCTTTGGGTAAATCAACTAACTCCCAAGTGTGATTCCTTTCAATGGCATCCAATTCTTGATCCACGGCATGAATCCATTTAGGATCACCAAGTGCTTCTTTGACATTAGAAGGTTCAGGTTGGCTAAGGACTTTGGCCATTAGGGCATAATTCACTTGGTGTCTTAGGGTTGAAGGCCTTTTACCTGTATAGGTGGGCAAATGATTTTGGGCTTCATCTATTGTGGCTTGAACCCACTTGGGTAAAGGATTGGATGATGTTACTTGATCATTAGGAGGAGGAGATGGAGGACATGGATCATTTATAGGAAGTTCTTCTTGTGGATGAATTTCTTGATTTATGAGTGAAGGAGAAGGACTAGATGATATTGTATGCATGAATGGAGCAACTATTTCATTAGTTATTTCTAAAGTGGGGGTCTTAGGAGGATTATATGGGGGATACTCATGAAAGGTAACATCCCTAGATAAAATGATTTTCTTAGAAATAGGTTCATATAATTTATATGCATTGGCACTATCACTATAGCCAACAAAGATGCATTTTTGGATCTTATCATCAAACTTCTTCCTTTTCTTATGAGGAATATGAGCATAGGCATCACATCCAAATATTCTCAAATGGCCCACATAGGGCGTCCTTCCACTCCATGCTTCTTCAGGTGCTCTTTCATGTAATGCCTTTGTGTATGACCTATTAGTCAAGTATGCAGCAGTAAGAACAGCTTCCCCCCAAATTGAGTTAGGTCATATAGTAGCATGTAACATTGATTTTGCCCTATATGTGATTGCTTGATTCATCCTCTCAGCAACTCCATTTTGTTGCGGGGTATAAGGGGTTGTGAATTGCCTCCTTATCCCATGATACTTTAAAAAATTAAAGAATTCATTGGAGACATATTCTCCACCATTATCAGATCTTAAGGTGGAGATTTGATAGCCACTTTCTCTTTCAATAAGTGCGATGAATTCTTTGAACTTATCAAGGGCTTTCCACTTATATTGAATTAGGTAGATCCATACCTTTTTGCTGTAATCATCAATGAAAGTGATGTAGTATTTAGCCCCAATATAAGATTGAACAGACATTGTCCCACAAATGTTTGAATGAACCAATTGCAAAGGTCTATTGGCTCTCCATGCCTTTCCTATTTCAAATGGTTGCCTATGGTGTTTGGCTATTACACATGGCTCACAAAAACATTTTGACTCCTTAAGATGTGGAAGTCCTTTAACTAATCCTTTTGTAGCCATCATTTGAAGATTATTAAAATTTAAATTTCCCAATATTTCATGCCATGTGTACTCCAAAGAGAAAGTAGTTGTTGTATGCAAAGATGTTTGTGTTACAGATTTTGTAAGGAAGTAGTAAAAACCATCCTTTTTCACTCCCATGGCCTTGACATTGCCATTGGGTTCCTTAATGTAGCATTTGTCTTTTTCAAAATAGACATTATAGCCCTTATTTGTAAGTTGTCCAATAGAAATAAGACTCCTTTTAAGACCAGGCACATACAAAACATTTGTTGCAGGAACATTATTACCATCATGCAAAGTAAGTGGTGCCTCCCCAACACCTTCAATGGATAGTGTACTTTCATCACCAAAAGTAATGAATTTATTTGATGTAGGTTGAACCTTGGTCAACCAATCTTGCCTTCCTGTCATGTGCTTTGCTGCTCCAGAATCAATATACCAAAATTCTTTATCTTCAAAATTAACTTGGTTGGTTGCATACAATGTGTTCAGATTATTATTTTATGGTTCTCCTTGTTCTCTTTGCCTTTTATAGCAATTAGCAACATTATGATTCCATTTTCCACAATATTCACACCCTTGTTGATTGTTGTTTTGACCCCCTTGAGGTCTTGTTTGCCATCTTGGTTGTTGTTGGTACTGCTACTGATGTGGTTGTTGATGGTACTATTGATTTGGTTGTTGTTGGTACTATGTGTATCTCTAATGTTGTCTACCCCTTTGATTCTGATTATGCTGATTTTGACCCTTGTTTTGTTTAGGTTGTAAAGTTGCCTTGGTGGCAAAAGTTGTTGATGTGGCTTCAATTTCTTCATCTTTGATTAGGGCTTGCTCATGTTTCTTAAGTAGGATCTCAATATCCTCAAGTGTGGAATTCATTTTTTTACCACTCAATTCTAACATGGTAGCATAGGAGTGAAACTTTGAAGGAAGACCATGCAACATTATTGGAATTAACTCATTATCATCTAGGGTTTTACCAATGACTAAGAAATCATTCTTAATAGACTTCACTTCCATAAGATAATCGATAAGTGAGCCTTTCATACATAGATTGTGCAATTTTTGTTTGAGATACAAAATATTATCTTGACTTGGCCTATCAAATAATCTATTGAGAGCATCCCATGCTTGTTTAGGTGTTTTGTAGCCCTTACAGTTTCTCTACATTGAATTACTGTAGCTAGCTTGATTATACTTAAAGCTATATTGGAATCCTTCTCAAATTGTGCTTTTTCTTTAGGGTCTGTAGGTGCAGTGAGTGGGTCTTCATTAGCCTGTCTATATTTCACAAAGTCCCACATGTCATTCATCATTAATATTGATTCCATCTCATACTTCCAATTTGCAAAAGTTTGTGCTCCTTCAAGTTTCTTTGTAAGTCCACTTAATAGATTTGTAGTAACCATGATTTAGAAAAGGATCAAAATAAAATGGAGATCAACAAAGGATGAAGTAAGAACGACAAATGCCAAATTAGAGCCCTCAAAAAAATCTAGGGTACACCGTTGAAGATCGAGAGGAGGGTTTGCCTAGTTTTTCCACTCTGAATCTTCAAGTGATTCCAATAGTGGGAGGGTTAAGTTGAACACAAGTACCTTTTTCTATCCAAAGAGAGTAAGAATTAGAATTTTGCCAGACCTTTATACCAAACTTCTCAATATACCCGCCCTTATGTGAGGGAGACTATAAGCATTTGAGCAGTTGATACGTGGAACATAGGCGATTCTGAAATGGAATAACCTACCAGATATTTATACCAAACTACTCAATATACCTGCCCTTACGTGAGGGATACTATAAGTATTTGAGCAGTTGATACGTGGAACATAGGCGGTTATAAAAATGTGATGCTTGCTTTTTGTAGAATTGTTACAATAGATGTGCCAATGTATTATTGCTTTATAATAATTTGCCTGTATGTGTTTGCTTGCTTTATATGGCTTAGTGTCAAGTGTGTATGAAATGGAACTACACTTTATTACAATTATAAAACCCAAAGTCATGCAAGGGTAATAGCAAGCATAAAATGTAGACAAAGCCCAAATAGAAGATGCAAGCAACAAACACCTAGTGGCCAAGAGAGTGCCACAAAAGGTCTCCACAAGAAAGAGGCAAGGGGCCCTAAATCACCCCTTGAGTTGATGATTGTATTAGGAAATATGGCTCAAGAATAGTCCCAAATATGCCTTGAAGTGTGATACAATTTCAATGCCACCAATGATGATAATGCCTCCAATTTTGCCAAATATAATGAATAACTTGGCTTAATGTCCCCCCAATGACTTAAAATTGATATTCCCACAATTTTGCCAAATATTTTGTCAAGGAGTGTCGGATACTACTGAAAATGCACTCCAAATTACAATGTCAACTTCAAACTTCAATTTAGCATATTAAATGATTTCAAAACTAAAAATAAACTGCACCAATGGATTCCTCTCGAAAAATCCTTTCCAACGACTATATATAAGGCTATAGTCGGTTACAATTTGACCCTTGATTTTAAGAAAATACAAGACTTCTTAGAGGCAAAAAATAGGACAGATTGCCCTCTACAAATTTGAAATTTGAAATTTTGGCTTGAAACTGTTTCGGTGGGAAAATTTTGAAATGACCGAGCGGGAAATTTTGGAGGGAATGACTGAAAAATTTGCAATCTAGCTTATTGTTACCTACTACAGCTGTAGATGTTTCTCAATCCAACAATTGGCAACTGATGTGCCTTAACAATAAATAAATAAAATAATTTTTTCGCAGCCCCAAAAAATTGCTGCAAATAGCCAACTTTGAGCAGTTGTAACTTGCTCAATACATTACCGAATTAATCAAGTGAGTACTTGATGTTGTATTACTTCTCATAATCTATATGATGATGCAAAAACATCAGGAAAAGGACTGCTAATAAAATTAATAAAAAAAATTCCATTTCAGAAAAAATCGCATAGGAAAAAAATAGCTGCAACAGTTCGTCTTCAAACAACCATATCTTGCTCATTTCTTGTTGGATTTTTGCATGTGAGTACTCGATTTTGTAGTACTCATCTTGATATACGTGCTGGTATAATCAGATTCTGAAGATGACTGCTCTAAAAAAATTCACTGTTGCAAAATGTGACGTTTTTTTTTTTTTTAAATGTGCCTTCACCCTGCAAAAAAAAAACACCCCCACATTGCCAGAATCGCCAAAAATCTTAAAAAATTCTCTCCGTTTTTCATTCACAGGATCAACTTAGCAAGTGAAGAGGATACTTCAGAGAAAAAATTCAGTCCTAAAAAAACACTCTCAAACCCCAAGGGTCCCCATAGGTGGATCTCATCACTCTGATACCAGATGTTGGGACTAAAAAATAAGGCACGCTTTATTTACAAGTTATCTTAGAATATATAAGCATTAATCTTAGGAGGGAGATATGACAAGTATCATAAGCTCCACTCCAAGTGTCTTTCAAAAGACACCACTCCAACTCAAACTGAATACAGGGACAAGTGGCAGAAGACAAATGTCAACCTATCAATTATAGGCATAGTGCACATTATAACAATAATAATATTCTAACACTTTCTCTCAATAAATGTAAAACTGAAGCTATTAGGCTACATAGGTTAGAAAGGCAGGGGTGTCCTCTGGCTCCTTTGCCCTTTATTTTAGCAGCAGAAACATTTGGTTATCTTTTAGACAACCGTACCTCTAATGGGTTGCTTCAGGGTATTTCTCTTTCTAGTAATATAGTTTAGCTTATTAATGACCACGTTACTGATGATTCCTTCCTCACCCTACAGGAAGATGAGAAATCTCTCTCTGAAGCTCTTTCATATCTCCACACTTTTTGTAAAGCTTCAGGTTCTAATATTCAATGGAGGAAAACTTCCTGTTACTGGCAATCCCCTCAACCTCTTCCTCATTGGCTTCAACACGTTCAATGGAGTTGGATTCAGCCTGGGGAAATTTTCAAATTCCTTGGCATTCCCTTTGCCTTTCAAGGCTCTCCATCACAATTATGGTCCTATGTCATCAACAAAGTTGAAAGTAAACTGGAGTATTGGAATGCTAAGAAACTATCTCTTGCTAGAAAATTCTAAATTTGCTTGAAAGTGTTGGCCTCCACGCATGTTTACTACTCATCCTACTGGGTCCCTTCCCAGGCATGTAACAAAAATCTTGAAATATTGTTGCGGGACTTTCTATGGTCCAATGGTTCTGAGCGGAAGGGTTTCCACAAAGTGGCTTGGGATATTTTTTGTCTCCCAAGGAATACTAGCAGTATGGGTATATTGGACTTCAAAAGATAAGGTTTAGCCCTTTGTACTAAATGGATTATTCAGGCTCTTAAAGGCCTTGAGGCTTGGAATGTGCTTCTCAAACATTGTATCTCGGCTAGACTCCCCCTCAACCGAAGAGTGTGGATAGGGATGGATCTTCCATATCTGGTGCTTGCCCCAGTATTCATTAAAATACCTGGCTCCTTTGTTATCAAGAGCATATGGAAGGCTTGGCAGTAAATCAACTCATGGATTATATGGAAGGGGGCCAGGTTACATAAAGGCCTCTCCATCAATCATCTCAATGTTTGGTGGTATCTTGTTTCCAAGTTATAGGGTACACCGTTAGCACAAATACCTTGGGTCCATGCTCAGAAGTTCTTTAGCCTGGAATTGTCACAATTGCAAATTTTTATTCCAGGGAAACTAAGGATTGGATCCCTTGGGATACTTTTAAATATACCTTTTTCTTGACCAGTGCGGATAGAGTGACCTATGATGCAGTGATTGATCACACCCCCTTTTCCATTTGGTATAAAAATAGGAGTCAAATTCTAAAAACCCTAGTGGAAATATTGGGCATGGTACAAAAGCACTCCTTTGCTCAATTACAAAGCCAAACAGGGTTATGAATGGCTTATGCTAGCTTCCCCCACGGTGCCCAAGCTCAATGTCAAATGGGACCTCATTTCTACTCACACTAGATGGAAAGCCAGATTCCACTCAACTTGGGCTTCTTACTTGGAGCCAAAGAAAGCCTTTTTTACCTGGAGCTTGTTGTTTCAAGGACTGCCCCTTGGAAATCGACTTTCTTATATGGGGGTGCCTGACCCTAGATGCCCATTCTATCAAGAACCTGAATCTTGTTTACATATTTTTTGGTCGTGCAGACATGCCAGTCTGGCCTGGAATTGGGTTGCTTCTTTCTTTGCTCCGTACATGCCCCTGCCACTTTCATGGCAGCATGTCTTACTAGGTGATCCCATCCAATTCTCCCTCCCTCTGAAGGAAGTGTGGCAAATTTTTAGAGTCAGCATTTTGTTTCACATTTGAAAATCTAGAAATAGAATTATTTTCAAACAGGTTGATCCGTCTCTAGAATTTTCTTTGGCTGACAAGTTGGAAGTATTCCATGATGTGTGGTTTCATATTTGTGACTAGGCTAAGAAGGTGGACCACTTGCAGGACTTACTAAGTTATTGGTGCGGTGGTCCATGTGTTGTGAGTAGGGTGGCCCCAGATTGCACATCTCCTAACCAATATCACTCCCATTCTCACCGGTGCCCAAATCATGCCAAATGCCAGCCACCTAGGAACATAGACAATGATACTGGGGGTAATTTATAGCAGCATGATACATGGAATGTGTAACAACTAACACAGGCGACCAGTGACAGGTGGGGTGCCTCAGTCAACAATGAAAATATATTTTCTTGGTCATGTCCCCCATATCCCATTAGTCATGCTTCAGGATGGGGTGATGATCACTTTGATAGGTGGGGTAGTTGTCCACTCCGATGGATAAGGAGATATCAGTAAAAAGCTCCATTCCATAATGCCTTTTTGGTTGTAATTAGTTCTCAGTTTTGATGTGTTGGCAGTGGGGCCAATTCTTTTCAGCTTTGTCTTTCCTAATCCGCTATTAGGATTAGTGTGGTTTCCTTCAGGATGTGATTTTTCCACCCACACTCTTTTTTTTGTTGTAAAAGACTTTTAACTATTAATTAAATAGCCTTTCATCAAAAAAATGTATCTGTAACAAAAAATTGATGAGACAAAATATAATTGTAGAAATAAAAAAAAATATTGCAAAAATAAAAAATGTTAGAATATTTAGTTATATTACTATTACATTAAATATGTTAACCATATCAGTTGAGAAACTGCCCAGCATAGTTGAAACTGCCTCAACGGAGTTCTTACGGAGTTCTTTGTAAAGTTTATATATTTACCATGAATATGAAGAGAAAGGTAATGCTTCGGTTTTTAACATGGTATCAGAGCATTGAACGTTCTTGGGCAATGTGATTTTTTTTTTGCAAGGTGGATAACATTTACCACTCCAAACACTACTGCAGACGGAGCCATAGCCTGAGAAGCGTGGAACCGGCATCAGTTCACAGCAAACGGCCTATCATAAAGTTTGGTAGCCCGGCATTGAATTTGTGCCTCACGAACAGTGTGTGGCTAAGCACGGCACAGCAGCGGTCAACCGAATTTTCTCGGTGATCACAAAATTGCGTGAATTCACAGTTGTTTACAGCGATCAACCCAACCGGTGCTGCTCGCCCTAAACACGTCTCCCCCTGTGCTGTAGACGGCTATCTCGCACTGCGTGTCAATGTGGGAAGAGTTCTGATGTCTCCCCCTGTCCTGAACATGGCTATTCTGGCCTGGACAGTGAGCATTGGCGTGGAAGGAGAATACAGTTTGCTCGCGGTTTGATTTCCCAGCAAACACGGTCGCGAGAGCTACCGATTGGTTCGAAGATTTTTCAGCACCCCCTGTTCGATTTTTTGGCACCCCCTGTCCTATTCTGACGTCTCCTTCTGTCCTGAACATGGCTATTCTGGCCTGGACAGTGCGCGTTGGCGTGGAAGGAGAATACCGTTTGCTCGCGGTTTGATTTCCTGGAAAACACGGTCGCGAGAGCTACCGATCGGTTCATTTTTTGGCAAACATTTCCTGGCAAAAAGGGGAGGAGAATACGCTGTGAGTTCGGTTCATTTTCTGAAAAACGGTTCCCGGCAAAAAGGGGAGGAGAATACGCTGTGAGTTCAGTTTTCGACACGAATTGAACGCGCCGCTGATGCGTAAGCTTGGAGAGGACGGCTACTGATGCGTAAGCTTGGAGAGGAGGCTATTCCCTTTGTTGCTACCAAGTTTGACGTCCGATTTCACTGATAAGCTTGGAGAAGACGGCTACTGATGCGTAAGCTTGGAGAGAATACGGTTTGACGTCCGATTTCCAAAGTCATTCTTCAACGGCATATTGGGAACTTCCAAGATAGAGGGGGAATTCCCATTTTTCAAAGCAAAGGCATCGATTGCAACTCAAAAGGTGCATATTGACGTCTCGCGGGCTTGGTGACGCCCAACAAACACAAACAATTTTTTTTTTGACGCTCCAAGAAGTTTGTTTTGTGACTCATTTTATTTGTCATTACTTTGTAAGACATGTAAATTTGTTTTTTTTTTTTTTAAAAACAATTGTTCCAAGGCATTATAACTCTATTTTTTTTGCCTTCACTTCTTCCAAGATAGAGGGGGGAATTCAAATTTTTTTTTTCAAACCCTCAGGAGAAGAGATTAGATAGCAATTCCAAGGTGCATTTTCGATTTTACTCGACACCTTCTTTTGTCAAAATTGGGTGCATTTTCGGTTGAACCCGACACCTATGTGAGAAGCATTTTTTGTGAGCATGCTTGTTTGATTATTGCATTCTCTTTCTGCACTTAAAAATCATCTACATCAAAAGCATCCACTACTTCTCTCCAAACATGTTGCACAGGTTCTCCAAAAGCAGTTTTTTTTTGCACAGGGATCTTCATATATTCTATCACCAACACTAATTTTCTCCTAGTTTTGTTTTTTGACTTAAATTCCTCCAACTGATTATTCTTCTTCCGAAGATTCTCAGGCAGGTGTCATTACACATCTCTTTGAGTAAATTTTTTACACCCATTGCAATTGTGTTTAGGCGTAAATCCTGATGAAAGTCTTGGAATCCAAAGTGTTTAGGGGAAGTTATGCCCCATGCATGTGGATTCCTATCTTTCTAAGGTAGGTGCCATCAACAAAGCAATCCTTTTCAGTACTGCCTATGTTCCACGTATCATTCTGATCTTCACATACCTATAATTTCCCTCACGTAAGGGCGGGTATTGTTTTTTATTCAGTTCAGGTATATCTGGCCTGGCAACGGTATATCAAAAAGGGGACCATTTGGCGCTATAAGGAACCCTAAACAATGGCTACAGTGCACAAGTATCTTTCAGATGCCCAATTGCTCAAAGGCACCAATTTTGTGCCATGGAAGCATAAAATGAAAGCTATTCTTCAAGTCAAAAAATTATGGGATGTCGTCAGTGGCACTACCTCTCGTCCCACCACAAGAGGGGACAGATCAAGATGCATTTGATGATCAGGACAGGAAGGGCCTTATGTTTTTGTTACTTGCAATAATAGATGAGGTCCAACCTCATATTTGTGATGCCACGAGCAGTAAAGATGCTTGGACGGCTTTGATTACTGTGTATGAAGGAAAGAATAATTCCACAATTCTTCAGCTACAAACCCAGCTTCACAATCTCACAATGCATTCAGGGGAGACTGTTGAATTGTTTCTCTGCAAAGTGGCAGAATTAAAGGCTAAACTCAATACTATGGGAAAACCCATCGCTGATGATCTTTTGACATCTGTTATTTTGAGGGCACTCCCACCATCTTACAAAAGTTTTATCACTTCACTCAATGTTTCTGGGAACATTAACTTTTGTTGAATTGGTTAACTTGCTTCAAACTGAAGAAGCCAATCAAGTATAGAACGATGAGGAACCTGCCACTGCTCTTTCCACTCATAAAAAAGGGCCCAAACAAGGACAATTCCAAAAGGGAGGGTCTTCTTCCAAGGGCAAAGGCAAGCCCAATCTCCCACGAGATAAATATTGCAAGATCTGTGATATGAACAATCATGATACCAACCGGTGTTGGTTCAAAAACAAACAACAGAATGATCCCTCACAACATAAGAAAAGCAAAGGGAAGCAGAAATATCCCCAGCATCGTAACCAAAAAAAAGGTCATGTTGCTTATGCAGATTCCCATTCAGATCATTCAAATTCTTCTTCAGATAATGACTCCGAAAGAGCACACAAGGTGCTCATGACCCATACTGCCTCTTCCAAATCAGATGTTGTATGGTATATTGATTTTGGAGCAAGCAAACATATGACTGGGAACAAGTCCCGGTTTCAAACCTTTCACGCCGGAGAAGGCAAACCCGTCACTATTGCAGTACAATCGGGTCTATCAAGTACAAGGTGAAGGGGATGTTATAGTCACTCTCCCTGATGGAGACCGTGCCATAGAGAAAGTTCTCTATGTTCCCGGCCTTGCCAACAATCTCTTATCTGTTCCACAGATGTTAGATCGTAATATGGATGTTGTTTTCCAAGTTGAAAAAGGCAAAAAGAGATGTTTCATCAGTCAACAAGGTCAACACATTGCCACTGGCTCCTACAAACATGGCTTATTTATCTTGGATACAGTTTCTACATCCCATAATTCCCTCATTGCCACTACACAAGCAACAACCCTTATGGCATAAAAGATACGGGCACCTCAGTTTCGGGTATTTACTCTAATTAAGCAAATATGACATGGTAAAAGGGCTTCCTCAGCTTTCATCCGTTCTCCCAGTATGCTCCGATTGTCTCGCAGGGAAACAACATCGAGTTCCTTTTGAGACTAGTTCTTCTCACTCTACAAAACCCTTGGAGTTAATCCACGCAGATCTGTGCGGTCCTTTCCCAACCAGTCATGGTGGAAAGCGGTATTTTCAGCTATTTATTGATGACTACTCTCAGAAAATATGGGTCTCCTTCCTTGCACTCAAGTCAGAAGCTCTTCACTACTTTCGTCAGTTCAAAAGACAAGTTGAGAAGGACACCAGTTGTGCCATCCAAACTCTCCGCTCAGATCGAGGGGGGGAATACACTTCCAAAGAATTTTCAGCATTTCTGGAAAAACATGGGATTAAGAGACAACTCACTACAAAGATATACACCACAGCAAAATGGAGTTGCTAGAAATGAGTCGGTGTATGTTAAAAGGAGCAAACTTAGAAAAACAATACTGGGCAGAAGCAGTAAATACAACATCTTACCTACTAAATAGAGCACCTACAAGGGCTCTACAAGGAAAAACTCCACAAGAAGCCTGGAGTGGTAAGAAACCCTCAATTTCTCACCTAAGAGTTTTTGGATGCCAAGCTTTTATGCATATTCCTAAACAGAAAAGAAGGAAACTAGATGAGAAAACTCAAAAATGTATATTTCTTGGTTATGATGAAAATTCAAAAGGATATCGGTTGATTGATCCTATAACCAAGAAAACACACATCAGCAGAGATATGTAGTATTTGATGAAACTTTCACATCAAATAATACACTTGTATATCTTAATGAAGATGAACCTAAGAAAGAAGCAAAACCTCCTCAAAAGAAGGTTCCTAAGTGGTATACTAGTACATTGCAAGATTCAAAATTGACATCACTTCCAGATCTAACTCTAGATCGACCCGCTACTCGCAGTATGACTCAACACAAAAGAGCAGATGATGCAACAACAATAACAGATGTAGATGATCTTTGTCAACATTTTGATGATTTATCTGTGAATATAGAAGATGATGAGGATATAGATATGGAAGATGAAAAAGTCTATCTGACAAAACTAGATGAAAAAGAACCCACATCAGTCTCAGATGCACTCAGTAAAGATCAATGGAAAACTGCTATGGATGCAGAACATACATCTCTAATGAAAAATCAAACTTGTAAGTTAGTGAATTTGCCTTCAGGAAAGAAACCCATTGGTTGCAAATGGGTATTCAAGATAAAATATAAAGCAAATGGTGCAATAGATAAATATAAAGCCCGACTTGTTGCAAAGGGCTATGCACAAAAAGAAGGCATAGACTATGAAGAGACATTTGCTCCTACTGCTAAAATGACCACTATTCGAGTTCTGTGTGCAATGGCAGCTCAATTTGAATGGCAGCTACATCAGATGGATGTAAAGAGTGCTTTCTTAAATGGTGACCTACAAGAAGAGGTCTATATGTCTCAACCTGAAGGTTTTATAGTTCAAGGGCAAGAACAGAAAGTCTGTAAGCTGGTCAAATCTCTATATGGACTTAAACAAGCTCCTCGAGCTTGGTATATCAAAATTGATAGTCACCTAGTGCAACATGGTTTTAGAAGAAGTCCTGCAGATCCTAATCTATATATCAAGAACAATGGTTCTAACATAGTAATTCTAGTACTATATGTGGATGATCTGATCATAACAGGCAATTCAAAGAGTATGATCAAAACAGTTAAGAAATATCTTAATACCTCTTTTGAAATGACAGATCTTGGACTTCTCCACTATTGTCTTGGTCTAGAAGTAACTCAATACAAGCATCGCATACAAGTTACTCAAAAGAAATATGCCATGACTCTAATTGAAAAGTATCGGATGATCTGATCGCAAGCCCAAAGCCACACCAATGGAAGCAGGACTTAAGTTATCCCGATTTGATGAATCTCCTAAAATAGATAGTACTCTCTATCGTCGACTGATTGGGAGTCTCATCTATCTCACAAACACCAGGCCAGATCTTAGTTTTGCTGTGGGTTATCTTTCATGATTCATGCAAGATCCTAAAGTTAGCCACTGGAAAGCAGCAAAAAGAGTCCTTCACTATGTCCGTGGTACGACCCATATTGGCCTGGAATACAAAAAGAACAAGTTCTATCTTCAAGGGTACACGGACTCTGATTATGCTGGATCCATAGATGACCGAAAATCAACTGCAGGTTATATTTTTCACCTTGGATCTGGTCCTGTCTCTTGGCATAGCAAGAAGCAACATGTTGTTGCTATTTCTTCTACTGAGGTAGAATATCGAGCAGCTAGTGGAGCAGTCTGCGAGATCATATGGTTACGTCGCATTCTCATAAATATGGGCCTTCCAAAGAAACTTCCTTTACATTTATTCTGCGACAATCAAGGTGTTCTGAATCTCGTCAAAAATCCTATCTTTCATGATTGAACCAAACACATTGACACTAGGTGTCATTTCATCCGAGATGAGGTTCCAAAGCATCATATTCAGCTCCACTACATTCCCACAGATGAGCAAATAGCGGACATCTTCACCAAAGCGCTTGCTCGAGTCAAATTTGAATTGTTCCGCAATGCTATGTGTAGTCAACATTAATGTAATAAGGGGGGATGTTAGAATATTTAGTTATATTACTATTACATTAAATATGTTAACCATATCAGTTGAGAAACTGCCCAGCATAGTTGAAACTGCCTCAACGGAGTTCTTTGTAAAGTTTATATATTTACCATGAATATGAAGAGAAAGGTAATGCTTCGGTTTTTAACAAAAAAGTAGTTATAAAAATAGATCATCATTCCTTGATAGTTGAAAAGAGCTATTAGTATTATAGTTTGGTCATCACCTTATCCCTATGGAGTAAAGCAAGATGACAAGAAAGACTATCATATATTAATGAATATTATATAAATATGTAGTGAAGCATATTATGTGAAAAAAAGTTGGATGATAACAAATCTATCACAATAATTATTAACTCAATAAAATAGTTGAGTGGTGTGGTTTCACTTAGTTTGAACACATAGTCTTGTATGTTGGATGTGAATAAATCTACATTTTTTTTTAGAGTTTTTTAGGCACCTTATATGAATGAATCTATATATTTTTGTAGAGTTTTTTCGACACCCAAAATCGACATGATAGATTTTGATAATAATTTCACATTAGGTAGGTCATAAACTATATTAAACAAATATCATAAAAGATGGTGTTTACCCAAGCATAATGTACAACCTTAACTTCCACCAAATTTAAACATTAGTAATACCAACTAACTTAACCCTATCAAGTTTATATTCCCAATGAGACCCAAATGAGACTCATGCTAGGAAATTGAAATCGTCTATATTAGTAACTTCTACTGTTAAACTTACAAGTATAACCCAACGAACTGCAACTATATCCACTTTTAACGTTAAGGAAATATTTATGGAGAAAGAAATGTACAGGATAATCACTAGCCGAGGGTTGTCTTGGTTGCAAATTATGCCGTTAAACGATTAACCTTCTGGTAGGCATGGATCTGCTCCTGCCTAATCGTCCGGAACATTCAATTCTTTTGTTGTTTCTCGAATAGAAAGCCCTGTGTCATACGATTGGAGCAAAAGTTAGGACCAAATAAGGTTTATGTATACAGAAAAATATAGTGTGTATTATAACGCAGAGAAAGAAACTTGCCATCTTGATGGTGTGTTATATTACGTACGTCCAATATCTTGAATGCTATAACTGCGTTTATGAATGGTGCCATGCATGATACATCTCCAGGACGTAAAATTAAGTTTAAAGTGCCACTGGTGTTAAGCTGTAAAGCCTTCCTCTTAGCCTGGCATTCCAAGAATTAACAGAACTGTAGTCAGTCCGATGCTGGTTGTTAACAAGACTTTAAATATTTCCACCAATTAGGAGGCCATTCAACATTGAGAGCTCCCTCAGTCAGTTGAATTCTCCACACAAGCCGAGTTAAGGTTTACAACTGGAGAAGGGAAGTGGACAGGTTTCGAAACACATTAGTATTAATAGACCGTGGAGATGATGTCGTGTTTGAAGGGGTTAGTGAAAGACGATTTGCAAGTAACTTGAGAATTTTCATAACACATCATCCTCACGAAATTTACCAATGAATCTCAAATGGTCTAGAATGCACACCTTACTTTTAAATTTGTGTTGAACCAAGCATCAAAATATTACAGTGACGATTGGAAGTGAAATAGAAACCATTTCGTGTAAGTTTTACATCTCTTAGAGAGTTGTCAAATCTTATATATATATGACTATAAATTTAAAAATTACAGTTTTATTAGAATATAAGTGGTTTGATATGTATATTATTTATGGGATGTTAATATTATATAATATTAATTATTTAAAAATAAAACTAAAAAAATTATTAAATATTTGATTAATTATATAATTAAAAAAATAATAAGAATAGTATTTTAATGTTTATAAGGTCATAAGTTACAGGATTATTGTAGGATATATGCTATTTAATAAAAGAGTTTTGGAATAATATGTAATATTTATTTCATGATCATCTTGAATAAGTTATATGTAGTTTTTACGAGGGTTATCTTTATAGAAATATCAGGATATTGTAGTTTTTAAATTAACTAGGCCATGTCCAACTTATCATTTTATCAAAAATATTTTTTTAATCCTCTTCAAACTATTAGTTTTCGTATCATATTCTTGATTTTATTTTGTATAAGAGAGTATCTACCTTTGGTATGTTCTAAATTTTTATTTTTTCCAATATGAAGATTTAAATGAAATAAATGAAATAGGTTAAAATATCTATCACTTGTTTTCTTCTCTATAACTATGTTGGCATTTTTTAAAATATACATCTATCTGTAATTGATGAACATTAAAATGATGCTATTGTTGATATAATCCCATGTCCATATTTCTTAAAAACATTAATAATAATATGTGAATATCCTTTAAATAAAATATCTCTTGATACTTCTAAGAAGTGCCCTAGATTGAACATAATTTTTTTTTTTTAATTTCATATCGTTATGAGTAGATGAAGAGAAATTTCCTTCATTATTCAAAAGACATCACCTATGCTAGCTTTTTTGTGTGTTTTTTGAAAGTACCTTCAAAAAATAAATTTGAATAAACTCAAGTTTCAAACATTTCTATTTTACCATGGACATATGCAAATCATTTGCATTAACCCCATTCTTGTAGATGATCCTTGTATATATATTCAAATCCTACAAAGAATATGCTAGTACATATTATTACACACATTAAAATTTTCGTGATGAGTAACATGTCTATATCTATACTATATGAGAGGAAATAATATTAATATAAAATTGGATATGAGTCTAATATTTATTTCTAAAAAAATCATATTATTCCTTTCAAATTATTGGGACTAGATAATATGATTGACCCAAATTCTTATCTCTCAAATTGATCAAGTATTTATCATTTTTTGATAAATTCTTAACCAAGTCATCTTTCCATGATGAAACAAATAGAACTCTTAAAACATATTTTGGAGAGCATTCCATTACTTGTTTGAGGTCTTCTCCATCAACAAAACTTTTAATAAAATATTAAAATCTAGAATTGTTGTCATAAAAATATATTTTTTACTTTGGAGCCTGTATAAGCCAAAGGGGCTTAGATGTAATGGTTGTCATTTTAAATAAAAAATAAAAGGAGAAGGTTTTAACCAAGTATTACACTAAAACATTGAAGAGTATATCTCATTCATGACCACATAATATATATCATAATCATTTGTAAATTATTTAATGATAATTTTTGTGATGTCAAACCCTAATATTTTTAAAGTAACATGTACCCAAATCTTTCCTTAATATTTGAATAATATCCAACCAATTTTACCCCTAAAATTCAAACTTATAATTCTTCAATTTTGTAGTATCAATCCTCTATTGTTCTTTCCTTCATAAATATATCCCATTTATAAAAATAAAACCTAAATTTCTAGTCACATCCTTTCTAAATAAAATATTTAAATTTTCTAAAATTTGGGTGCTACAATTACTAGTAATATTGAAATTCATATTATAGATAAAGAGATAAATTGTAGTTAAATCTTTATGAGTCGTACTCATCTAGTCACTCTTAAGAACTTTCCTTTCCAATGTGTCAAATAAGCCCTCGTTCTATCAAAAATTGTGACCAATATCTTTGTTTTTTATTTTTATTAGACAATGAAATACTTAGATGTATTCATGGTAATTTTCCAATTTTAAACCCTAATATATCATTAGTAATTATTGTAGACCAATGTTAGTGTTGATAAAAGATACCATAGATTTTATCATATTGACCAATCATCCAATACCATGTTATAATATTATAGCATTGATTTAATTTCTATGTCCTTATTGACTAAGGGATAACCTAAACCTAAGCATAATCAAATTGTAAATGAGATCCAAAGAAACATTTTTTCATAATAAAAATGTCTTTGATTATTTTCCTTCCACCTTTGTGTTTGGGATATCTCTTCTAATGCCTCAACAAGAATAAGAAAAATATAAAGAAATAGTGGGTCACCTTGGTAGATTCCATAGGATGATTTAAAGTATGTAGTGAGGGACACATTAATAAATATAGAATATATTGGAATGCTATAATCTGACTTTGTTAAAATCAATTTTTTTATGAACATCATATATAAGACTTAAACAAACCTTGGCATATGCCTTATTCATATCCAATTTTAGAAGCATACTTAGTCTTTTATGAATTTAAGAGAATATATCACCGTTATGAAATGATCATACCAACAATATATTTAACATGACGAAAACCTCCTTATTTTTTTAAAATAATATAATCTAGAATGTTTCCACGCTTGCTATAATTTTTGAAATATCTTAAAGTCTTGTTATAAAGGCTTATTAATGAAGTTTATCAAAATATTTTGACTCATATTTATAAAAGTAGAATTGATATCACTTATAATAGTCTCCCTCTTTTTTCTCGTCTCTTCAACCTAATCCAAAATATCATTCATCAACATATCCTAAGTTTTTTTGGGTCAACACCCTGGAAGGTAAGATCAAGGAATGGTGGGCAAAGGGATTTTCGAGCCATCCTATTGCTCAAGTTGCATCGAAGTTGAGGTTTATTAAGGAAAAGCTAAAGGAATAGAATAAATTTATTTTTGGTAATATTTTGTTAAGGAAAAATGAACTCATTGAGCAGCTCAAAGAAGTGGAAACCATTTCAGCTAGATTGGAGGTAGTGGAGGTGGTGATATCCAAAGAAAGAATTTTATTTGTGGATTTGCAAAATATCTTGGATGAAGAAGAGATTATGTGGCATCAAAAATCAAGGAATTTATGGCTCAAAGAAGGAGATCGAAACACACAAAAAAATCATACGTCTGCGTTGAGGCATAGGAGTCACAACAGGATCAAGGAAATCATAAAGGAAAATGGTGAGGTTACTAAGGAAATTAATAAAATTAGGAAAAGTGATGTGGGCTTCTTCAAAGACTTGTTAGGCTCCTTGGTTCCTAGAAACTTGCAAGCAAAAAATTGTCTTCTCTATAACATCCCAGCGCTGGTCTCTAAATATATGAATAAGATCCTATGTGATCCCTTCAATGATGATGAGATTAGAAAGGTGGTATTCTTAATGAGAGGTCTTAAGGCTCAAAGTCAAGATGGTTTCCCGCCTATATTTTTTTAGAGGTTTTGGTATATTCTAGGTCTTGATATTTGTAATGCAATTAGAGAGGTTCAAAGATCTAATTTATCCTAACTGATATAAATTCCACATTTTTGGTTTTACGACCTAAATCACCAAGTTCCAAAGGATTTATAGATTTTAGGTCAATTAGCCTATGTAATACAATTTTTAAAATTTTGACTAAATCCATGGCCAATAGACTTAAACTTTTGCTTTCTTCGATCATTGATGCTCCACAGAGTGGTTTCATATCCCAATGATATATTTTGTATGGTGTTATTGTTGTTCATGAGATCATCCACTCTACTGATAAAAGTGGGAGGTCTAGGACTCTTCTCAAGTTGGACATGAACAAGGCATATGACAAAGTGAGGATTTTCTTCTTAGGGTCTTTGATAGGTTTGGCTTTATCTAGTGCTAGTTGAGACTGATTAAATATTGTATATCTTCAGGTATGTTTTTAGTAATTATTAATGGATCTTCAATGAGCTACTTTCGTAGCAATAGAGGTTAGCATCAGGGAGACCCTTTATCATCCTACCTTTTTTATTCTTATGGCTGAGGCATTGGGCAGGTCCATCAATTCTAATCAAGTTATCCAAGATTTAAATCCAGCCCAATCAATAGATTTCATATCCCATCACCAATTTTTTGATAACACTCTTCTTTCCTTCATGACGTCAATCCCTCAGGCTAAAGTGGTTAAATCAATTTTGGTGGATTTTGAGAATGCGACAGGCCAAAAGATGAATTTTAGAAATAGTTTACTTTTTGCTTTCACACCTCGGTTGATAGGTAGAGGAAGATATAGCAGATATTATGGGGTGTAGTATTGGTTTCCTTCCCTCATTTTACCTTGGGATGCCACTATTCAAAGGTGCATTGAAACCATCGTTGTGGGATTCAATAGTTGAAAGAGTTCAGAAGAAGTTAGCGGGGTGGAAAGGTGCCCTTTTAAGTCAAGCGAGGAAGATTTTATTGGTCAAAGCCACTTTACAAAGCATCTCGATGTACTTCCTCTCCTTGTTCAATATTTTTGAGAAAAGTTATTGATAAGTTAGAGCAAATCTAATGATCCTTCTTGTGGTCAGGGGTTGAAGAGAAAAAGAGATTCTACTTGGTGGTATAAGATCAATTTTGCAGTAGGAGAGAAGAAGGAGGCTTAGGTTTGAGAAGGTTGATAACATTGAACAGAGCCTTGATTGCAAAACAATCTTGGAAATTAGTTCAGAATGATAATGTCAATTGGGTTAAGATTGTGAAGGCTAAGTATCTTTGCAGTGGTAGCAATTTTCTAAAATCCTAAGCTCTCTTGGTGGGGTCTATTTTTTGGTCCAGCATAGTTGGTAGTCATGTGGATGTGCGTAAAGGCCTTCATTGGGTGGTGGGGGATGGTTATTTCATTGATTTTTGGGCCATCACCTCTTGAAGATTGTCTGACCTTTGCTTATCTGAAGACAATCACAGATAGGTTCTTTGGTCCCAAAGTTTTTGACTTTTTAGAATTATTCAATGGTCATCTTCGGTGGAAGTCCTTTGACTTCCCAAATATTTCTTAGGAGGAGAAAATTACTTTTATAAATTTAAAAAACTCCATAAAATGGTTTCTAACCCCAGGTACTGGTCTTCACGATAGGCTGGTTTGGGGTCCTGAGAAAGATGGTCAGTTTTCAATTAATTCTGCTTATGGTTACTTGGACTATGATTCAAATCCCCGGTTCCCAACGAATCAAGTCTGGATTAAAGGCCTAACACCTAAATTCAATGTGTTCTTCTGGTTGGAAATTTAGGAAAAGTACCTTACTCTTGATAATATTCAAAAATAGGGAATGATTTTCCCTAATAGGTGCTTCCTGTGCGATAGGGCTTTTGAATCACCTTTCCACTTATTTTCCCATTGTGCCTATACCCTTGAAGTCTTCCATTAGTTATTTTTGGAGTTGGGTGTTTCTTGGGTTCTTTCCAACTCATTGGAGGACCTGGTTGTTCAATGGGTCTTCCCCTTATCCTCTCCCTACCTACGCTAGTTTTGAAAATTTGGGTTACCCCATATTTGATAGCATGTGTGGAAGGAAATAAATGTTTGCGCCTTTAAAAATATTTAACATCTTGAGTCATCGGTCTCCTCGAGGGCCATTGTAGATACAGTGGAAAATGTGAAAGCTTTAAATCTGGATTCGATAACTTGTGAAAGGAAGATTGATTTGGAGAGATCATTGGATTTTTTAACTCAACCTTAGAATACAGTGAGTAGGGTGATTCAGGATAGGGTTAGCACGATTTGGTAACCCCTCCATCGAGTTGGCTGAAATTCAACTTTGATGGAGCTTCTAAAGGGAACCCAGGTCCAGCCTATGTAGGGGATTTGTTTAGAAACTCAAAGGGAAAAATCCTTCTTGCATTTTCTAAAAACTTGGGTCACCAAACTAGCCATTTCGCTGAAGCTCGAGCATTATTTTAGGGTGTTTCCCAACTAAACTAGGTGAATTACAAGAAACTAATTGTAGAAGGAGATTCACTCAATGTTATCAACATGATTACTGACAACCAAAATCCCTCCTAGACTGTTGAAAATTTTATAATTAAATCCAAGAGAATGATTCAAAATTTATAATAAGTTCAATTCAAGCATCGGTTCAGGGAAGGTAACAAAGCTATAGACTTCCTAGCTAATCAAGGTCTTGCACAGTAATATCTTCACATTTGGATAGGTAATTTTCTAGATATACTTAGATCGTTGGACAATGAATATAGATAAATGTCAAACTCGAGTCAGAATACTTAGGGCAGGTGGCTGGAACCCTCTCCATTGGATGTTATTTTTTTAATGTTTTGGTCAAGCCTACGTGCCTAATTTTTTATCTTTTTTATCTATGCGGGCCTGCGTGCCCAGCTTTTACCTTTGTTTGGCTTATGTGTCTAGGTTTGTTTCACTAGTATATGTTGGTATGGGTTTAGGTAGTTGTGTCTAATGACTGGTTGGATTTAATGTTTGAAGTGTCCTCAGTATCCTAGTGGTTGGAGATTAGCTTCTTTTTGTTATAAGGTTTGGAGGTCCTTTCAAAACTCCTTTTGTTCAACTAATCAAAAAAATATATCCTAATTTAAAAAAAAAAAAATACATCAAGTCCAAGTGCCTTATCAAGGTGGAAAATTTTACTTCCTATAGCTCCTCCATCAATATTTCATGTGCTCTTTGTAATATCTCACCATGAGCCTCCTTATATTTCCCAACATCAAATAGAATATAATTGAAACAATTTATTTCTTCATTTCTAATATTTTCTTCTTCCCCAACAATTCTTTTATCTGGAATTTAAAAAATATATATCCAATGAATGGACAAATACATTTTGATAGTATAACATGAAAAATTTGGTATATATAGCACCTTTTTTATCCATATCTTCCTATATTTTTGGGTTCCATATGACTTTCTCTTTTAGAATATCTTATGATAATAAAAACTCACTATTTTTTTTTTAGTTGATTTTTTTGTTTTCCATTATCTCTTTTACATATTTGAGATTTGGTTTTATTTCTTTTTTTTTTCAAAAATAAACATGTCACAAAAGTATTTCATATTCCAAATATTATATTTTGTTTAAGATCTTTCATCTTTTCAAAATCCTATTTATAAATTGTCCTACAAACTTTATCTTATACCACCATAACATAACAATTTGGTAAAAATGGTCGTGAAACAACATAGGCTAAAAAGGGCTAGATTTAGTGTTGGAATATATATTGTATTATTTGGTACATGCTAATGTACCACTGTGGGTACATAACTAGAGTAGGAGTTTACCTTAGAGTAAGGTTTGAGTAGTTACTTCATGCAATTTAATAAATGCACAAGTGTTAGAATGTGCAATGATGTAAATGTGCATGTAGTCCACATGTACATGAGTTATAAGATAGGTAGTTGAAGAGTCATGGGCCAAGGGACATATCTTCCTATATATATATATATATATATATATATATATATATATATGCCTTTGACATAGATATAAGAGTGATAGAAGATAATATAGTGACTAGTTGCATTACTAGTTATAGTGAGTACAATGTAGATCCTTCATTATTTATGGAGTGTTCATGTCCTCCATTATATTACATTATACTATTTTCGTGAGCTTTCATTAATAGCGTTTGAGTTATTGCAGAAGTTTCTCTTATAATTTTTCTGCATATTATAGTGCCATTATCATATAGTTATTATTGCTTGCTCATTTTATATCTTGTGGTTGCATTTCCTTTAATATATCATCAAAAGCTTACAGCGGTATCAAAGCACACGATAGATCGATATTAAATAGGGAGATCCACAAGAGAGATTGAGAGGAGATAGGAAATCTCATTTTTATAATTTCTAAAAATTACATTTGGCTAGAGTATTTCCACGGAGTTGTAGAAAAACTTGTGAAGACTAGGACTCGGCATTGATTCCACTAGATTGATAAATCAACTAGTGAAGATTTGTTATCTCAAGATTTAGAGTTTTTTTCTATAATAGTTTCTCTAATACTTTGTTGCAGAAAAATGAGACTGGAAATTTTCCTACAAGAGATAGGAAGAATATCTTCTTTGGAATCAATCCAGTAGCTGAAGAAACAAGTTGGAGATTGAATATTTAGAGGCCTAAGGAAAATATTACATTGCAAGAGTTACAGATTTGTAGAGTTGCATATTGCAATAGAGAGAAAAATGCTAGAGAATTCTTACTATAGATTGAAGGAAGTAGAAACTTTAGAAAAGAGTCCAGGAGAATATTGGAGATCGGAGATCTCCATTGAATATTGAAGACTATAGATTGCATAAATAAAGAAGGAGAGAACAACTCGAGAAGCTGAAGAGACCCATAGAAGGTCCCATTGAAGAACTTCCAAATATGGACCTTTATTTGTCCTTCTCTATCTTCCCATTGAAGATAGAGAAGGACAAATAAAGGTCATATTCTAGAAGCAGTATATTGAAGAGATCGAGGAAGGTCTCATTAAAGTCTTGATAAGAAGACTAGAGAAGCTATGGGATTTAGAGGCTCAATGAGAATGTCTCAAGATAACTTGAAAGGATAAAGAAGAAGAAGTCTAGGAAAACCTCATTGCATATTTCAAAGAATGTTATATAAGGATATTTGGAGAAGATCATTGGAGAAGATTTCAAAAGAACTCATTAGATTAGATTGCTAGAAAGAAGAGGTTCCTAATAAAGGATTTTTTGGGACAATCAAAAATCTTTTTCTTCAAAGCTTTATAAGTTCCCCTTTCTTATACTCAATGACAAAATCATAACCTAAAATTTTTGGCATCCATTTATTTTATTCAGGGCATGAGAGACATTGTTCTAAGAAATGTTTTAGGCTACTATGGTCAGTCTTAATGATGAAAGGACTACTTAATAAATAATACCTCCATTTCTCTATGGAATTTAAAATAGCTAGTGTTTCCTTCTCATAAGTGGACCATCCCAAATTCTTACCTAAAATTTTCTTACTTTCAAAGGCCAATGGGTGACCATATTGCATTAAAACAACTCCAATACCTATGCTAGAAGCATCACACTCAATGATAAAAGTTTAGCTAAAATTAGGAGTGGCTAAAATTGGAGTGGAACACATAGCCTCTTTGAGGGATTGGAAGGCTTGAGAAGCAGCTTCAGTACAAAAAAAACATCATTTTTGGTAAGAGCAGTGAGAGGCACCGTAATCTTACCATAGTTGTGAATAAATTTTCTGTAATAACCTGTGAGTCTTAGAAATCCATGAAGCTTTTTAAGGAATTTGGGTAAGGATCAATCTTGAATAGTTTTGATTTTATGAGGATCTATCTTGACTCCTTCATGAGATACTATATGTCCCAAATATTCTACCTCTTGGACCCCAAAGGCACATTTGGATCTTTTAACAAATATTTTTTCCTTTTGTAATAGATGTAAGACTTTTTCAACATGAACTAGGTGGTCCTCCTAAAATTTGTTGTATGTTAAAATATCATCAAATAAGACTAGGACAAACTTATGAAGCAAAGGCTGAAAAACATGGTTCATGAGACTTTGAAAAGTAGAAAGGGCATTAGTGAGACCAAATATCATGACTAGGAACTCATAATGACCCTCATGTGTACGAAAAGTAGTTTTAGGGATATCCTCTTCTCTAACCCTAATTTGATGAAAACCAGAGTGTAAGTCTAGTTAAGTGAAATTGTTAGGAGTAAAATTGATGAGATATGTATTGATACAAATGAATTACATATATAGGCATAAGTCCTATTTGATAACATGACAAATTTCAAGTGAAACTGACAAGTGTCAAGGAAGGCATAGTGCACATTACATTAATTCTAACATTCTCCCTTAATGTGCACAGTGCACTATCCTAACTACAGAAAAAACAAGTCAACATTAGGTAACATTCCCCCTTAATGTTGACTTCTCTAAAAAATTTAGGGTTACAATAAATAGGCATAAGCCTATATGAAATGCATGACACTTGTCAAGTGAAACTGGCAAGTGTCAAGGAAGGCATAGTGCACATTACATTAATTCTAACATCCCCCTTAATGTGCACTATCCTAACTAAAGAAAAAAACAAGTCAACATTAGGTAACATTCCCCCTTAATGTTGACTTCTCTAAAAGCAACCTATCATCCTCTTTTATTGCTGATTTGGTCTAGGCTCGTGCTCTTTGTGCTTGGCTCTCCAACTATGAATAATGCTAGATTCACTATGTATACATCTCGGCCTGTTGCCTCAGGGTCAGCCTCTTCCACGGTCTGTTGCCACTGGGTTAGCCGTCTAAGTACCTCAGGGTCATCATGGGTGCCTCAGGGTCAGCCACTTCTGGGCTTGTTGCCTCTGCAGGTCATCCTCGGAGGATGTTGCCTCTTGTAGGTCACTGACTAGATCCACCATGAATATCAAATCCCTCCTCATGGTGAACTCAATATAGAAGGTGTCGGGCTCTGTCGAAAAATGCACCTTAATACAAAGGAAAAACGAGCCATATAAGAGTGTCGGTCTCTACCAAAAATGCACTCAATACAATAAAATGAGCCATATATCCAAATATAGAGGAGAAAAAGAAAGAATAGAAGAGAATCTTCTGAAGTGTCTTTGTCTGTAGTATTTAGAAGTAGATCCGAAAAAACCTCGGATAGAATCTAGGGTGTCTATGTTTGTAGTCCCTAGAATAAGTGTCCTTATGGTAGTCACCTCATCTTACCGGAATGCATGGGTAACCAGCCACTGCATCCGCCAAGTAGAAAGAGGAAAATACTAGATACTAGGTTCACTTACAAGTTCCTTGGGAGTGTCGGGTACAACCGAGAGTGCACTCCAAGGTAGAAAAATTTGAGGCTTAAAAACTCAAATGAAAAAGCCTCTGAATTACAAATGGACACCACCAATATGTTCGTCTTGAAAAAAAAATTCTAACGACTATAAATATGGCTATAGTCGGATCTCAATAAGTCCTTCATCCATGAGAAAAAACAATAGTAACCTCACTAAGCAGCAAATAACCCTCGCAATGTGGCGGCATCGCATCTCTGGCGGAATTAAAAACATCATCAATTTTCCCTCGTAGGGGAATTACATGGGCCATCTAGGGCCATCATCTCTCTGAAAAATACAATAAGAGGCCATGAGGGCCTTCCACTTCCACTTCCATGTGAAAACAAATGAGTGGCCCATTAAAAAAAACTGTCCCCTAAGTCCATCTAGGCGGCAAATACACATGGACACTTCCCAATTAAAATAAATGCCCCTCTTACTTTTAAAATAAGTATGCTCACCATCATTACTTTAAATAATTTGCCCCTGACTATAAAATAAATAACCCCCATACAATGGAAAAATGGTCCCTTTTTAGCAATGGCCCCCACATTTTAAATATTAATCCCCACATGCTTTTAATAAACGACAATTGTGGGCCTTTTAAAACTTATAATATAGTGACATTACCCACTATATGGCTGGCGGTTTTCAAATACCTAAATATTGTTTGCGGCTTTCAAATACCCAAATCTTGCTGGCGGCTTTCAATGTCAACTAAAACTAAACTTCTCCTTACCATTGTACCTTGCGGCATCGCCACGTGTGGGGCCTACAGTGATGTGGGTGAACGGATCAGCGGATCGTAGACCACCTATCGGGCGCACTGCGGCAGTGAGGTGGTGGGAGACATCATGTGATAGCCACGCTTAAGCCTGATGTCAACATTTGATAGAGTTGGGCATCGTGAAGTTGCAGATCCAATAGTCTACCATTGATCGAAACCAACAGTTGATGGCGAGTAGTCGTTGATGGCAAAGTGATGAGAGCCATTAACGGTGTCGATGATGGACCTCGAGCACATCGTGGGTGTCGGTGTCATCGTTGACGATGATGAAGCTGAAGACATGGCTGCTGCTCCACCTGCAAACATCGTTGGCCCTCTCGCAGGCTTCGGCACGGCCATTAACAGATCGAGATTGCCGAATCGACAAATTCTGATGACATAAATCAGCAAAAAAAAATGATCTTTGCCAAAATTCATCCAAATATCCAGATTCGTATGGATGCCTTCTCTTAAAGTTTGGATTCTATCACCCTCATCAAATAATGCGGAAACAACATGAGCCAAACGTAAAATTTTTGATGACAATACACAATTCCTCTCGGAACGACAGGAGAAGAGACCCAAACATGAAAATCCCTATCAAAAATTATTGTCAGGATGCCCGATATGCCTGGGATACATTGATCCATCAAAATTGGTCGTCTTGAAACTGTGTATGCATCAATTTTGTTTCGACTGCATTTCAAATGGAGCACCCTCCAACACAAATGGCCACTCTGCAAATGGCATTTCGACGGTTGGTTTTACGATATACAGGGACCCATAATTACAGGGAAAAATGTCGTTACCCTTGCCGGACGCACCAGCGCCGTTAGTTGACGAAAACAATCAAGGTTTTATAGGAGAGACGAATCCTTAGAGAACATTGCAACATGCAAGAGGGCAAATTCTAAGCAATCAAAGATATACAAGGTCGTTACCATAGCAGCGTAATTTTGGGCATTTGAGATTTGTGTCTTCTGTGGAGAAGCACAGAATTGAAGAAGAGTGTGTGGCTGAACGCGCCATCAGATGGTGAGCAAGAATATACAGAAAATGTCTAAGAGCTATTCCACCTCATCGGGTAGTTACAAGATCGAGAAACCCCTCTGGCGTGTATGGCCACCCCTCTCCCTTTTGCCCTACATCCACCGACTCTATCTTGATCTCCTCCATTAGCAAATAGTACAAACCTTCTGGCATTGGAGTCAGCATTGGAGTCATCGCCTCTCCTCCCACCATCGCCTTTGCCTGCTTATTTTTTGGCATATGCGGCATCTCACACAGGTGCAGATCTAAAACCATCATTGCTACAGCACCAATGAAAACAACTCTTAACCCGACCAAAAAAGGCACCACCAAAAACTGACAATGCAGCAGTAGATACACAAATCCTGTCGAAAATTTGAGCGCAAACCCTAAGTCGTGGCCCAAAATTTAACTAGAAGTCCCTGGTGCAGCATAGAATCTAGGGGTTTGAATTTTTGCTTCGATTTTGGATATTTGATATATTTTCTATTTATTATCACTAAATCTTCATTTTTCCTTTTCTCGAAAAACTTCGAGGATTAAATCCAGGTCTCTTTTCTCTAGAAACATACACCAACCGAGGTAGCTCGTTTCCATCTATATCATGTCCTCCACTATGGCCTAAAAACACCTGTATCATTCCTGGATGGTCCCGAACATTGTTCCCAGGTCATGGAGTTCCCCGCATCATCATAATATTCAGAATAACGATCTCCTTCCAACAATACATCCTTGGCAGTGGGGGTGCCTAAAATGCTTGGCCGCCTTGGTTTCAAGCTGCTCCATCTCAAGATCTTGAATTTGCTGCAATGTTGGATCGTCGGTAATGATGGCACCATTTTGTAAACCCTAAAAAACTAAAACTAAAAAAAATCCCATAAAAAAAATGGCAGCCATGAAAACTTCTGGTTTCTAATCCATCCATCAAAAGATGGAGAGCATACTCCCTATTTTGAAAAAAAAAACAATTGGGGGAAAAAATGATGGGAAAGAATGAGGGGGGATTTGGAAATCCCCCCTCAAGCTCATAGGGCAAGGAAAGCCTGGAGCTCGATACCAAATGTTAGGAGTAAAACTGATGAGATATGTATTGATACAAATGGATTACATATATAGGCATAAGGCCTATTTGATAACATGACAAATGTCAAGTGAAACTGACAAGTGTCAAGGTGAAGGCTTAGTGCACTTTAATTTTAACAAAAATATCTAACACCATGTAATCCATCCAACAATTCATCTATAACATGGATAAGAAACTTATTTTTGATAGTAATCTTATTAAGAGGATAAAAATCAGGACACATGCACCATGAGTTATCCTTACGTCGTACCATCACCACCGGTGAGGAATATGGACTAATGCTTGGATGGATGATTCCATGCTCTAACATTTCTTGGATCAACTTCTCAATCTCTAACTTTTGGGGTTGTGGATAATGATAAGGATATACATTAGGAGGTAGACTACCAGGAATCATATGGATGGCATGATCATGTGTGCACTTAGGAGGTAGACCCCTTGGCTCACTAAAGACTTATTCATAACTATCCATAATATTTTGGATATCCATTGGAAGAGTTGTAAGAGACGAATCCAAGGATTGGACCTATATGCAATTCACTTGGGCAAGAAAACCATAACCACCTTTCTTCAATATCTTCTCCATGCTATGTGAACTCACAACCTTGGAGGGAGGAGGTTGAATTCCTTGAAGACAAATGACCCTTCCATTCTCTATCCACTTGATGTATAATTTTTGTAGATTTATAGTAGATCGTCAAGTTGAGATAGCCATTGTGATCCCAAAATGACATCTGAGCTTTCCAAGTTCATAGTAAAGAGATTATCCATCCAAGTATAATTCCCTATTTAGATTGTAAATTTAGATGTTCGACCCACACATTGAGCAGTACCTTCATTTGTAATTTAGACTTGAAATCTAACTTGATTTGAAGTACTGATATACAAGCCCAAAGATTTTGCTATTTTATAATCTATAAAATTATGTGTACTACCTAAATCAATCAAAACATTAACATGTTTTTATTTAATGAATCCTTGTATCTTGATAGTGTTATGAGCTTGAAGACTCATAAGTGCATGAATAGAGAGAGACACGGTATCATCCTCTTGTTATGCTTCATCTACTTTTTTTGGTTATTTTCCTAGTTCTATGGATGGCTCCTGTTGTGATGAATCTTCCTCCTCAACAACTAATGCATCTCCATATTCTAGGATAAAGCTATGATGTTCTTCATAGTCATGATCTCGGGGATGATGTGAATGACATTTAAAGAAGAAAAATCTTGTGGAATGCTTAAAATTGTGATAAGGATGATGAGAGTTGAAATCACTTCCATATGGAGGACCAAAATCTTGGAGTTTTTGTTCTACTGCTAGAGCTATATATTTTACATCATCAAGGGTATATGGATCATGCATGTCAACTTTCTTTTGAATTTGGCCATAGAAAAAAGTAGAGACCACCACTATTGGACTCAATTCTTGTGTATAGGTGAGTAGACTTGTGAACTCGAAGTAATAGTCTTCCATTGTTCTTGTTTGCTTAGTTTGCATAAGATGTACCATATATGATGTGGAAGATCCCTTATCAAATCTTTGAAGAAATTGTTCCTTAAAATAAGGCCATAAAAGAGGACCACCATGTTTATGAAGTTACCATAACAACCATTGATAATATTGGATACCCAGTTTAGAAGTTGCTAATGCAACACGATCTTTTTCTAGAATATGGTACAAACAGATAAGGCCTTCCATTTTGGCCAACCATCCTTGAGGGTCAACACCTTCAAAGGTGGGAATGTCGATGTGAGGAACCTTAACATCATGAGGTCATTCCAAGAAATTGGAAGCACCGCCTACCAAGGAGTCTAGATCAGAGGCAAAGCCTATGTCATAAGAAGAAAACTTTGGGGGATTATGACTAGGTGGATGTTGTGGAAGAACATGAGTATTCGGTATTGGGTGGAGGTGAAGCCATAGAACTTAAGAAGGCATTGGTCAAGACTATTGATATTAATGAAAGTGTTATGATACTTTCCAAGATTTCTAGGTTGGTGTTTCTTTCTATTCATATACACACCTTTTGGAAAGGCAGTACGTTGTAATCAACCATTCACTCGTATTCAATAACTAGTTGTAGCAGGTTCACTCATGCATTTTTTATTATTATTTAAATAATTTTATTAATTAAGAAGAAAAGGTTTAAAAATGAGAAAGAATATGAGTTTAGATTAAGATGAGAAAGAGCGGGAGCAAGTGGTGTTGGGCAAAATTTAAAAAAGTGGTGTTTAATAATTAAAATAAATAAAATGTTAAAGTGGGGGGTTTAATAATAAAATATGAAACCTTGGATATGTGAGAAGAAGAATGGAAAGACAAATGATGAGGGGTGTTTAATAATTCAAAAATAAATGTGAAGTGAAAGTGAGGGTAGGTGCTTAATAATTAAAAATAAATAAAAATAAACAATAAAAAAGTGAAAGCCGAAAGTGGATGTTTAATAATTTAAAATAATGAAATACAAAATGGTGGAGATGTGGAGCGGAAGAAGATGCAACGAAAAAATTGAGACGCTTGCTCTCTCTATTAATAATTTAATTTAATTTAATTATTAATATAAAGGAGAGAGTTGTGTCGAATAATTAAAAAAAACCTAATTAATTCTAGAAATATAGAGAAGAACAAAAAGACAAATGAAAAGAAGTGCTTGCTCTCTATTAATAATTAAATTTAATTTAATTTAATTATTAATATAAAGTAGAGAGTTGTGTCGAATAATGAAAAAAAAAGAACCCTAATTAATTTTTAGAAATACGAAGAACAAAAAGACAAATGAAAATGAGTGTTTGCTCTCTATTAATAATTAAATTAAATTTTATTTAATTTAATTATTAATATAAAGTAGAGAGGGGAAGTGCGAACACGAGCCAGCTGAGAGTGAGTGCAACGGTAGCGAACACGAGCCAACCGGGAGTGAGTGCAACCGATAGCAAACATGATTGCAATTTGGGAGTGAGTGCAACGGGTAGCGAGTGTGAATGCAATCTAGGAGCAAGCACAAGCCGAGTGAGCGAGTGCAAGCACAAGTTGGGAGTGAGTGCAAAAAATCTAACATGGAAAGAAATTCATTTGTAAAAGTGTTTACTGAAAGTGTGAATGGCCAAGTTGGAATTTTGAATGCCCTACATAGCAATAAGAAGAAGAGAGAATCTATGGAAACCCCAGTGCAGGTACCAGATTCTATGCCACAAGTGATTATCAAGGATGAGATGATTGAGCATGATATAATTATTCTTAAAACCAGAGGGTTAATTTGTAAGTTTCATGGATATTGGTCAGGTTTTTCTGAGATTCAAAATTGGATTAAGTGGAAATGGGGATTGAATTCAAATTACTCCATGAATTTTCTTCCAAAAGGGTTTTTTCTCATTATTTTTTCTAGTTCAGAAATAAGGGATTAGGATGGAGGCCCATGGTTTAGAGGTAATTTAAGACCTTGGAGTGAGAATTTTTCTGTGGACACAGAAACTATTAAAAGGCTTCCAATATGGATTAGGCTTTTTTGACTTCCTTATCAACTCATCAATAAGGAGGTTTTAAAGAATATTGGTAATACCCTAGGTGAATTCATCCAAGAGGGACCAACTACTAAGGAGAGAATGCATGTTGTATACACTCAAATATTTGTTGCCATGGATATGTCTAATCCTTTACCGTAGTTGATTAGGATTAAATCTGAATCAAGAGAATGGGATTAGCAAGCGGGTTATAAAAATATTGCATTTCGATGTCACAAATATCATGAAACTGGGCACATGGCAAGAGACTGCAAAGTGAAAATTAAGGAAGAAATGGAATTTTTTGGGCATGAGGGTAGTTTCAAATTGAAACAAGGAGACCATATCATAGAAGAAGCTAGGTCAAATCAAGGATTTTCCGCTCCTAAGAAAGTGGCTAGAAAAATCCCTCTACATCATCATATGGTGAAGGTCATTATAGTTCACTTGAATCTGTCATTAGAAGTAAAAAATGATATGGTATATGAGGAAGTATAATGCGCAAGTTCAAATATAAAAGGAGCTTAAGGTGCAAAAGAAGAGGGGAAGACAAATTTTAACATAAAGGAAGATGGGGAGACAAATTTTAAAGCAAATGATGTGAAGGAGGTCAAGCTTAATCTAGGTAAATTACCTTTATTATCCTCAAGTAGCTTAAAATCTTCTCCTTACAAAAAAAAATGAAAGTAGTGTGGAGTGTATTCCTTGCACTTTAGGATTTCAAGAGCAGTATAGTAAAGAAAATATTATAGAGGATATCCAAGGAAATTTAGGTATTTTAGTACAACATAAGAAAGTGATGACTATGGAGGATCATCTATGCAATTTAGATTTTTCAATGTAACATAAAGAAGAAAAATTTATTGAGGCTATTCCTTGCACTTTCAACTCTTTAGGGCAACATAAATCTTTAGAAGATAAGTCCCATTCTGAACAATATGAAAAAATGGAAGAGATTGATGAATATGAGAGTGGTGGCAAGAATGGAAGAAGGCAAGGAAGGCTATCACAGAAAGAAAAAAGAGAAAAAATAAACTCAAAAGGATATTGATCTAGGAAGCCAAAAAACAATATCACAAGTGCTAACAAGAAGTGGGGTTAAGCCCACTAATAAAAATAAAAAGTATTGATGATGAAAATGATATCATGGAATATTAGAGGTATGAATAAAACCCCTAAAAAAATATTTATTAAGGAATTAATAGATTGTTATGGCCCTGAGTTTATTTTAATACAAGAAACAAAATTATGCAGTGACGAATGTAAGGATGCTTTTAAGAAGATTTGGAAGACAAGTGATTGTTTAGCAATTTCTTCTACATGAGTTTTAGATGGTATTGAAATAATATGGGACAAATGCAAATGGGATGAAAAACTATTAGAAGAAAAAAGTAATTGGGTTGCTAGAATATTTTGCAAGAAAGAGGAAAACATCAAAGTTGGGGTTATAAATGTATATGCTCCAACTATAGTTACTCCTCGTGAAAGATGTTGGAAGGACCTTAGTATATTTTTTTCAAATACAATGATGATTCATTGTGATCTATGGATTCTTGGGGGTGATTTTAAAATTTCTATATTTCCTTTGAAAAAGAAGGGTGGCATTCTAGGATGGTCAAAATCAATGCAAGATTTTGCTTCATTTGTCAGTTCAAATGACCTTTGGGATGTTAGTCCCTCAAGATAGATTTTAGACGCATTGGGAAAAATCATATAGCCAAAAGACTAGATAGATTTTTGCTATCCAAAAAATGGTTGTAAACAAAGTATACAATCTCTTCAGATATTTTATTGCGAGTAGGATCAAATCACAAACCCATTCTTTTGCTTGTGAGTCACCTAATAATGGTCATCCAAAGCCATTTTGGTTCTAGTCTATGTGGCTCCAAGACCCTGATTGTTTCTAGATGGTTATGTTATGGTGGGATGAGTCAAAATTTGAAGGCTCATATATGTACAAGTTTGTTCAAAAGTTGAAATATTTAAAGGAGCAAATGAAGATATGGAATGTCAAATATTTTGGTAACATTTTTAAAGAAAAAAAAAAAAATTGAATCCAAGATCAAAATTTACAATATATAGTAGAAATTAATGGAATGGACAAGGATTCTTATGTGAAAGAAAAACAATTACTTTTTTATTATCAGAATGTATTGAAGGAGTCATATTGGTTCCAAAAATCTAGAGAGAAATGGCTCAAGGAAGGAGATAGAAATACAAAAAAAATCATGCTACAACAAAAACAAATTTTTTTGTTCATCATATTAAAAATATTATAACTCCAGATGGAAGAAATATTGAGAATGAAGAAGATATAAGGAAGGAAGCAATAAGAGTAAATCTCTTTTCAGCCAAAATTTTTGAATCACTTTGTCAGTCAAAATTTTTGGGACCTTAAGAGTAAATCTTTTTTCATCTCGATCCACTGATAGAACAAATCTCTCTTCTTGCAAATTTTGACCTCTCTTCAAAAATTAAGCCCAAGAAGCACCTCCCTTTGACCTTTCTACTACTGCAAAATTTGGATCTACTACTTATAGATTCAAATGGTTAGAATCTCTCCTATCTGCATCCTTAGGGGATTATGTCACAACAAAATCCTTTTCTATCGCCTTTCTTGCTCCTTCAAAATATCTGTATACCCCATCCCTTCTCCTCTAGGGCTTCAACTAGCGAGCAATCACCATCAGCATTACCTTCTTAAGTAGATTGGGTTTCCTCTTCTTGACAGTGACCATTATCATATCATCGATGCATTGTGTATGAACTACCAGAAAAAGATGTTTACTTTCGGCCAACCCTTGCACTACCAAATATTTCTCCAATCCTCAACCTGATATGCATGAGGACGAGGTTCTAGAAGGATATTTTCATATCAATCCTTCACTATGTATACTTCAATGCTCTCATAGCCCCAAGCTAATTCATCCTCCTCATCCCTACCTGTGACAAATATTTTTGCCAATATTTTAGTCATGATGGATGTCAATTCCATAGGGATTGGAATCGGCCACTAGTCCAACTTCTTAAGATGCTTAAATATATAACTACCCAATTGGTTGGTTTTGAAATACCTTTCAATCTTGATCCAACCTCCGCTTTCCATGGTTGTTTTTATTGGTTGTAGTTATAAAAAATTGGTAATGATAGGTGGGTATTGATTCCATGAATCTGTCCAAATCATGCTTTCTCTCGTCTCCCCACTTTTCAAAATAATTCATCTTTCACTACTTGATATCCTAGCTTTAGAGCATGCCACACTAGGTACTCATTACCATCCAAAGGAAAACAACTCACCTCAATCAAGTTCACCTGTCCCAAATATTTACTAGTTAAAACTTTGTTGAATAAAGTTGGTTTGGAGATCCACCTCCAGTAAATCTTTCTAGCCAAAGCTTTATTATTTAGCTTCAATATCCTCAAGCCTAAAACCTCCCTTTGCCTTGGGTTGGCTTACTTTCTCCTAACCTACTAATACCCATTTCCTCTCTCCTTTTGCTCCTCCCCATAAAATTTATTTGACCATCTTGTCCAACTCTTTTCATATGGTATGTGGGGCAACAATGATAAAAAAAAATTGTAGATTGGAATGGCTTGAATGACTAACTACAAAAAAGTTAATCTACCCCCAAAGGTTAACCATTTATGAGACCAACTATTAATTCGTTCTTTGATACGAACTAAAATATTTCTCCAAAAAGCTATCTTCAATTTTTTAAAATGTAGAAGGACCCCCAAATAGACCACTAAGTCCTCATGAATCCCAAAATATCTAAAAATATGTCCTAAAGCCTTCGATCAAGATTGAAGAAGTCCACTTTGGATTTCTTATCATTGATGACTTGGTTTGTGGCCTTAAGATAAACATTAAGAGTATCTTTGATCATTCTTGCTTCCCTAAGGTTGGCCACTCCTATTGATCTTGCATCATCCACAAATTATAGGTGAGTCAAAATGACCTTACCCACCTTGATACCTATGAGCAAACCCTGTTGTCTTCCCCTCAAGGTAAGTCTATCAAACCTTCAGCCAATATGATAAAAAGATAAGGAGAATAAGAATCTCCCTAATAAATGTCTTTATTAGCTCCAAATGGTTGTAAGGAAAGACTTTTGATGAACATTGAGTATGTCAGAGTAGAGACGCAACTCATAACCCACTTTGTCCAATCCTAAGAGAAATTGAAGCCTTCCATCATCCTTGATAAGAAGATCCACTCCACCCTATCATAAGCCAATGACATATCCAATTTTATGAACGTTCCTCTATTGTTAAATTTTTGCATTGAGTGGATTGCCTCTTGAGCTAGAAGCACATCATCTAAGATCTACTTGCCCTCTACAAAACCCCCTTGTTCTGAGGAGGTAATGTTGTCTAGTAGAGATTTAGTCACTCTACCATTACCTTCATGATTATTTTCTATATGACATTGCATAAGGCAATAGGTCTGTAGTCTGAAATATGCACCCCCTCCTCCCCTTTCAAAATTTGGTGTTTTTATTGCCTTCCAGTAACCAAGTGGTTCTTGCTCTTTATTTCTAATAGATCTCCTCTTGGTTGTCAATGTCCTCAACCGCTTTGCACAACTTATCATCCTCTTCTTTGAGCTACTCTACAATTATTCCTTCCATAAATATTTTTTGCACCTCATCTCATCTAACCACCAATGGAGGTCTTTGGGTCTGGAAGTTCAACTTGTTAGATCATCTCCATCATTTCACCTAATCCTTGACATAATGAAGTTGCTTGTGGAATCTAAACATTGATGTCCCTTATGTTGGGTGTCCCTCCTCCCACCGGTATTGGATTTTCTTTTGATGCTCCTCCTTTTGTAACCAAAAGCTTTCAAATTTGAATGGTTTTTAGTGTTGCCTTGTCTTGATCCCCGCCCTCCGACAAAATGGAAAAGTGATATGAGATCGGACCCTCCAAAATCTAAAATTTTAGATTCCATTTCACTAATGCCTCCTCTAAAACCATAAAATTATCTAACTTCACCCTCCTGCTATGTGTCTCCCTCCTCTTATTATTCCAAGTGTAGTTGGTTCTAGAACATTTAATATCCACCAAATGTAATGCATGGACCTAGGCAACCATAAATCGATCCCTTGAGTACAAAATTGGAGTTCCCCCTTCTTGATCTCTTTAGATGATAATTTAGAATTAAAATCCCCAACAACAATCCAATCTAACTCCTCCCTTGAGACTCATATTATGCACCACTCTTCATTGATGAATCTGACCATCTAGGTTTTGATCCCCATAAAAAATTTTGATTAAAACCTACTCAACTGTCACATTGTTCCTAAAATGGGATGTGAGGACACCCCTCCAAGCTATATGTTCTATTATTGTCCATTCAAGAGAGTTCCAAAAGGTAACTATCCCCCCTAAGGCCCCTTGGGCAGCCACTTCCATATGACCAGCACCCCTCCAAAGTCTATTTACTATTTTATACATGAGATCCAACAACATTTTGGTCTCATGGATAAACAAAAAATATGTTTTACTTTTCTCTAATTGTCTTCGAACAACAAATTGATGGGCCCTATTGTTTAAACCCCTAACATTCCATGATTGTATAATCATTGGTTACCTTGAGACTAATAAGAGTCTATTGTCCTCACCAATCCCACGGTGACCAGTTTGTCTCCTTGAGATGCAATTAATTCCTTACATGGTATTCTACTCACTCCCTAAAAGTTGATATTCTTTGATCTCTTCTCCACTTGGTTGATCCCCAGAACTGGCTTCTCTCTATTCTTTTCTACCACACCCATGATGACATCCTTTACTATCGACTACTAGTTTTGCACTATCAATGCCCCTACCATCTCTGATTGTGGCAACTCACTACACTCTATTACCTACTCTAGGATAGGAGGAACCGGAAGAGGGGCTTGAACATGACTATTATTGTTTTCATTATTCCCATCCACTCCTTCCATGAGTTGTTCTTCTTCCTACTCCAATGTCTTAAAGATCTCATACTTATTTGAGGGCTTGGGCTTGATCTGCTCTTTGCCATCTTTTTTATTTTACCTCCTTTCTTGGGGATATTCAAAATCATCTCCCTTTGCTTCTCCTCCCTGATAAATGTTGGTTGCTTCTTTAGTAATTGTAGACTTACCCTCCTTAAGAAGATTGAACATTCCTAGAGGAGACCCCATTTCTATGATCATATTGTTTGGGCAAGATCGGACCAAATGCCCATATTTGTGGCAAACGCTACACCTGAAGGACAATGCCTCATAATCCAGTTGTTGATTCCAAGATAGACTTGGAAGTTCGAGGTCCACCGTTGACGAAAGAGGTTGGCTGAGATCCATTTCAACACATAATCTAGCATAAACAATTGTGTTTCCTTCTATTGTGTCTCTAGAGACACCCAAATATCTTCCAAGGAAGTTACCAATGATTTCCAATACCTTCTCACTCCAAAACTCCATTGGGAGTGCATATAATTGGAGCCAAATTGGGACTCCAATGGGTTAAATTCAGGGATCAAATCCCACTCTTTAGTGCTAAACAAATAATCATGTTGGACCAGAAATCCTCTTTTTCTGATTCAAATGCCCTATTTCTATCGGCTAGTGAGGAAAAACTAACAATAAAATATTCATTACTAATAAACCACAAAGAAAACTCACCAAAAGACTCCTAATTATGTCAAACTTACGAATGCAGAAAAACCAAGGTAGGGTAAACACCCATGAATTTACAAATCAGGTAATGATTGGTTCTATATAAGTGTGTTTCTTCTACTATACTCTTCTAAATGATGATATTTGGTCTTGATTCAGTCTGTGACAAGCGTACATTGACTCTATGAGGTGTTGATCTATTTCCAACAAACGCAAAGAGCAATTTTAGCGCAATTTTGTATGCTTCTTTAGTCTTTGTTTGAGATTTCTCCTTCAATAAATCTACAAACAAACTATCTATCTGAGAGAGAATCTGGAGGTATCCCCATTGGGCCCTCCCGAGGCAACATTCTCATCTTCGATTCTACAACCAAAAAGTGTTTCATCTACCCAATTGATGCCTTAGAAATGGAAGATGTTATTACGACAATTTTAATTGTTACAATGATGATAATAACAATAATTCAAATTACTCGCTTGACTGAACGCTTGTCCATTTTCTGGTGCTTTCAGCGGCGTAAAAGGTTTAAAATAATTGTAACATGGTGGTTATAAAGACGGACTACGCGAAAAACTATGAGGCAGATTTTGGAACGGATAGCGCAAAATATTGTGGCGGCCATAAAAACCGGTGGCGGCTACCATGTAAATTCAAAAAAAAAAAACAATAATTCAAATTCAAATCAAATGTCTTCTCTATTTAATATTTAGATATTTAATTTTATTTATTTGTAATGATGCAATACACTATAAAAACAAATATATATATATATATATATATATATATATATATATATATATATATATATATATATAGATATGGTTAGTGTGAGAAACCCACCCACCCTCTCACACTCTCACTCACGCTGCAGTTTGAACCTTAGACCTCTCAAAAATGGTTTGAACCTTAGACCTCTCAAAAGAATACCCTAATCGTTGCTCTCTCCCCATAGACAAACATATATTTTATTAAATATTTTTAATATTTTTATGTCATATTCAAAGTCTCATAGTCATTTCCTTTTTATTTACGGCTTAGCCAACCCAAAATAATTCAAAGAAATCATTTATTTAACCTATTTAAAGTTAAATAATGAAACCATCATTAAAAAAAATTGTTCATGTAGATCAAAATCCTACTAACTCACTTTCAGATCTTGACTTGAGTCCTTAGGGTTACAAGTGTTATACTAATTAATTGTTTATCTTATCAGAAGAATATCTTAATTTTGTTTTACAACAAAATGCATGTGAAACAGCTAGGGTTGTACTTTACATACTTATGTAAAATTAATGATCTTAATTAATTATAAATTTAGTAATATTTTGTCTTATTATTAAGAATAAGAATCAGAAAATACAACTGTAATAACAATTTGACAATAAAAGAAGTTGCTAAATGTGCAACATAAGAATTAAATTTAAAATTTTGAATTTACAAACAATTAACAAGCAATTACATTCATTACTTAAAAAAACCTACGTTTTTTACAAATGTAGAAAAAAAAAATTGTTTGTGTCCTATAAAATATGCTGTGGGTTATTAAAAGGAATTTTTAGTTTGTTATAAGACTCCAAAACAGGTTATAGCTTTGGTTTAGTAAGGTTAATTTTGTTTTTAATTTTGTAAAACTATTGTTACCATGACAGGTGAACCTGTTTGACAAAGGAGTTAGTTCTAGTTATTGTCGCCATTACAAAGGAATTAGTTCTAGTTATTGTCGCCATTACAAGGGAACTCGTTCTAACATTATAGCGTAGCATTGTGGGTATTGTTGAAACATTGGACTATAACACAATGGAAATAGCAAAAGTTGTGTTGTGTTTGCCATTGTGAAAATACACAATAGTTCTCCTTTCTTCCTATCATCGCTATCCTCAACCTTGTCCCATCCCTTCTACCTTGGCTATCCCAGATTTTATGGTATACCATGTGCATATTTACCTTGTCCCATCCCTTCTACCTTGGCTATCCCAGATTTTATGGTATACCATGTGCATATTTGCACAATCGATATGGTTGGCCTCATCATATTATCAATTCTAGCATTGTAAAAATCTTTCAAACACTATGATAATATTATCCTCTAATTCAAATTATTTTTAAACACTATGATAATATTATCCTCTAATTCAAATTATTTTTATAAACACTATGATAATATTATCCTCTTATTCAAATTATTTTTATATCCTGTAAAATCCTCTTCATATCATTGATCTCAAATCCCTCTAATTCTATTCTCTTAGAAGAAAAGCATATACTAAATGAGATCTCAAATAATCCTAAAATCCCTCTAATTCTATTCTCTTAAAAGAAAAGTGAGACATGAAGCAACGAGAATCACTAAATAGGGGTACACAGGAGCAACCAACAACACTTTCAAAGCTGGTTTATTAACAATATATAATAGTTTTAGTCTTAAAGGTTGAATGGATTGATAAGTTCTAATATTTATCATCAAAAAAAAAATTAGATTCAAACCTTAGAAATAAGCATGTTTGAGACAAAAGTAGTAGACTTTCTTGACTCCCCTGAGAGCCTTAGAAATAAGCATGTTTGAGACAAAAGTAGTAGACTTTCTTGACTCCACTGAGAGCCAGCCCAACAATGATGGTTCTAATCCCAAGCCACCAGTGGTCTCCCTCGCATCGCGTTAACAACAAGGTGAAGTAGGGATTACAGTTGCAGATCCAAGGATTTCAACTCGTGTTAACAAGAAGGTAAAGTAGGGATTACAGTTGCAGATCCAAGGATTTCAACTCTGGTCTGGTAGTAGAAAATGAAGGGATGTTACGAATTTTTTTATGTAACCAAACAAAATAATATTTAATAGTTCTTGGCCAAACATTTAAGTTACTCACAATAGAGATGAGCCAAAAAAAATTATGAGAAATGCTTTGTCTATTGTCAAAAAGTTAGAGACATGTCCCTATAAGACACCTTAGTGATTACGTTTTGGGCGCTCTTCCGAGAAACCCAAATTCAAACCAGAGTAAGAATTTAGATATTTGCCTAATGGCATGTTTGCATTTAATTGTTTTCTTTATTAAGTCGGTATTCGAACTTTGGAACATGTGATCCTGAAGGCAATGCCATGAAGCTTCAAAGTTAATAGGAAGGTGGAACCTTTATGTGGGCATTCGACATTCGCGGTCGTGGCTATTCAACCTTTTCACGTCAAGCATTGCCTTTACTCATATCTGGCTTTATGAATTACTCTTTTGAGGATCCATCAAAACATCAAGTGATTATCACTTTATATATTAACCTTTTGAGTTCTAGGCTGTTTATTATCATCGGAAATTTATCCTTTTCAGACTAGATGTAGTCTAGAAGCGAGGGATTGTCCTGGAAAATAATACACTCGCTCTAAAATGCTTAGAGTTTAAGTTAATCGAGGAGAAGAGAGTGCGACCTTATCAATTTAGTGAATCTATATCCAACACTTTCAGCATTGAGGTGTGTCCATTGACAGCACCAATTTAAACTTGCAACCACAGTCCTCCAATATCACGAAATTTTGTAACTGACCGATTTCGACTCTCACGTTAAGGCCACCAAATTCAAAGATTTAACAGATTTGCATTATCTGACCCTAATTTACCAAAACCTGTATCCCTAGTGATTTGATACTTAGCCCACCACAGCTAACAATAACAGAACAAAACCTAGCTCTTCAAGCCAACATATGGGTGCAACAACAGCCTTCTTAAATTCTTCTATATATCCTTCAATGCATGCGAGAGAATCCTTTTCTTTCGTAAGGAAGAAAACATACTAACAAAATTTGCCTCTGATTTCATACAAGTGACTGCTTTTTCCAGAACAACCTGTAAACCCAGTCACAAAGCCAATAACTTGTCCTTTATCTAAAATCTAATCTGAGATGCAATTGAGGTCAAAAAAATCCATGTCAGTCCACCATTAAAGTGATTTCAAAAATTGAACTGGAATTCTGTGAAATAAAAATCACTCAAAAGCGGATCTCATCATCCTCCTTCCATCCACCATACAACTGCTCACTATTTGTTAAGTAGTGAGCAACAAAACCATGAACTGATCATAGTGAAGAGCTATAGGGACTCAATTAAAAGTTGGGTAAAGCAGATATGATATTGATGGAAAAGACTAATGACAAGCAGAGACTGTCAGAGCTCTAGATAGAAAATGAGAACCCCTATATGATGAACTATAAAAGCTTTTCCATGGATGTAAGAAAGAACCGTCTTGGAAGGTCGGCTATGGCTCTGAATGACAAACTCAAAGTTTACTCAAAGGACATGGCCATCTACTTCAAAAATTTGGAAACAGATTTGGGGTATAATGTCTTGAAGTCCCTCAAAGGATGCTGAACAGTGGAATGCTCATCTGCAGGCAGGAGTTTCAATGATCATGGTCAAAAAAAATGCAACAAGTCTTTTAAATTCGAAGATCTATGATACCTGTTACTTTCAATGCTTGTTGTAGCATAGTTGTGACGGCTAATTTTCTGTGGAAGGGCCTATAGTGAATATGACAAGAACATGACCTGAATATAGTGGAGAGTTCTAGGACTCAGTTAAAACTTGTCTACAGAAGAACTCGGCATTGATGGAAAAATGACTCGTAACAAGCAGAGAATGTCAGGGCTCTGGATAGAAAGAATGAGGAGAACCACTAGAGGAACTAAAGAAGCTCATTCCATGGCTGTCAAGTAAGAGTCACCTTGCCAAATATAGCTCTGGATGAAGAATTCATATCTTGTTCATAGGAGAAAGCAAACCACCTAAAAATTAACAATTCTCAATATCTATGTCATTCTGTTTCAAGAATTTGGCCATCTGTAATAAGATCTTCATTTGAAAAAACAATGGTAGACCCATCTCTTCTGTTTTTCCAACTGCAATATAGACTACGAAGCTTAATATTAACCAAATTATCAAATATAATGAACTCAACAAAAGTCTGTCAAAGTTGTTTTTCTTTGTTGATAAAACAACCTTGTAATCCCCTCCTAAATTCAAGATACTTCGGGATTGTTAGCACGTCATTCAAATAGAAATACTACTAATGTAAAGAAATTAGAGCACAATTATTGAAATGGGAGAAGTAATTGCAAGAAAAAATGAAAATCAAAGCCTGCACTTTGCAATGTCCCAAAGAATAGCAGTTTCATCTGAAGCTCTAGTGGTGGCAACTGCAATCTAATAGGCTCGGGACAATGATTTGGGGATTAAGCCAACATGTCCCAGGCTAGCAAGATTGTTTCTTGAGGCAGAGAAACAAATATGTTTGGTTTGATATAAACATAAGTCTCTTGATATAATTCACCATAATGTGTGCTACATTAAAAACTTTTTCAAATGCAAAACGAGTAAAAAATAATAATTACAAACTTTTAATTTTCTTCAATGCTTCAATTTGATTTAAGACTTGAGTTATGACAGGTCTGCAATGGCGTGATGCTGTCTGAAGGTAGTTGATGCACTTCAGACTGAATTTGTCACCTTCAGGGTTGAGTGCAAGGCTGTATTTTGGTATGGTGTACAAAATTGGGGTCTATTCAAACAGTCTGACTTGCAGAACCTCTCTAGACTATTTAATTAAAATGTCTATTTTGTATGGAAATGGATCCGGTATTCAATGCAGAAAGATTATCAGATATATAGATGCAGCAGATTTTCAAGACCCCCTCATATGGCTACAGCTGGATACAACATTATAAACAGCATATATATTTTGAACACGTAAAGAAAAACATAGAACACAAATATGTTTACACAAATATAAAGTTTGAATCAGATATTTTCATTAGTTAAAAAGAGGATCCTCACTTGTTTTCTTAAATTTAAAATTAATCTATATATATAATGTATACATTCTCATCTCATGAATAGACTCGTTGCCTTGGGCCATATCCAGCTGTATTACATAGGGACCAGATAGGGGTATATATTTGAATACTATATTCATTATTAGGATACATTTGGATATTGTGTCCAACAAGCATCATAGCCATATCTGATATGTGGATATGGATATGCAGGCAAGAGAAGTGTAAGATACTATAACGCTGAGAAATGTGGTTTGTGTTGTAAACCTAGAGTCAGTTCTCTTTTATAGGTCTGTTACCATTGTCCATGAATGGCAACAAATTTGGCCAAACATGGCAAATCTATCCATTCTTGGTTTATGAAATATAAGACATTGAGAAAGTTCTCTGAACACGGTAACATAAGTTGTGTTATGGAATCAATCATGATATTAGAACACGTGGATTAATAGAACCAATGATATCAATAATACAAAACTTAAAGGATTCCCCATTAGCTCAATTAATCTTTGATGCTATTGCTGACATGATATTTAGCTCATCCATGCTCGCTGCAGTCTTCCATCATCAATGATAATCATCCTATAAAGGATAGCTAACAAGAAATATTTTAGGTCATTACGGCCTTACTTACAAGAAGTCAACGACAGCTATGCAATATCTTGGTTTGCAATTGATGAACAGCTCTGCTATTGCAGTCGTTAAATCCGGTCATGACTGTTTCCTTCTTAATATACTTCACTTTCTTTCAGACTAGAAGCTTAAAAAAAGAAAATAATTGTTTGAATTACTCAACATGGATAAATAGAACCAAGGATACTAATAATACAACATGTAAAGCATACTCTAGCAGCTCCCATGATACTGATATGATATTTAGCTTATCCACGATAACTACAGTCTTGCATCATCAAATTGATACACATCCTACAAAGGATAGCTAACAAGAAATTTTTTAAGTCAGTAGGGCCTTTCATAACATTTATTGCCTGTTTATGGCAACATCATATTTCTTGCAAGAAATCAAGGCCAGCTATTCACTATCTTGGTTTGCATTTTATGAACAGCTCTTCTATTTCAGTCGTTGAATCTGGTCCTTATTGTATCCTTTTTTATATACTTCACTTTATTTCAGACTAGAAGCTTAAATTACAAAACTAATTGCTTGAATTACTCAAAAAATGACCCATCCATTCACTAAACTAGGATCAACTGAAAAAGTAGTCATTTAAGGATATATAATGTCATGTATGCATACGTATTCTACTGTAAGCATCCAAGTGTCAATCAATGCTCTTTATAACTTCTAATGAATGTAGTTGAATATCTGGAGCCATAATAAGCATTGTCCAAAGTTACAAACACCTTCAGATCTATAAAAATCTTGTTCTTCCGAACTTAGAGAGCGGAACTTCTTGTACAGTTTTCTAGCTATGTCATTACGTCTCGAAAACAGTTTAACAGAACTACAAAAGTTGAGTGCACACTACATCTATGTCGAGGCAAAGTCTTAAGCTGGAAAAGTTACCCAAGTTCTTAATATGAAAACCTAAAATCAGTTTCCTAAAGCCAAATCTTTTATACAAATCTCATGTCAATGAGAATAGAGCTTAGCATTCAATGTTAAAATTGGCATGCACTTTCATGAGAGCAAACATGTCAAAAAATTAGTAAAAAAGTTTCCTTTTGCTTTGCATCAGTTTACAACCACAGATTGTGGAGGGAAAATGACCAACATCTGCAACACTTTGAACACAACCATTTCTTTGATATCTTCATTTACTATGATTGACATGTTCAATAGGAATATGGACAGAGAAATTAGAAGCAGAGAAGGCCATGCAGCTAAACGCCCATCCAGATGACAAGGCATATGCTTGCTATGTTACTCCTTGACTAGATCTTGAAATTTATAAATCAAGGGTAAACAGTAAATGTGTGGACAAAATTGTGACCACCACACACAAGTTCCTTTTGCAAGCTCCTTGAAAGAAGAGCAAGATTTCCAATATGCACCAAAGATTGCACGTTGTGCTGCCCACAAAACTAAGGAAGCATATCCACCTTAAATATTTACCTTTGGATCATTCCTCACATGGGGAATCTGTGCAGTCAAAATTGCATACTACTGCACAAAAGGCTAGGAATGAACTACCAAATTTGAATTTCCTGTTAGCATCCGTGGATGATTATGTTCTCCTTCATAAGTCACAATTAGCATAGAGGGATCTTCCAAAGAGCGTTCAACATGTTTCCTGGCAGGACAACCTCTCATGCTGCTGCACTTGTAATACCCTCTGCAAAACAAAACAAAGATGTTGAAACTTAACCTCTGAGTGCTCAAGAAAATTGAAAGAAATATTAGTACTCAAAGACTTCTAGAATTGAACAAACAAGATGATTTTATCAATTTTGAGTCCATGTCAAGAGAAAGAAAAAAAACAGCTATTAACCATGTCATAAAATAATAATATTGGTAAAGTGAGGGATCTATAACTGCATGGCCTTTCAGAAAATATAGGTAGTATGTCTAATTTCATAAGTTCAGAGTGACAATGCAATCATGCATCTAAGAATGTTATATTTTGGCTTTGTAGAATTAAAAAAGATAAGAAATGTAAGAACAAAAAGCTACAAATGGAAGTCATAGTTTTTAGATATTTTAAAAGCAACCCATGTTAGTACCAAGAATGAATGTTTGGAAAAACATATAGGCCAATAGGGAGACACTAAAAAAAAAATGGCATTAGACAAAAGAAACAAAAATATGGGGAAAATTTAAACAAATATTTAAACATATTTATAAATTATGCATCTGCTGCATATTCAAAAAAATTAAGAGTAAAGAAAAGACCTACAATAGAGAGGAGAATCAATGCATCAACTAAAATCCCTGTCGGCTGACCCAATAGAAATGAGGAAGACAGTTAGTGGGGCTAAGAATGAGAGGCAGGAAATTTTGCAGCATGGGATAGATATTTCATGTATTGAAGAGACTAACAAATTTTGGAATGTTAATATGCTAGGCAACTACAGGATTGTAAGGAAATCCAAAGATTACCTGGGATGAGGAGAACCCTTGATTGGTTTCTGACCGTATTTTCTCCAGGAAAATTCATCTGCCGGAATGTCTGCTAGTTTGCTACTAATAGCAGGAACTCTGATCGTTCGCTTAATTCTTAGCTTCCTGCAGTTTACATTTGTCACATTACTTTATTCTATAAATTATATTCAGCAGATAAAACTTGACTAAATCCACGAGTATAATAAGTGGTTGCCTAGAATCTCCACTGCTACCTTGCTTACAACAAATATTGAAACATATCGCGGAGCAAACTGTGCTTTTATTGAAAATAAATTGCTCATAACTGGGACTAAATGCAGACAGCTAACTTATAGAAAGCTAAATTAACACAGGCAACTGACCTCCGTTTTGAGCAGTGGCACCTTCCAGTACTTCCACATTTACCACTTTCATCACCTTTTCCAGAACACTTTCTCTTAGTACCAGTAATTCGGTCCTGAGCAGAGTGAATGGACTGATATTGCATCATTTGTTTGTCATTGGCAACACTACCATCCATGCTTAAAGAAAAAATGAATGACTTTGTGGAAGAAAGCGTTGGTGTGCAGCTGATTGAGTTTTCTAATTTCATATATGCATTCCTAAACATTTCTGCTTGTGGACTAATATGTTGAAGTTGCAATTGTGGATAATGCATCTGTTGATGTAATTGCTGATGACGGATATTATCTGCCGTTAGAACTGCTGAAGATGTACTCTGACATGGAAGAAACGGCTTGACATGTTGAGAAACAGCAAAATCTGATGAAGAAGAGTAAATGGAAGCTGAGACATGATTACTGGCTGATTCGGGCTGCGAGAAATTTGACCCATCCATGAATATCTGTTCGGAGCCTATTTTGGCAGCAAGTTGATTTCGAATAGGGCCCCTTCGGACCCGAGCATGCCCTGTTCTGCTCAAGAGTGATACCACCTTGTTGAACCTTGACAAAGCATCCAAGGCGGTCGAACTGAATTCTTGCTCAACCTGCTGTGTATGTTGTTGAGGTTGCTGTGACATAATGCTCAACATACGCTGAGCACTTTCTATACCTGCTCTAGTGGTTTCCTGTACATCCCGATCCCTCCCAGTGTTTAAAGAGAGGGAAGTATTTAACAGGTCCGTCATTCTGTCTTTCGAAACTAACCCACTTGCCATACAAAATGCACTCCACAATAGCTAAGTTTACCGATTCATGTAGAAAGCATCTGCAACGCCAGAGAACAAATATAGTACTACCATAAGCTCAAATAATATATAAAACATGCAAGTTACAAAGCATACATCTAGCAACAACCCTTATACTCTAACCAGGCTGCTGAAATCCAGAATGATTTCTTTCCCCTCAAAACATTTTTCTAATCCTAAGATTCATTGAGATGTCCACACAACATGCAAAACAGCAATGTTACAGCAAATTCACCAGGGTTCCCAAAACACGGGGAAGCTTGATATAAAGGGCTCCCTAAACATGGGAAAGAAGGAAATAAACTCAAAAGCCAAGGCATAGATCAAATTCACAAATATACATTTTTCTGCACATCATCACAAATCACCAATCCTCTTGTCTTTTAGCTCCTACTTGCAACTCTTTCACCTTTATAATGACCAAAATCCCGAAAATCCTTTCTCCATTCTAGCAATACTATATGAGGACCGTAGTCCATTGGACATCGCCTATTGCTGACAAGGAGCGGTTGCCATGATGATGATCTAAGTTAAAGCCCTACTGTTCGTGTTTCTAAACACCCCAAAAGGGTCAGGGCAAGCTCAAAGCAAATTTGACAGAATGAGAACCCCCCTTGAGAGTTGCTTCAAGAAGGCCTAAAGATGGTCCAAGTCTGATGATGCATTCTCAGTGAATCCAAATGATGGCAAGTGCATGTTACAATTTACCTAGCGAAAAAAGAAAGTAGGGGGAAAAATACCTAAAAAACTCATCCTTCCTAACAAATATATATTTGTGGCCAAAAGAAAGATAATAATAATTGTACAAATTTTTATTTTCCTATTCACAGGAATCAACCTTTAATCCTTATACCACGCAATCATCCAAACCAACCCTGCATCAAATCGAACAAAACCCATATCCAATCAAATGAGAACTTCCTCCAAACCAAAATAATTAAATCGCATCCCCATCAACGCCATCAGTTCCAGATTGCTCTTCCCCTCTCCCCACCCCAAGAAACCAAAAACAAAAATAAACACTAAAAAAGATCCCTAAAATCTCTACTTATTCAATCTCAGAAAACATTGCAAACATTGCACAAATATATTTTCCACACCTTGGAGAGATCGTTCCTAAAATCTCCACTTATTCAGTCTCATGGAACATTGCACAAATTTCTTTTCAACACCTTGGAGAGAAAAAAAAGACAAAGATCGTTCCTTGTAGTTGCCGCACACCAACAGCCCCAAAAAAAAAAAACAAATGGAAGAAAAAAAGAGAGAAGAATAAAATCTTTTTTCCTGTGTTGCCATAGTTTATCAACAATGATCTGCAACAACAAACATCAGAAACACACCAAAATCATAAAAACACAGAGTGCACGCCACATACTCTCTTCAATTCGGAGAAAGAAAATGTAAATGCCTCCGCCACGGCCCCCGAAAAATGACTTGCAAGCCAGAAATTCCTTCCTTCATTTCATTTCACAAGAAACAACCCGGACAAGGAGGAGGAGTCCACACGCAGCGAAATAAAATACAACAAAATTAAGACTAATAAAACAACCACATAATACTAATCACCATGCTTATGACCAAAACAAAAAAAAAAAAATTATGGCAAAAATAGGAAGACCAAGAAATTTTATTATTCAAGATCTCCGCTTACCTTGACTTGCAGAGTCCGACTGTTGAATACTTCCGGGATTCCAGAGCCTCCAATAATTGACTAACAGATAAAATAACAATAGTAAAACCCGAAGGCAAAAAAATATTAATAATAAATGAGAAAATTAAACCCTTGCCGCAACCCAGCCCTCGACATCAACAACATCCTCCTTTCCCCTTCCTTTCCCCCTCGCCCTCTGCGAAATCGCCAGGCAAAAGAAAATTTATGGCGAGAATCTGCAATTTAATATTACTGCCACCTATTATTTTATTTATATATATAATATTTCGATATATTTCGAATTTCTCACCATTTTTTATTCATTGTTACATTTCCCTTTCCCTTCGGGAGGAGTTTGTAATGATGAGTTAATCCGATGCGGCAGCTACGTCACAGCAGGACGACCCCGAAGAAACGCCACGTGGACGAGAAAACGCAGCGCCGAGAGACTCGTGTCAGGCAAGTCTGACCGAAGACGCCGTACGCTGTAACGCACTCCATCTCCGTCTGTCGCCGGTGGGCCCCGCTTCCCCAAGTGTAAATTTGACCGACTCCCCCCTCGCAGCGCCCCACAACCGTTGATCGTGGGTCGCTTCACGTGCCGACGCATCCGACGGCCCCCACGCCCTGACACCCCGGGCCCGGCCGTTCAACCCGTCGTTGACTTTTGGGTCATTAATTCACCCCATTCCCTTAACCCTGGTTAACCCCCAACCTCGTTATCCGTCTCGCGTCATCAAGACCCTAACCCGGAGTCAAAGTCTTTGATCCCTTTCAATTCCCACCTTTTCCCCCTTTTTTTTAATTTATCTGCCCGAGGGACGACAAATTTGCCGTTCCCCTAATTTTAGACGTCGAAATTGGGGGCCTCCCTTCAAAAAGACGTTCAATTTTCAACGGAGGTTGCGCTTTTTCTAATATCGCCACTGCTCTGTCATAAGCCCTCGGTCACCCGTTACTGGTCGGTGGTTTGTTTACTCGAGATTCTATGCCGAGGTCATCTTCTCAATATAGATATATATATTTTTGCCTATGTCGTATAAAAATATTTACTGGGCCTCTTGACCGAGGTGAGGTAACCATGGTGATGTGTGCAGTGTAGTTTTGACAAAATTGTCCGCCTAATACGGCCAATGTGCGCCTACGTGGCGTTGGACTCATTAGCCTTCTACTTCTAGAAAAGGACTAAACTTTCCCTTGAAAGCAAATCTAAAGCAGGCAAAGTGTCATAAAAGTCGTAAGACTAAATTATTTCCACACTTGTAAACGTCTATTGGGTGGGATGTGGTTCGGCACTAAATTGACGGACGTTTTACTATAGCTATTTGTTAGTCCATCTGTCATTCTCAATTTGTTCTGGATTTTACCTTTCCTAGGTGAAAATGTGTGATAACCGTTTGTAGTAAACGGTCAATATTCAATTTTCAATGTATTAAAAAAATTAAATTATAAAATTAAATTCACCTTCAATTTCCTATGTTCTACTTAAGCAATACGTTGTCTTAAATTTGGATCCTTTTCATTCACCTAGGAAACATAATTAATTTTAAATTCATCAACCCACTCTTGAAGATTAATCCAAAATAATTAAAAAAAATTATTGGCCCTTAATTTTCCAGATCTACCTAACAAAGCCAGTGTAAAATTCAATTCAACCCCACGCAAAGCTAGAAAATTAGATTCACTTTAGAAAATCTTCACCCAACGAATAAAAGGTACTGACTTGACCTAAGCAGGCCACGTTGTAAGACCCTCCCAGACGAAATAAATAATAATAAGCCCGTTGAACAAGATCTCGAGGTCCTTGAGATTATCCAAATGGCCTTTAAAATAATGAATTGGCCCACCTTCGCGACAGCTCAATTCTCCTCACTTACATAGAAAAAGTCCTAGCCCTTTAAACCCATTCCACATTAGACTTTATTTATAGACGGAGGATAAACCTCGCCCAGCATTATCAACTAATCTATCTTTTATTATAAATACAAATAAAATATTTTTTTATAAATCGAAGTTCTTTAAACACTCTTTACATTAAATTATATATATATAATTAAAGATAATCCTTGATCGAGCATTATCAACCAACCTATTTCTTATCATATAAAGAAAGGATCTGATAGCAAAGACAAATAGGATACCTTCTCCTTCACACATGAGGATAGAAAATGATACGACTACCAAAACAGTCTAGAGATTCCTTAGAAAAGCCTAGTGCCTTGCTTTGTCTTGTGTGACAGGAGAGGTTAGATGTCAATGACGTGCTCGCTGGAGTCAAGATGGCAAGCAATACTTATAATAGATGGACAAATTTATATTAGGATAAACATAAGCAAGTGCCGTATAAAGACAAAGGTTGAAAATAATTGTGAAGAAAATAATGAAGGGGTGCACTTTTTCAAATGCTATACATACGTAAACTTCATTAATTAACAATAATAGTAGGGACAAGTATTCGTCCTGCCACCAACCTAAGCAAAGGACATAGCGCAAATACTTTATTGAGGGCAAGGAAAGTCAATAATCACTTTAATAGGACATATGAATGGGGTTCTTGTGTGGGACGAAGGACACACATTAGTCCATATTCGTGTAATGAAAAGTCAATAGTCCTTTTATTTTAATACATGACGTCCTCCTTTGTGAGAGCAACATGTCAAACTAGTGATTATGGGCACTTTGATCGACATGAAACCTTGTTTTGACTTTGAAACAGGGTGTATTTTAAGAAAGCAATAGTATATTTAAGCATTATGGTTTATAATAATATTTATGGGAAGTGGAATTCATCCATGGGGCACCAACTGCAGTAGACTTTAACACATTATTTTATTTTTATTTTTTTTGTTTTGTTCTCTTTTGTTTGTACATAGAACTTTAATAATTTTTAGATCGGTGGATAAGGATGAAGTTAAGGACCTTCGATTTTTTAAGAAATTGAATAGATGAATTAAACAGATATAGAGTCCAACAAGAACTCGATCGCTACCAATTAACCTATCCTTTTCTAGGTAAAAAATTTAGGATAAAGTGCAAGTTTTTTCTGAAAGGACCCCAATCCGTAGTTTGAACTTGAATCTCCTAGATAAAAACCCAAAAACATACCACTACAATATTCCAACTAAATAACTTCAATACATTATTAAACATCGTTACTTTCTCATCCGAGATATTATGGGTCTAAGACTAGTTACAATAAAACAAAGATGATGGTGATGAAATAGGTAGATTTTGATTATAAATTTTTTTTGTTCATAACAAAAATATAAATTTAAAATATTTATATCTTCAAAAGGCGGCATGGGCGAGTGTGCGAGGGGGTGGTGTATGGTTGTGTGTTTGGTTCCTATTGATAAGCTCAACTCTCACCTTTATGAGAGGTCATGGTTGAGATGGAGATGACCAGCCTGAGCGATATTAGTGGTTTCTCACACTAAGTTCAACCTATATATATATATATATATATATATATATATATATATATATATATATATATATATATATATATATATATATATAAAAAAATGTGAGAAACCACTAAGACCGATGCTCGGGGTTGGTCATCTCCATCCCAACCCATATATATATATATATATATATATATATATATATATATATTATTTTTTTTTTTTTTTAAATCTTCCAAGTATTTCTTTAACATTTTATGCCATTTTGATTTCAAAATAAATATTGAATTTTTTTTTTATGCTTTTACATATGATTGTACAAAAGTGGGTTCACATTTTATGCCATCTTGATTTTAAAATAAATATTGAATTTTTATTTTTTTGCTTTTACCTATGATTGTACAAAAGTGGGTTCATTTGACTAATACATATTCTTGGTATATGTATGTTTCAAAGAATTATTTATTTATTTTCTTTATTATTAATTTAATATAATGTGAAGAGGGTATTAAGAAAATAGTAATAGGTAAAGATCAAATATTAATAGTAATATTTCAAAGTGTGGGGTTGCTATCTTAGCACAATTTGTCCCCAAGGACTAGGTGGAATGATAAAGGCTTCATTGGTTAAGTACTTGCCAAGAAGAGACCTAGGTTCAAACCTTAGGAACATGTTGCTAGCTTTAGAAAAGGTAGTAGTCCGTGTTGAATCCTCTAAGTGCGTGTTAGACCGACGATGATGGTACGAATCCCGAGCGACCAGTGGTCTCCATCTCACGTGAGGTCAACAACAACGAGATGAATAGACTATTGGGTGCAGTCCTTGTGGTTTGAATCCTGCGCTTGCGAGTTACTAAAAATAGTAGTTGTAACCAACTCCCCTATGTAACCAAAAACAAAACAAAAAATATATCTTAGCACAATACATCCAATATATTTTAATAGTATTATTAAAACAAGTTTCCCATTGGAATGGATAGTCAACCTAGTCATATCATTACCCTTACCATCATGATTAATCATCTTCTTACAAAATTATTTGGTAATATAATAGAAAGTAAAATTAAGGAAAGGGGCAATAGGACAACTAGATTTTAGACCAAAGTACTCAACAACATATCATTGCATTGTGTCTTAAGGGAACAACGCAATGGTTTAGGGTTTGGTCCTTCTTCAAGAGGTCCAAGATTCAAACCATGACATACGTGTGGTTGTGTGTTAAATCTCCTATTGATAAGCTCGACTCTCCCCCTTATGATAGATCATGGTGGGATGAGGATGTCCAGTGCTAAGCATTGGTTGTAAGGGTTTCTCACATTAACCAAATTAATAACAAAAAAAATATCATTGCATTACTTTAAGATGCTTAATAAAGACGATATAGAATTAAAGAAGTAATCAAAGAAATATTGAATAGAAGAAAAGACATAGGATGAAACAAAACAACAAATGGAAGGAAAAATAGAGCATTAAAATTCATGAGGTCTCAAACTCCAATAAAGAAATTAAACATGTGAAGAAAAAATTCAGCCTTGTCATGTGGATTGAAAAGTTAGGAAAGAAAAATAATTATTATACATCAACAAGTTCAACCCAAATTGTGAACACAACCAAAAGAAGTACATAGATGCAAATATTAAATGAAAGGAAAAAATGTTTATAACCCAACTAAGATCTAGTTCTCATCATCTCAAATGTGAAACTCAGATATGGACAATTCTTGTGGTCGAACAAATGTATCTTTTGTACAATAGGAGTAATGGAGACCAAAGAATATTTTGTTATGGAATGTAAAACCTACGAGGACATCAGACTTGCATATGAGGACACACTCTAAAAGTAAAGTCACTAATGGAACTTTTTGAAGAATTGAGAATAGAAAAAATAGAGAAACTTCCCATCAAAATCAACAACAGAAAAAACACAATACAAAAGATAAGAATATGTTTAACTTTTTGGTTTTATTGAACAATTTTTTTTCTTGAATATTGTTAAACTTTGAAACTCTGAATAAAAATTCTAAAATTTAAATCCAAAAGAGAATAAGATTATACATCATAACCCATCTTATATTAAAACTCTTAATCTTGTAAATATAATTAAAAATTGTTTCATTTCATTATATATAATTTTATTTGTAGGTTTTGCATGCTTTTGAGATTTAAGCTTGAATGATCCACAATTGGCGATGACTAGGTCACTATTAGTTTACCAGAGTTCATTGGTCAGAGAAATTAATAGAGTTTTTCCTCATGTCAAAAGAAAAGTAGTACATAATAAATCTTACAAGGTTATCAATAACGATGACTTTTAGATGTAAATGTAGATTGTTTGAATTCATCTTTTTTAAGGTGATTGAGGGTATCTTTTTAGCCTTAAACATTAATTTTATCTATAGTTATTTTCTGAATCTAATTGTTTTAATTGATGATCTTTATGTATAAATTGTTATCTATTTTTTAACAAAATTTTTATAATTATAAATGTTCAAATAACTTTTAAAAAATATAAAATAGTTTTTTGTGTTTTGTTGTTTGTCGTTTGGGTTTTTGTTGTTTTAGACATGGTTTTTTGAATGTGTCGAAGGAAAGAGGTCTGATGCGAACCTTGGGCATTTTTTTGGTGAAATAGATACCCTGTTTCTTTGGGCCTTATTCGAAAATGGTACCTTGAAAGGGATGTTTTCAACAACAAAAAAAAATATTAAAAATATAAATAATTTATCTTATTGTTTTATACATAAAAGAATCAGCAACTACCTTTCCTTTTTGAACAACTTGTCAAGGATTAAGTCATATTGCCTCCGATCGTAGCGTCAAATCATGGTGCTACCACTATAACCCCTATCTCGCCTCGGTAAACACAACCTGGAGTGAGGGAGACCCTCGGTGGCTCAAGGTTGGTACCTTCGTCATCAAGTTGGCGCACACTCAACGAACTTAGGTCAAACTACTACCTTTTCCAAATTGGAGATGCCCCCAAGGTTTGAACCTAGGTCTTCCTCTTGGTAAATGCCCAATGTATTACCAATCCACCTAGCCCTTGGGGATAAAATAATTTAATTTATTATCTACTATAATTTTTTATATTATGATTAATATATTTATTAATTTATATCAGGGTGGACAGCGCAACGGTTCAAGCTTTGACTCTTCTTCGGGAGGTCCAAGGTTCAAACCACGACATGGGCGAGTGTGTAAGGGGAGGTGGTTGTGTGGTGGTTGTGTGTTAAATTCCCTATTGATAAGCATAACTCTTGGTTTTAGGAGGGGTCATGGTTGGGAAGCCTGCGCAACTCGTTGGTCGTAGGAGTTTCTCACACTAACCAAATAAAAAAATATATATTATTTTTTAAAAATAAGTAACTAATTTATTTATAATACTTTTTATATTAAATAAAAAAATTATTTTTTAATATATAATTAATAAAAATATATTTTTGCCAATGAATCTTTGGTTCAATGTTAGAACATATAATTGATGGATTCCACACTAAAGTTCGAATCTTAAATAGCTCAATATGACTAAGTCAATATAAGAGAAAAGACAACCCTTTCAAAACCCTACTTTTAAAAATATAAAATTTTTAAATGGTATAACAACTATATTTAGGTGAAATTACTTTTATAAAATGCAAGATCCTAATTATTATAATTTTTTAATACATAAAGAATTGGTAACACCTTTGCTTAGTATGAGCAAGACACCGAATCAACGTATAAAAATACTATTTTATTTATAATACTTTTTATATTAAATAAAAAAATTATTTTTAATATATAATTAATAAAAATATATTTTTGCCAATGAATTGTTGGTTCAATGTTATAACATATAATTGATGGAGCCCACACTAAAGTTCGAATCTTAACAACATTAAATAGCTCAATATAATTAAGTTAATATAAAAGAGAAAAGACTACCCTTTCAAAACCCTACTTTTAAAAATATATATTTTTTAAATGGATATAACAACTATATTTAGGTGAAATTACTTTAATAAAATGCAAGATCTAATTATTATTTTTTTTTAATACATGAAGAATTGGTAATACATTTGCCTTCTATGAGCAAGACACAGACGCCATTATAAACTTTAGCTTGTTAAGTAAAACAAAGTCAATAAGACCCCGTCCTTCCAAGACCTTGAACCATAGCAACCAACTGACAAGCACTCAACCACTAACAATCCGTCGTCCATCCCTTTCTAAGGACATCATAGTTTTAACTTAGATCTCCTTAAAAGTTATCTCGTTTTTATATGATCCTCTCTCTTTAAACGAAATCTATATTCTATTCCTAGTCAACTTATGAAAAATTCTTATCATTTTCATAATTTTATGCTTATCTACTCAAGTTTTAATTATAAAACTAAGTAGTCTGTCTCTGTTGTACTAGATGTGGTCCCAAATATACTACATTGTACTTCATCTTACTTTAACCAATTTTTTTAACCAATTTTTTTTAACTCTTATCCATATCAAATTCGGACATATGCATGAATTGACTTGCACATATTACGATAAAGTTTGGCTCAAATTCTCCCACCCATGAAGGGGTGACATACATTCTTTTCCGAGAGAGGATAACGCCGACATTATTATTTTATGACCTTGGGCCTATCTAAGGTTTGTTAAGGTAGGCTTGTTTACAAAATCAAGATGTGCATGAGAGGCACCTTAGCTAGTTCATTAAATAAAATGAAAAAAAAAAACCTTAATAGTTATTTTTTAAATTAATAATTGATATTTAAATAGTAATGGATGGGTTTTGATTTTTTTTTTAAGTTTAAGGTTTAAATAGTTGTGTATAAAACTTTTGAGTAATGGTTTTTTATACTAACCAAATCTAAAAGAAAAACAAATAAGTATTATGTTTGTTGCAGCAATGTTATTAAGATATTAGTATTCTTTGCTTTTGAATCGGTTTCATTCAACAAACCATATTCTCCACCCCAAAGGCTAGGTGGATTAGTAAGTGTTAGTCTGACTAGGCACTTTCCAAGAAGAAACCCAGGTTCAAACCTTAGGGGAAGCTTGTTGCAAAGGAAGTAGTTTGATTCAAATCCTTTGAGTGCATGCCAGATTGATGATGACGGTACAAATCTTGAGCACTCGAGGGTCCATTTCATGTTGGGCTATAAAACAACGAGGTGAAATAGGTTTGGTGGATGCAGCCCCTGTGGTTTGAACCCTGACCCTAAGGACCCGATGGTCCATTTCACGTCGGGTTATAAAACAATGAGGTGAAATAGGTTTGGTGGATGCAATCCCTGTGGTTTGAACCCTGACCTTGTGCTTGCCAACTACTAAAAATAGTGTGGTTGTAACCAACTGTCCTATCAAGCAAAAAAAAAAACCATATTCTCCCTAAAAGTCGTTTTATCTATAAAAATTATATTTTTATAGTTTTTTTAACATATTCACATACATGATTATTTTGAACTTGAGTTTTTTATGGAAATACAAAGACATGCTAATGTGATGTTTTTTTTTAGATTAATAATTGATGGTATGGTTAATCAAAAGTTTTTAATTGAAAAAATGAATTTAAACTTTTATCCATCTACAAGTAGAACAAGACTTATGTGTAATAAGTTTTACAACCATGCTAAAGTTTATATTTCATTTCTTTTTTCCCTTTATTTTTCTTAGAAATTGTGCATGAAAATTTTATAAAGTTTTTATCAAATATTATATTTGTTATAGAACTTTCAAATAAATTTCATTATATTTTGAGTTTTAGTTTCCTTTCCATGGATCAATTTATAGTTAAATCCTTAGAATCATCCCTAGTGGTAGAGGTTAGTGAGCGCACCTCAGAGAGATCCTCATTGCTCCAAGATAGGATAGTTTTTGGTAAATTTAATGGGTATTGGCCAAGGGCTTCAACCTTGAGAAAATGGATTAATAGGAGTTGAAAGTCTCCAGGAGTGATTATATCATTTCTTTCTAAAGGTTTCTTCCTAGCCATTTTTTGTTCTAGGGAATATAGAGAAAGAATCCTAAAAGGGGTCCTTGGTTCATGGGAAGAGTAGGGCTCTTCCTTACCTGCTGGTATGAAGGCTTTTCACCTGAAAATGTAAATCTATCCCTAGTACCAGTCTAGGTTAGGATGTTTGGATTGCCCATTGAATTTTGGGAAATAGATACCTTCAAGGCAATAGACAACACTCTAGAATAATTCCTTGAGATTTTAGATACAACAAAAGATGGATTTTTGGCTATTTATGCTCGAATATTGGTCATGATTGATATAAGTAAAGTTTTACCAGAATCAATCATTCTTAAGTATGGGGATAAGATTTGGACCCAAACTATAGATTATGAAAACATATCTTTTATATGTAGAAGATGTCATGAGGTGGGGCATATTGAGAGATCATGCCCTAAGAAGAGCCCAACAAAATAATTTTTAGAAAATCATAAGAGATATTTACAAATGGTTATGGATAAAGATGGTTTTCAACTTTGATCTAGGAAAATAAAATAAAATGAACAGTGGAGACCAATAAGAAAGGATACTAGAAGAAATTCTAATTCTTTTGAGGCTTTAGCCTATGAAGAAAAAGTATATCAAAACTTAGAGGACACAGGACAATAATTTCAACATATTAGCAAGGAACCGTCTATTCAATATGATCCCAATTTAAGAAAGAACATTCTCGATGAACCCAAGGAATGTGTTTCATAAAATTTTGAAGACTCTCTTGAAGTACCATGCACCATTCAAGAGGAAAAAATTGGTAAAGAAAATGCAATTTTAGAAGGTAATACTTCTGCCATTAATAAGGAAATACCAAAAAATAAGTAAGATAAGTTAAAATCTTCCATAATAGAGCTAGGAGAGGATAAATATGTTGAAAAACAAAATGGTGAAAGAATACTGAGGAATAGAATAATAAGACATACTCCTGATATAGGCAAGGCAAAAAGAGGAAAACCCTTAAATTATCAAGCAAGATCGAGGGAATCAAGAGCAAACATAGAGAAAGGAACATAAACTACGTTGGTTGAACCTTTCTTTACCAAACAACAAAATGATATTGGTAATACAAAAGAGAGGCCAAAAGCCCCTAATGAGACAATATTATCATCTCATGGAATATAAGGGGTGCTAATGCCCCCTCAAAGCATAGGTGTATTAGGGACCTATGTTTAAGTAATAAACTTGATATTCTTTGTATCCAAGAAACTAAAATGACAAAATAAGAAGTTTCAAAAACTATGAAAGCAGTTTGGGCAAGATGTGAATGAGATGCTATGGATTTTGAAGGAGCAACAAGGGAAATTCTAACTTGTTGGAATCATTCTAGAACCTCTAGTGTAACCATTCATAAAACTAGGCATTGGATAGCCTCTTTAGTCACTTTCTACTTCATCCTTATCAATGTGTATGGTCCTACAACTTAGTCAAGTAGATTAGAATTTTGGAGTGGTATTGAGGTATTTATGAGAAGTAAAGACCAAGAAACCCATTTCATGATCATTGGAGATTTTAATGCCATTACCAAGATGAATGAAATTTTTTGGGGAATTAGGAAATTGACCCAAAGTATGAAATATTTCTCATCTTTTATTCAAAACAACAATATATGGGAAGTTGAGTTTGAAGAAGACAACTATACTTGGACCAACAACAGGAGAGGCGAGAACCTAAAATTAGAAAATTTAGATAGATACACATTAGATAATTGGCTAGATGAAGGAACTTGTGCTAAAATTAATACCTTAACAAGGATTGGTTCAGATCATTGGCCAATAAGAGTTAAAATGGTGGTTAGTGAATTCAAAAAAATATCATATTTTAAATATGAGCAGATGTGGGAAGACCATCCTCAATTTGTTGATATGATAGCTCAAGCATGAAATTATTTAGGTAATGGTGGGTTGTATGCTCTTCCAAACCAAATTAACTTTATGACATCTAGATTAAAATAATGAAACAAGAACACCTTTGGAAATTTTTTTGATAAGAAAGAAGAACTAAAAGATAAACTTTCAAAATTCCAAAAAGGTGATGAAAATAATACAAGCTCAGAGGAAAGGAAGTTTCTTAGTGAATATCATAATATTTTGAGTAAGGAAGAGAAATTATGGAGATTAAAATCAAGATAGACTTGGTTAAAAGAAGGAGATAAAAATACAAAGTTTTTCATAGGATGGTTATAGTATAGAGATATTCTTCTATAATTGGTAGATTTAAATCAATATAAGGGGTTTGGATTGAATATCAGAGTGAAATTATAAAATAGGCTAAGTTGTTTTATCAAAATATTCTAGGTTCATAGGAGACCGAAGTTCTTAATGATAAACTTCTTCAAGATGTCCCTTCAGTTATAACCACTTAAGACAATAGGAAACTGATGGAGCCTATTACTTTAGAAGAAGTTCATTTAGCTCTTTTCTCTTTTAATAAGGATAAATTCCCTGGTCCATATGGGCTCTCTACAAATTTTACCAACATAATTGAGATATAGTGAAAGATTCTTTATTGGTGGTAATGGAACAATCTAGGGTAAAATAATATATTCCTTATAAAATAAATGCAACTTATCTTACCCTAATTCCAAAAAAGAAGGATTCTGAATTGTTTGATTCTTTTAGACCCATAAGCCTGTGTAATATGACCCATAAGATTATTTCCAAATTGATGGTGAATAGATTAAGGCCATTGTTAGACAATTATTTTAGAAGAGCAAGGAGGTTTTGTGAAAGGAAAACAAATTTTGGATGGTATCGTAGTAGCTCATGAAGTTATACATTCAGGAGCTTCAAGAAAATAGAAAGCTATGATCTTAAAACTTGATATGAGTAAAACCTATGATAGGGTTAAATGGAATTTTCTTTTTGCAGTTTTAGATAAGTTTGGTGCTGGGAAGAAATGGGTTAGATGGATTAAAGCTTGTGTCTCTAAAGTTTCTTATTTAGTGTTGATCAATGGGTTATTGACATAATATTTTAAATCCAAGAGAGGCCTTAGACAAAGAGATCCTCTATCTCCTTATTTGTTCATTCTTATGGAAAAGGTTTTGAGTAGGAACTTAAAGAAGGCTTACAAATATGGGTTTATAAGTGGACTTAAGGTTAGTAATAACATTGATAACATCACCCATCAATAGTTTGTAGATGATATAACCATTTTTGGAAGGGCAAGGATAAAAGAGGCAAGAGATTTGAATAACTTTTTAAAAGAGTATGAAAGAGCTTCAGGGCAACAAATTAATAGGACTAAATCCAAAATTTACTTTCTTAAAAAAATTTCTAATATCAAAGCAAGAATTTGTAGGTTGCTTCAAATGGAGGAGGCATATTTACCAACAACTTATATAGGGATGCTTTTATTTGAGGGGAGAATGAGGATAGATTTATGGAATCTAGTTATTAGTAAATTTCAAAATAAACTTCCAACTTGGAAAGGTATATGGTTATCATTAGCAAGGAAGTAGCAAGGAAGAGTTCAGTTAATTAATTCAGTCTTACAAGCCATTCCAACATATTATACGTCTTTGGATTCTATGCCAAAATCAGTTGAAAAAAGTTTAATCTTTATTATGCGATCCTTATTATGGTTAGGTTTACATGATAAAAGGGAATTTTCTTTGGTTAAATGAAGCAAGTTGTGTGATGACAAAACTAGGGTAGGTCTTGGTTTAAGAGCTTTTACAGATGCAAACTTAGCTCTTAGGGGAAAATTTATCTAGATATTGTACAAAGAGAGTGGGAAAGAATTCATCTAAGTAAGTATGTTGATCCTAATGACCCAAGTTTAATATTTACTGCATTCTCTCTTCCAAATGGTTTTGCTCTTTGGAATGGTTTAAAAAAATCTATTGATCTCACAATTAAAGGTTTAAGATGGGTGGTGGAAACTGGAGAAAATTTTTCTATTTGGATGGATACTTGGTGTGATAAAAAACCACTCAATTTAGATCTAGTTTTGAAACCTTGGATGAGATTGCTTCAAGACAAATATGGTGATAGGGTTTCAAACATTTTGTACAAGGATCAAGAAGGAATATACAAATGGAAAGAATATTTTTTACAAGTATACAAGACATTGATGCTAGGAGGCAATTGAGTAGAAAGATAACAATTGTAATTATTTTGAGGGGTGTCAAGGATAAATTGATTTGGGAGTTGAATAGCTTAGGAGAATACACAACAAGAAGTGGATATAATTTTCAACACCAACATAATAATAATATCACTAGAATTTTGAGAGATATTTGGGATATCCCAAGAATTCTTAAAGTCAAAATGTTTGTTTGTCTAGTAGGTCATAGAAGAATTTTATCTTGGGATAACCTTATTAAAAGGGGTTTTCATGGCCCCTCTAAATGTGTTTTTAGTAATAAGGAGGAGGAGAGTATTGACCATCTCTTGGGACATTTTTTGGAATCTATGGCAATGGATTCTTAATATGTTTTGTAAATGCATGGTGATGAATAGAAGAATTGAATATTGGTTAAAAAAATGGCAGAGCACTTATAAAAGTGAGGCTTTATAGACAATATGGGATATATCAAAAGATACAATACTTTGGACTATATGGATAGAAAGGAATAGAAGAATATTTAAAGAAAATGAAAGCAATTTAGAGGTAATGAAAAGAAGATATTTTTAGCCATAGAGGAGTCTAAACCAACCCTATCAACTCACCCAATCCCTAATTTAGAAGCAGAGAGTCTTGATAGATGGAGTCAAGTCATTAAATGGAATTATGATGTTGGGTACAAGAGAAGCAAAAATAAGGTAAAGAATATAAAATGGAAACCACCATATGTGGAGTGGGTTAGGTTGAATTTTTATGGAGCATCTAAAAGAAACCCAGGACCAGTAGGAGGAGGAGGAATAATTAGAAATAATAGAGGAGAGATTTTGTCTCATTATGCTTTCAATTGTGGATTTAAGACAAATAATGAAGCTAAAGCTTGGACAAATTTATAAGGGTAAAAATATGTAAATAAATTAAATGGAATAGAGTTTAGATGGAAGGTGATTCACTCATAGTAATAAATGCAATTTTGAGGAAAGCAAAGACTCCATGGAACATACAAGAGATAATTGTGGAAATTCAAGATCTTGCTAAAGAGTTTGAAGAAATTGGGTTTACAAATATATTAAGGGAAAGAAACAAATGTGCATATAAGCTAGCCAATAGAGGGGTTTTGGTTGAGGATCGTGAAGTTAACATCTCCTTTCCATGGTTAGAGGAAGTATAAATTTTAGTTGAAGATGACAAAAATTGTTGATTACCTAAATCAATTAATGATTAAGATTTACTTTAATGTTTTCCATTGGTAATATCAATTTTATTTTGTAACAATTATGTGTGTTCATTTAGACTATTTATTATAATTTGTGTGGTTGCACTTGTGTTTCAAGAAGGAAACTAGCAATTCAGGTTTGATAAAGCAGAATTTGTTAGTTCGATGTTTTGGAAATATTACTCTACTAAGATGCAAAAAATAGATAGTAGAGGTAAAGTTTTGGCATTGTGAAGGCTTCTATAGGAAAATGTTGAAGAACACAAGCTTATACTGAGAGGGGGGGGGTGAACAGTATAAGACCTCTTTTTACTTTTTCCTTTATACCTCAAAACAGTAAAGCAATATACCCAAAGCAATATCAAAGCAATGCACAATATCATCCACAAAGTGACACCAATTTTAACGTGGTTCACCCAAAATGGTTGGGCTACGTCCACAAAACTTTTCTCTAAAAGTTATCTCAAAGTTCTTTGGGAATCCTTCCCAATTACAATGTTTATGAGCCTCGACCCAAAGGAGATACCTTCCCCCAATCAGAATTTATGAGCCTCTGCTCAAAGGAGATACCTTCCCCTCTGCTCTCCGGAAATGATCCCTCGGAAGATCAATCGCCTCTACCTCTTGCCGGCACGTGGAACTCCTTTCCACCGAAGACCTCCTGTCCTCAATGCTTAGCCTAAGAGACCTTTGCCTTCTATGATCATGTCCACAGCAGCTCAGCAACCTGTACCAAACACAGTCAGTCGGTCTCAAAGCTGGCCACTTAAGGTTTCACAACTTCACACAAGAAACAATTTTAACCTTAAAACATCATGCTTTCATTTCCATAATCAACCAAAAGCACTCTCAACATTACAAGAAAAATTTATCCCTTATACACCTTATTTCTCCCTTATAGTCTTATCAAAAATAAAATTTATTTCTCATAAGAATGCAATAAGATATTTCAAACAACACCTTCAAAAGAATATTTTATCAAAATAGAACAAGCTTTAAACTCCTTATAACTCCTAAGTTGTTTTTCCCTCTAATAAACTTCCTCCATCCGCAAAATACACTTAGCAAAAATTAATTTCGAAAATACCTTGGCCAACATCAAAAATCGTGCTATGGAGAAATTGCACATGAATTCTAACACCACCCGTTGCGTCCACTTCACGATGTAAAACCCTTTCGCATTATTTGAATGCGAAACCTCCCATTCGGATAGCGCGCCAACAGCCTAGCCGCTATCGGTGCGCCAAAGGCGCTCGGTGAGGTTTAAACCTCATGCTGTTAGCCTTATTCCTTCTGCGCCAGGGATTAAATAAAACAACAGTGCCTCCCTTTCTTCTGACGTGAACATGAAGATGAAAACCTTATGGCGGATTTACGACAAACGACGAGTACAAAAAAATGAACAGCGAATTGACGAAAACGACAAAGACACAGTCGAACAAGAAATCCAAACAAAAGATCACGAAATCACAGCGAGCAACTCTTTTCAAAATGTAGATGGGATAATTCTTGATTTTCATCGAGGGAGATTTATATGCATTTTTACCATAAGCTCTTGACATCGGCGAGGAGTTTAACACGTCGACGGAGGTCTTGGCTAGCACCCACAATCTTAAAACATAGCGCCATGGGTTAGGAGAACCCATTGCAAACAATAATTTAATATTTATTTAAAAATAATTAAAGGGAACCTTAACAAGGTTTTTAATTATTTAAATAAATACTTCCTCCTGGACCCAAATGCATTAAACTAATGCATCCACCTGTAATCTTTAAACCTGCCAACTTGGGGTTTACAAAAGACCTTTGAAACTGTCATGCCGGAACCTCCAAGAAACCTTTTATTAAGGCAAAAATTTTGACATCAAACAAATTCCTTCAAGAGCTTCTTGACATCAATGACAACTTATACACATGATCAAGGGCAATGTACCCAAAGTACCCAAAATTTCCAACAATCTCCCCCTTTGTCATTGATGGCAAACCTTTACTGAAAACACTTCTTAAGAGCCAAAACTGAAACCAACTATGCTAACAACTGAGAATATTCCTTTGAAGTTTTGCTCCCCCTGACTTGAAGCTCTCCCCTTCACTTTGAAGCTCTCCCCCTTACTCATATCTCTCCCCATTTGTCATCAATGGCAAAGGGTCACCTTTGGGGCTCAGAACTAAGAATGAGCCTCTTAGCTTAGTCCCTCCCCAACCTCCTGATGAGGTGATTAATTCTGGGGTGGGAGTAAAACTCCCATTAGGCACTGATCATCATCAGTGTCTATAACTTCCTTGCCAGGCCTTCTCTTGAACTCTTTGTCCATATTCTTGTTCTTGTCAATGCCTTGATCCTTGGACCTGATCATGCCACTGTTCTTGTTCCTGTATTCTGGAATTTCAGCTCTACACTGTCTGATTATGTGACCTTCATTGTTGCACTTGAAACACTTGACGATGTTGTTTCTCTGAGATAAACCTGATCTTTGAATCCACAAATTCTGACCAAACCTGTCTTGACCAAACCTGTTCTGACCAAACCTATTCTGACCAAACATGTTTTGATCAAACCTGTTCTGATCAAACCTGTTCCTGTTATTTGCCTTGCAATAAACTACCTTGTGCCCAAACTGTTGACAAGAGTAGCAATACCCTTGAAAGAAACTAGCACTTCTGAAATTGTCATTTACCTTCTTCACTTGAGCCATGCAATGTGAAGCCATGTGACCAAACCTGTGACAAGCAAAACATCTGCCTTGAAAATTTCCTTTATTTGACCTCTTAGGTTATGAAAACTTATTCTTCTCATTCTGAATTCTGCTTTTTGTTTCTATGCATCTATCATTCAAGGACTCCTTTTCTGAAGTACTTTCCTCATCAGAACTCTCTTCCTTTTGGAGTCTCTTACTAGACTCTCCAACTTGTTCCTTGTGTGGCTTAGCAAAACCAAGGCCTGTTTTATCCGTTGTCTTTCTTTGACCTTTGATGAGTGACTTAACCTTTTTGGAGCTATCTTGAAACCTGTAAAGCTTATCCTTATACTCTTTAGTTTCCTCTTTCAAAGAAGCCATTTTTTGTTCTAACTCACTATACTCAAGAACCTTAGACTCTAACTCATCCTTGAGTTCTTGTGTCTTAGCTATAGAGAAGTCAAGACTTTCTATAAGATCATATCTCTCCATACAACATTCATCTAACTTATCATTGAGTCTAGCATTCTTCTTTCTTTCATTTTTCAAAGCACTAAGAGCACTAATAAGTTCACCTTCAAGATCTACTTCACCTTCCTCTATTTGTTTGCTTTTTGAATCATCAAAGCCTTTTTCAGATTTCTTATCACTAGAGGTGCTACCCTTTTCAAAAACCATACATGCATCTTCCTTATAGTTTTCTCAAGCATCCTCATACATACTAGAAACCAAATCATTATTTGTGCAATCATCCTCAAGGTGACCAAAGTTTCCACATCTAAGACATTTCATGATAATGAATCTATGTTTCGGTTCTTCCTCTTTTTTTGATATGAACAACATCTCATTTTCATCATCACTTGAAGAACTTTCACTATCACTACTAGAACACTTACTTGCTTTGTCTAGGTAGAAACTCTTCTTGTGCTTGTGAGAATACCTCTTTCCTTGATTGTTGTGCTCATCTTTGTTCTTCCCGTGATGCTTGTGCTTTCTGAATCCTTGCTCTTAGAAACCTCGTTTATCTTCATCACTTTCATTCTTGGGAACAAGATGAGTCAGTAGCATAATGACCAAACTTTCCATAATTGAAACATCTTATATTTTTCATAATTTTGTGCTTTCTAGAGAACTTGCCTTTCTTGCTGTAATATGCCTCTTCATCACTAGAAGACTCATCACTATCTTGAAGTCATGTTACCCTTGGATTTCTTGGTAGCCTTGAAAGTTGTCTCTTTCTTGACATCAACCTTCACTTGAGTTCTCAACTCAAATGCTGCAAGTATACTATAGAGCTCATCCTTTTTCAACTTATCCAAATCTTTAGCTTCCTCAATAGCAGAAATATTTTCACTAAATCTATTAGGAAGAGATCTTAAAATCTTATCACAAACATCATTTTCAGCAAGCTCAAGACCTAAGTCTTTCATGGAGTTAACAACCTCATCCATACAAAACATGTAGTCACTAATATTTTCATCATCATTCATCTTGAGTTGTTCAAACATACCTTTGAAGTGTCTCAACTTGGCCTTTTTGACATTTGTATCACCTGTATAAACCACCTTCAACTGTTTCCACATTTCACTAGCTGTCTTGCAGTGAATCACCTTGGTGAGATCTGCTTTCTGTAAGCCTTTCAGGATTGCATTCATTGCCTTTGAATTGTTGTGATGTAGGAGCCTTTCTTCCTTAGTAATAGGACCATGTACAGGAATAGTGTACTCATCTTCAATCACTTCCCAAACCTCATTACCAAGTGCCATTAGATGAACCTTCATCCTTGCACTCCAAAGACCAAAATTTGACCCATCAAGAATAGGTGCTGCATTGCCATTGTGTTCTTTACTAGCTTTTCCTTCAAGCTGTTAAACTTTTCGAAGGCACCGACTCTGATACCAATTGAAGAACACAAGCTTATAATGAGAGGGGGGGTGAACAGTATAAGACCTCTTTTTATTTTTTCCTTTATACCTCAAAAAAGTAAAGCAATATCAAAGTAATGCATAATATCATCTACAAAGTGACACCAATTTTAACGTGGTTCACCCAAAATGGCTGGGCTATGTCCACAAAACTTTTCTCTAAAAGTTATCTCAAAGTTCTTTGGGAATCCTTCCCAATTACAATGTTTATGAGCCTCGAACCAAAGGATATACCTTCCCCCAATCAAAATTTATGAGCCTTTGCTCAAAGGAGATACCTTCCCCTCTGCTCTGGAAATGATCCCTCAGAAGATCAACTGCCTCTACCTCTTGCTAGCACGTGGAACTCCTTTCCATCGAAGACCTCCTGTCCTCAATGCTTAGCCTAAGAGACCTCTGCCTTCTATGATCACGTCCACAAAAACTCAAAAACCTATACCAAACACAGTCAATCGGTCTAGTATAAGTCTTCCTCTGTCTGTCAGATATGTCCAACGCTTAAGCTTGAACAAATCAATCCTCTACACAAGCCTTCTCAAATACTTGTCAAATCTGTCCTCAGGTTCTTCTCAAAGAACCAGTGCACCTTTGTCCTCAAGTTCTCTAATAGAACTATCAAAATCAGCTCACAAGTCCTTTGCTAGGACCTGTCTAAATCTGCTCACAAGTCCCCATCGAAACCTATCAAAAACTGCTCACAAGTCCCCACCGAAACTTTTCCAAGACAGCTCATAAGTCCCCATCGAAACCTGTCCAAAACTTAGCAAGCTCACAAAAAAAAAACTTTCTTAGTAGGAAATCACAAGGTGAATTGTTAGAGACCCAATGTGATTTATCAAACTCATAGAAGCATAAAGAGAATTGTTAGAGACTCAATATGTTCTATACTCAACTCCCAATCTCAAAACTCAACTCAAATCAACTCAGCTCAAACTCAATCTCATATCTGAAAACTCAACTCAATATTTGAAATGGATAGGATAGAATGCTTTCTTTCAAGAACATGAAACCCTAAAAATTGCCAACTATGCAAAGAATCACATAACAATGATACTCATGTTCTTTTCACCATCAATTAGGGCTTCAACAACAATGCTCATCAAACAAGGTTCAATCAACACCATTCAACTCAAAACACAACCTTGAAGCATTTCACAATCAACATCAGAAAAGGAAATAAGTAGAACTCCTTTTCTCTCCAATATTGTTTGAACAAAAAGCATCCACCAACTCAAATCAACAAGAGCACACACAACTTTTCAAATCATCAACAAAGGAGTAAGCCCAACACTTTAACCAAGTAAAGAATAGCTTGATTATTACCAATTTAATGAAAGCAAATGTCAATCTCAAAGCTGCCCACTTAAGGTTTCACAACTTCACACAAGAAGCAATTTTAACCTTAAAAAATCATGCTTTCATTTCCATAATCAACCAAAAGCACTCTCAACATTACAAGAAAAATTTATCCCTTATACACCTTATTTCTCCCTTATAGTCTTATCAAAAATAAAATTTATTTCTCATAAGAATGCAATAAGATATTTCAAACAACACCTTCAAAAGAATATTTTATCAAAATAGAACAATCTTTAAACTCCTTATAACTCCTAAGTCGTTTTTCCCTCTAATAAACTTCCTCCATCCGCAAAATACACTTAGCAAAAATTAATTTCGAAAATACCTTGGCCAACATCAAAAATCGTGCTATGGAGAAATTGCGCACGAATTCTAACACCACCCGCTGCGTCCACTTCACGATGTAAAACCCTTTCGCATTATTTGAATGCGAAACCTCCCATTCGGATAGCGTGCCAACAGCCTAGCCACTATCGGTGCGCCAAAGGCGCTCGATGAGGTTTAAACCTCATGCTGTTAGCCTTATTCCTTCTGCACCAGGGATTAAATAAAACAACAGTGCCTCCCTTTCTTCTGACGTGAACATGAAGATGAAAACCTTATGGCGGATTTACGACAAACGACGAGTACAAAAAAATGAAAAGCGAATTCACGAAAACGGTGAAGACACAGTCGAACAAGAAATCCGAACAGCGGATCACGAAATCACAACGAGCAACTCTTTTCAAAATGTGGATGGGATAATTCTTGATTTTCATCGAGGGAGATTTATATGCATTTTTACCATAAGCTCTTGACGTCGACGAGGAGTTTAACACGTCGACGAAGGTCTTGGCTAGCGCCCACAATCTTAAAACATAGCGCCATGGGTTAGGAGAACCCATTGCAAACAATAATTTAATATTTATTTAAAAATAATTAAAGGGAACATTAACAAGGTTTTTAATTATTTAAATAAATACTTCCTCCTGGACCCAAATGCATTAAACTAATGCATCCACCTGTAATCTTTAAACCTGCCAACTTGGGGTTTACAAAAGACCTTTGAAACTGTCATGCCGGAACCTCCAAGAAACCTTTTATTAAGGCAAAACTTTTGACATCAAACAAATTCCTTCAAGAGCTTCTTGACATCAATGACAACTTATACACATGATCAAGGGCAATGTACCCAAAGTACCCAAAATTGCCAACAAATGTCAAGAAAGATGCTAAATTCTAGAGTAATTGTATTCACACAGATATTTGAAAAGATCTAGAAAATGAAAATCAAGAATTCAGATATTTTATGTAAAATGATATAGGTTTCTATCTATAACATCTCAATTGAGATGATAAGTGTATCTATTTGTAAACTCTCAAGATCTAAAGAAAATAGATGTAATTTGTTAAGGGTGGGGGACCCGAGTACAGCCCCTTTTTATCAAGCAAAAAAAATAGTTTTACAACCATGCTAAAGATTGTATTTCATTTCTTAAATGTTATCTTTCACTTCCTTAATTTGGTGTTACATGTATTTTTATGGTTAAACAAAGCAAAAATAACTAACTAGAGAGGCATATAAAAAATACCTACAAAGGCTAGGAGTGTTTTGTAGTTTTTCATTATGAAAATATGTTAAAATGTTAAATAATGACATAAGAAACTTTCACTCCAAAGCTATCTAGACACATCATCCCTTTACAAAGGAAACCCAAGAGTTTCTAATGTAAGAGTAAGCCAAATTTTAATAGATAACTAACTTCAAATAATTTATTTGTGGTTTTATTTTCTAAAAAGGCATTAGAGTCCTTGTTGAAAAAAGAAGCAATTATTTTTCAATTAGTTATATGGGATTGAAATGACCCAAATTGTTTTACATCATCACCACATAGTGGTATTAAAATGGAGATTGAATATTATCCATGTATCACTTGTCAAGATTCAAATTTAGATCTCCTCATTAAAGAGGAATCAAATCAATTGAGCTAACGCCCTTTGATAGAAGAAGCAAAATTATATGTATAACCTTTGAGAATTTTGAATGCATCTTAGATAATACTTAAAGTAAAGCATGGCATTATTTTTAAATATCATTGATTTCTATTTCTATTTTTATTCTTGCCTATATCTAATTCAACTTTTCTCTTCAAAAAAACAATCACCTTTATAAAAGTGAAAGTGAATTTATCGATAAAAATAAACAAGATGAGATTATATGCAAATGAGTGAATTTTATCAATGAAATTTTCTTTTTTGTGTGAAATTATTTCTTTAACCACCACTAGAACCCTTGAATTTGGATTTAATATTTAACCTCTAAATTTATCTATTTGTAAACACACCTCTAATGTCAAAGTTGAAATTATATGCAAGTATGCCATTCCCTCACAATATTTTGTTTAGCCATAATAAAAGTCTCGCAAAGTGATTTTGAGCCTATATCAATATCCATTGAATGATCTATGGTCTTTGGTTTATGAAAATAACTTGCAATATTCCTCAATTGATCCTATTTGCTTAGTCTAAAGTAATTTGGCCATATAGGAAGAGGAAGGTCCTTTATTAAAAAATTTCAAGAACCTCTTCTTAAAATTCATCTAAAGGATATTACATCAATTATACCTCAATTCCCACAAGATCCAATGTAAGGCATGGGTACCAAATTGGGAAGCAAAAAGAGTGACATTATCCTTTTTAGGTACCCTATGTAATGCAAGAGGTATTCCTTTAGATATCCATCCTCTAAGATATTCTCCATAAAAGGGTTTCATAGTAATATTTAGGACATGAACATTGGAATGCCACTTTAAGAGATGAGTTATGTCGCCTATCATAATATCCAAGTTAGGATCTATATTGTAGTCATTATCTTAATCTTCTAAGTAGTCCCTTCTAAATGAATGTGTATGTACCTATATTTGTAAAAAAAACATTTATAACTGACTTCCTTATGATGGAGATTCTCATCCTACTAATATGGGTGATTAGGAGATCAATTAAAAAAAAGTCATCTACAGGAAGTGTGGACGGAGCTCTGGATAAAAATCTCACTTCGAAGCAACCAACACTTGTCAAAACAAAGCATGGAGGAAAACTGGCTAAAATTCCATCATTTAATGAGTAGTCAATACCCACTTAATAAAATGGGTTGGTTTTAAATAACCAACACCCATTTAATAAAATGGGTTGGTTTTAAATAACCAACACCCATTTAATAAAATGGGTTGGTTTTAAATAACCAACACCCATTTAATAAAATGGATTGCAAGAATTTAAGAAAATGAGGCTACACACATTTAATGAAAATGACTTTCTTTTGCACAACACTTAGTGGCAAATTGTTGCACAATACTTAGTGGAAAATGGTTGCACAACACTAGGTGGCAGTTTAGTTTTTACACATCACAATGTGGCAGAGTTTTTAGAACATAAATTATTGCAGAATACATGGTGACGACTTGATTGCCATATTTGTAGTGGAAGAACAAAAAGAGAAGAAAAAACATCAGAGCATGGGGAGCAGAGTTGGAGAATGGAAGATTGCAATCTAACACCACAGTATGGATTGAAATCGAATTATTATTTCCAATAAAAATCTGCAAAAATCTCTTTGACTATGGTTTTACCCATTTTGGGGTTTCCACATAAATTTGGTGTTTTTATTTAAATTATGTGAGATTATTGCTATTATTTACCTTAATTGCGGGAATTACTAGATTAATACTAACACATAGAAAGAGTTGATCTCTTTGAAAATAACCAGACAACACACCAATACTTGTATTCACGCTATGAATTTATGAAGCAATTTTTGGTTCAAGTTTCAGAGATCCTCAACCACAAATTAAGCATAAGGATTAAGCAAGATCTATAGATCTGTATGTAGAGGTGAATCCACAGTGTGACACTTTATATATCAAGTTTGGTATCAGAGGTGATTTTCTTGAAGAACTGTGTATACAAGGTAGAATATCTCAAGGAAAGGACTTAGCCCCATACAACCCAGCTATTGGGAGAAGGATCAATTCTATGAAAATGATAGATCAATCAAAACCTAAATCTCCAACAATGTCCAAAAAGGAATTTCAAAGAAGATTTATTGAAATGAAAAACACTCTCCAAAGCTTGATGGAGTTGGTGCTTTCTCAAGAAGAAAGGAAATCAAGGAAGGAAAAGAAGAAATTAGATTCAGAATTTGAGATTGAGTCTGGTGCTTCCAATGGTGAGAAAATGGAGGTTGAATAATCCCACTCCAAACAATATGAGAATATCTCATCACAACCCTTGATTACAAATCCATTCAAAATGGAGGTCAAAATTGATATTCCAGCCTACGAAGGGGAGTTAGATCCTAAAAAAATAGATGGATGGCTAAAGAAATTGAAGGTTTACTTTAGTACTAAGTCTTATACAGAGGTACAATAGATCAACTTTGCTATATTGAAATTGGGTGGCCATGCTCTCACATGTGTTAGTCTTACAATGACACTGAGAGGGGGGGTGAATCAGTGTAGCTCTATAAACTTAAATTTACAGCTCTTAATACCGCAACAATTAAAACTTATTACTAGATACAACAAGTATAACAAAAGAGCATCACACAACACAAGATTTAACGAGGTTCACCAATGTGGCTACTCCTCAAAAATTGACTTCTTGGACTACCATCCAAATCCAGCCTTTGCAAAGCACCAACTTTACAATCAATTTACCAGCACCCACTGGAAGGAGCACCAACCCTTGATTTATCTGCACTAACAGAAAGGAGCACCAACCCCTAATTTACTAACACCAACTGGAAGGAGCACCAACCCCTTATTTATCTGCACCAATAGAAAGGAGCACCAACCCTTGATTTACTAGCACCAAATGGAAGGAGCACCAACCCCTAATGCCAAGCTACAACTTGGACTTCAATTTGAATCTATAAGTTTGACAGTAAGATACCTTTGCTTTTGCAAGACCCTGACTGGTCTTCTTCACCTTTGCGTTCTCTGCGCACTCTGCTCTCTCTACGTAATCACTTCGCACACTCTGCTTTGTTACAGTCGAACTTCACGATCGTCTTCTCCCTTTTGTGCACTCTGCTCTCTTTGCAAATTTTGCACTTAGCATGATTCGACATGACTTGCTCTCTATGCACAATGACCGTATTTCACACACATTCCACCATCTCCTCAATTCTCCAAACAACCCTCCTTTTATAACAATATTTTTTATGATGAAAACCCTAATCTTAGTCGATTGTAAATCCTAATCTTAGTCAACTTTCATAACAATTGTAAACCCTAATTTTAGTCGGTTGTCATCGGTCTTCATCGGCTTCAACTCAAGAAGATGTTCGGTTTATCCATCGCTTGATGATTTCATTCTGGATAGACCCTGTAATCGCCATACTGACTTTTGATCACTCTTCGTATTTTAGCAATATGAAATCACTCTATAATTGCCCCTGTAAATGTCGTAGTGATGTCGGTCCACTGTCATACTTCTCATTTCAGTCGGGTTCTCCTTCTTGACTTGCGCATTTATGACCTATCATGAAATCATGACATTTCTACCTCTGTAGCTTCTTTTGTTGCTGTTGCCATGAAAATACATGTCATGATATCGCGACACTTTCGCCTCCGTACGCTTTCTCTATTCTTTTGTCATGATATCATGACATTTCTACCTTCGTAGACTTCGTCTTTTCTTTTGTCATGATATCATGACACTTTTGCTTCCATAGACTTCGACTTTGCTTTTGTCGCGATATCATGACACTTCTGCCTTCGTAGTCTTCAACTTAGCTTTTGTTGCAAAATCATGACACTTCTGCTTCTATACTTAGCTTCTTTGCTTTTGTCATAAAATCATGACACTTCTTCCTTTGAAGTCTTCTTCTCTGCTTTTGTCATGAAATCATGACACTTCTACTTTCGTACTTTACTTCTTTGCTTTTGTCATGAAATCATGACACTTCTACTTTCGAAGTCTTGCTTTCTCTTTTGTCATGAAATCATGACAGTTCTACTTCGTACGCTTCCTCTCTTTCTTTTGTCATGAAAATGCGACATGTCGCGATATCGCGACACTTTTCAAACTTACTTTCTCTCTCCTATTTTAGTCATGAAAATGCGACATGTCACGAAATCGTGACACTTTTCCAACTTACTTTCTCTCTCCTATTTTAGTCGTGAAAATGCGACATGTCGTGAAATTGAATTTTCAATTACTTTCTCTTCTTTTAATGACTGTCAAATCGTGACACTTTTCAAACTTACTTTCTCTCTCCTATTTTAGTCGTGAAAATGCGACATGTCACGAAATCGTGACACTTTTCTTACTTGTTCTCTTTCTTCGAACTTGTCACGAAATCGTGACACTTTTTCCTGCTTTCTCTTTCTCTTCCAACATGTCATGAAATCGTGACAGTTTTTCCACTTGCCTTTTTCTCTTCCAACATGTCACGAAATCGTGACAGTTTTTCCTGCTTTTTCTCTCTTCCAACATGTCGCAAAATCGTGATAGTTTTTCCTGCTTTTTCTCTCTCTTCCAACATGTCGCGAAATCGTGACAGTTTTTCCTATTTTTCTCTCTTCCAACATGTCGCAAAATCGTGACAGTTTTTCCTGCTTTTTCTCTCTTCCAACATGTCGCGAAATCATGACAGTTTTTCCTGCTTTTTCTCTCTCTTCCAACATGTCGTGAAATCACGATAGTTTTTCTTGCCTGTTGTATATGTCGTGATATCGTGACACTTTTCTTACTTGTCTTTTTCTTTGATCTTTTGCATATGGGCCACTTCGGTCTTCTTGGAAAATCACTGTACATACTCTGAATAACCTTTGAACTCCTGTCTTCTACATCTGAATAGCTTTTGAACTTCCTGTCCACTGCATCAACAGATCTATCTGACTGTGTTGACAACAATGACAATACTGTTGCTGCACCTTGCTCAACAATCTCCCCCTTTGGAATTGTTGGCAACACATGTGCAATTTCTTGTAACTCTTCTCCCCCTTTGACAATAATACCAAAGGGCTACTACGGACTCCCCCTGAGTCCATGCACAACATTCTCAGGCAAAATTTATTACACTTAGCAAAAATCATGAACATGAGCAAAAATATAATCAAATACTTAAATGCTCCCCCTGAGAATGTGATCCCTGTAGCTAGTCAATTCTTGGGAAGTGTGACCACTCCCAATTTATTGTGAAGGTACTCAAAAACTTCCTTGGGCAATGGTTTTGTGAAGATATCTGCTACTTGCTCTGTAGTTGGAACAAAATCCAACTTAACCTCACCTTCCGCAACTTTCTCCTTCAAAAAGTGATACTTGATAGCAATGTGTTTTGTGCGTGAATGCATAACCAGATTCTTGGAGATGTTAATGGCATTGGTGTTATCACACTTAACTGATATTGGCTCACTGAAGCTAATACCAAGATCTTTCAGGGTTTGTTTCATCCACAATACCTGCGTACAACATGTTGTCACTGCAATATATTCTGCCTCTACTGTTGATAAAGAAACTGACTCTTGTTTCTTACTGTGCCACGCGACCAATCTGTCTCCAAGATAGAATGCACCTCCATTGGTACTCTTTCTGTCATCGACACCTCCTGCCCAATCTGCATCTGAATACAAAATAAGGGTGAAGTCTTTACCTTTCGGATACCATAACCCATACTCCATAGTACCCTTGAGGTACCGAAGAATCCTCTTCACTGCTTGTCACATGAGTCTCCTTGGGATTAGCCTGAAATCGTGCTACCATGCATACTGCCCACAAAATATCTGGTCTGGTAGTTGTCAGGTACAATAAGCTCCCAATCATAGATCTGTACATGGTTTGATCAATAGGTGGAGATTTGTCATCCTTGCTCAACTTGCAACTTGTCGTCATGGGAGTGCTAACTGGCTTACAATCCTCCATTGTGAACTTTTTTAACATCTCTTTCACATATTTAACTTGAGAAATAAATATGCCCTTCTTATTTTGATTAACTTGCAACCCGAGGAAATACGAAAGTTCACCAATCATTGACATTTCAAATTCTTTCTGCATCTTATTTGCTAAATCTTTACATGACTCATCTTTGTCTGCTGCCAAATATGATATCATCTACGTATACAACAAGAACAATAAGATGCCCATTTTCTATTTTGACATACAAATTACTATCCACCATACCTTTCTTAAACCTTTGTTGAGTGAGATAGTTGTCTAGCCTTGCATACCATGCTCGGGGTGCCTGTTTTAAGCCATATAATGCTTTCTTCAACTTGCAAACCAAGTTGGGATCATCACCAAGTTGGAAACCATCTGGTTGCTCAATATAAACCTCTTCTTCAAGTTTCCCATTCAAAAACGCTGATTTCACATCCATTTGATAAACTTTGAAATTCTTGTAGACTGCTAAAGCCAAAAACATTCTAATTGCCTCTAGTCTAGCTATTGGTGCAAAATTTTCCTCAAAGTCAATGCCTTCAACTTGTGCATAACCCTTACATACCAATCTTGCTTTATTTCTAACTACTTGTCCGTCTTCATTCAATTTGTTTCGAAAAATCCATTTAGTCCCGATTATATTTTTATTTGCAGGTCTAGGTACTAACTCCCAAGTTTCGTTTTTCTCGATCTGATCTAATTCTTCATTTATTGCCTTCATCCAACTTTCATCTTTGCTTGCGTCAACAACATTTTTGGGCTCAACGTTGGATAATAGAGAGTAGTTACTTACTACTCTTCTTCTTGTCTGAACACCAACTTTGGGGTCTCCAATTATTTGCTCTCTAGGATGATTTTTCTGCCAATTGCTTGTTTTGAATTTCTTATTTTCTTCCACTTCTGAATCACAACTTAAATCATCTGAGTCAATTTTCTGTATCTTTTCCGTTTCGTTTTCCTCATCTCCTTCAATAACCTCTTCATAAATTGGGTAGTTCTTTTCATAGCTAATTACTCGTTCTCTACCTTCATCAAATTTAACATCGACACTATCCACAATTTTCTTTAGCCTCTTGTTGTAGCATTTGTAAGCTTTGCTTTTTGATGAATAACCAACAAAAATACCTTCATCCGCTCTATCTTCAAACTTACCAAGATTATCTTCAGTTCTTTTGATGTAGCACTTCTTGCCAAAAACTTTGAGGTATTTTGTTGTTGCCCTTTTACCGAACCACAACTCATAAGGAGTTTTGCTTTCATGTGTTCTCAGCATGTACCTATTTTGGATATACACCGTAGTATGGACTGCTTCTTTCCAAAATCTATCTCGCTACTCTACTTTCAGCCAACATAGTCCGTGCCATTTCCTGCACTTGTCTTGTTCTTTCTTTCTACCACTCCATTTCTGTCGAGGTGTCCTGGTTGCTGAAAACTGTCTCCTAATACCGTATTTTTCATAGTACTCTATAAACTCCTCTGAAATGAATTCTCCTCCTCTATCTGATCTTAAACATTTGATCCTCTTTCCTGTTTCATTCTCAACATGGTTTTTGAAAGTCTTGAACATTTCAAAAGCTTCTGATTTATGCTTCAAGAAAAATATCCATGTCATTCTGGAATAGTCATCAATGCACAACATAAAATATTTGTCACCATTTATGCTTTGTGTTCTCATGGGTCCACATAAATCGGTGTGTATTAGTTCCAAAGGTTTGCTTGTGTAGTACTCTTTTGTTTTGAATGTGACTCTAGTTTGCTTCCCCTTTTGGCATGAAGCACAAATGTTGTTTGCAGGTTTGCTGATGGTGGGAATATCTCTCACTGCCCTTTTTGAGTTGATTTTTACTAGATTATCAAAACTGATATGACCGAGTCTCTTGTGCCACAACCAATTTTCTTCTTCTTGTCCAATAAAACAAGCTCCTTCTAAAGTCTCTGAGAGCGTGTACAGGTTTCCAGATGTCCTTGATCCAGTTGCTATCAATTTTCCACTATTTGTTTTTCTGACTTCACAACCCTGCTTCATAAAAACTACTTCATGACCTTTATCACAAATCTGACTTACGCTCAACAAGTTATGTTTCAAACCATCCACAAACAAGACTTCTTCTGACTTAATTTTTCTGTCACTAATTTTAACTGAACCTTTGCCAACTATCTTAGCTCCATCATTATTTCCAAACTTTACTTGAACCACCTTCATATTTTTGTAACTTCTCAAATTTTTGTTTGTCACCTGTCATATGATTGGAGCATCCACTATCAAGTATCCATGGTACATATTTATTCTGTGCTTTAAATGTTGTTTGTACGATTAAGGATTCCTTTTCTTCCTTAAGTCGCTCTTTTTCTTTCCACTCCATTTTGATAGTAGTTTTGGGCTCTTGTTTTGCCTTTCCCTTATCAATAGCTTGTGCATGTTTTTCGAGAAGTTTTCTATTTTGTCTCATCCTATTTGGTTGAAATTTTCTTCCCTGAAACTGATTTGATGCAAATGTACTTCTACAGTTTCTTGCAATGTGCCCAAAATTATGACAGTTATAACATTCTCTTGTATAATTCATCAAAGGAGAAAAAGCATTTCTATTGGTGAAATTCCTTGGTCTTACATTATATTTGTAGTATGAGATTTTATGTCCATAGCCATTGCATTTAAAACAGAAACCAGAAAAGGGATAATTGAACCTGGGTGATGGTCTTTGCCATGTTGCCGTAGGAGCCATAGGTCTTCTTCTTCTTTGATGTGTGACATTGGTGAATCCATCATTGTCAATTCTCCTTTCGTGCCCGGCATTATTGCTTTCTTTTGCATGAGACATTTTTCCTTGATCAACTCTGTTTCTTATCTTTGTTCTTTATGGATTCTACATTTTTGGCCTTTGATCCATTTGATGATTCTCCTTCGATGAAACCCAGACCAAATTTGATGCTTCCAAGCCTTTGGTCATTTATAATCTTATCCAACTTCATAGAACTTTCTTCGCGTTTGTGATAGCAACTAATTTTGTGATTCATCTCTTCTATCTGCATCCGTAAACCAACATTCTCTTCTTCTAGTTTGCAACAATAATCTATTTTCATGGTAATTTGTACTTCGAGATCTTCAGATATTTTCTTGTATTCTTCTATCTGTACTTTTAGACTGGTTATGATTTCGTTTGCATCCTCAAGCCTTTTTGAAATTTTCTTATTCTTTTTTCTTTCTATCTTCAATTCATCCAGAGCTGCAATTAGTTCCTCTTCCAAATTTACTTCTGCATCAATTTCTTCTTCATCACATTCTTGTTCTTTTTCTATTTTTTCTTCTTTGAGTGCCATGAAAAGAGCTTCACCTGTTTCCTTTTCAGAATCCTCACCGGAGCTGTCTTCTGATGAACTAACATTCTTGGAGATGAAACTTTTCTTCTTGAAGTTGCCTTTTCTAAAATTTGTTTTTTTCTTCCAGTCACTTCTTTCTTGGTGCGATCCTTCATCACTTTTGTTCTTCTCATTAAGTGGACATTTAGTTGCAAAATGCCCAATGCCTCCACAATTGAAACATTTAAACGGTAACTTTCCTCTGTATTTTCCTTTTCCCCTTTTTAGTTTTCGAACAAAGTTTGCTTCCATTTCATCTGATGTCTCTTCTTCCTCGGATTCTTGTTTTGCTTTCATATTTTTATGGGCTTTAAAAGCCGCTTCTCTGTCTATGGGTTTAGATCTTCCTATCCTCATCTCATATGCAGTCAAAGAACCATACATCTCATCTATACTAAAATAATTTAGATTTTTAGCTTCTTCTATCGTTGAGACTTTAGAATCAAACCTTTGAGGAAGAGATCTTAATACCTTTTTCATGATGGTAGAGTCTTCGATATCCTCATCGAGTCCTCTGATCGCATTAATGATTCCATTAACTCTCAGCATATATGCCTCAATGTTTTCATCGTCATTCATCTTTAATGCTTCGAACTGAGCTCGATGTGTCTGTAACTTGGCCTCCTTGATCTTATCATCTCCTTCATGAATACTCCTCAGTTTGTCCCATATTTCTTTTGCCATTTTACAGCTCATGATCTTTACTAGTTCACTGTCTACTAATCCGCACATGATAGCATTCTTTGCTTTTGAGTTATTTTCAAACAATTTCTTTTCGTCAGCCTCTTTTGGAGGAGTGATGGGTATTGTGTATCCACTAACTACTGAATCCCAGATGTCGTATCCCAAAGCACAGAGATATGTCTGCATCTTGATTCTCCAGAACGCGTAATTAGATCCATCAAACAATGGTGCTTTGTTTGATGAGAAGCCTTCACCACCTGCCATTGTGTTACTTCCAAGATCACCCTAGCCGGTTAAGCTTGTACAGGAACTTAGCTCTGATACCAATTGTTAGTCTTACAATGACACTGAGAGGGGGGGTGAATCAGTGTAGCTCTATAAACTTAAATTTATAGCTCTTAATACCGTAGCAATTAAAACTTATTACTAGATACAACAAGTATAACAAAAGAGCATCACACAACACAAGATTTAACGAGGTTCACCAATGTGGCTACTCCTCAAAAATTGATTACTTGGACTACCATCCAAATCTAGCCTTTGCAAAGCACCAACTTTACAATCAATTTACTAGCACCCACTAGAAGGAGCACCAACCCTTGATTTATCTACACTAATAGAAAGGAGCACCAACCCCTGATTTACCAGCACCAACTGGAAGGAGCACCAACCCCTTATTTATCTGCACCAATAAAAAGGAGCACCAACTGGAAGGAGCACCAACCCCGATGCCAAGCAACAACTTGGACTTCAATTTGAATCTATAAGTTTGATAGTAAGATACCTTTGCTTTTGCAAGACCTTGACTGGTCTTCTTCACCTTTGCATTCTCTGCGCACTCTGCTCTCTCTGCGTAATCACTTCGCACACTCTGCTTCGTTACAGTCGAACTTCACGATCGTCTTCTCCCTTTTGTGCACTCTGCTCTCTTTGCAAATTTTGCACTTAGCATGATTCGACACGACTTGCTCTCTGCACACAATGACCGTATTTCACACACATTCCACCATATCCTCAATTCTCCAAACAACCCTCCTTTTATAACAATATTTTTTATGATGAAAACCCTAATCTTAGTCGACTATAAATCCTAATCTTAGTCGGCTTTCATAATAACTGTAAACCCTAATTTTAGTCGATTGTCATCGGTCTTCATCGGCTTCAACTCAAGAAGATGTTCGGTTTATCCATCGCTTGATGATTTCATTCTGGATAGACCCTGTAATCGCCATATCGACTTTTGATCACTCTTCATATTTTAGCAGTATGAAATCACTTTGTAACTTCCCCTATAAATGCCGTAGTGATGTCGGTCCACTGTCATACTTCTCATTTCATTCGGGTTCTCCTTCTTGACTTGCGCATTTATGACCTATCATGAAATCATGACATTTCTGCCTCTGTAGCTTCTTTTGTTGTTGTTGCCACGAAAATACATGTCGCGATATCATGACACTTTCGCCTTCGTACGCTTTCTCTATTCTTTTGTCATGATATCATGACATTTCTGCCTCTGTAGACTTCATCTTTTCTTTTGTCGTGATATCATGACATTTTTGCTTCCATAGACTTCGACTTTGCTTTTGTCGTGATATCGTGACACTTCTGCCTTCGTAGTCTTCAACTTAGCTTTTGTCATGAAATCGTGACACTTCTACTTTCGTACTTAGCTTCTTTGCTTTTGTCGCGAAATCGTGACACTTCTGCCTTCGAAGTCTTCTTCTCTGCTTTTGTCATGAAATCATGACACTTCTACTTTCGTACTTTACTTCTTTGCTTTTGTCATGAAATCGTGACACTTCTGCTTTCGAAGTCTTGCTTTCTGCTTTTGTCATGAAATCGTGACAGTTCTGCTTCCGTATGCTTCCTCTCTTTCTTTTGTCATGAAAATGCGACATGTCGCGATATCGTGACACTTTTCAAACTTACTTTCTCTCTCCTATTTTAGTCACGAAAATGCGACATGTCACGAAATCGTGACACTTTTCCAACTTACTTTCTCTCTCTTATTTTAGTCGTGAAAATGCGACATGTCATGAAATCGTGACACTTTTCCAACTTATTTTCTCTCTCCTATTTTAGTCATGAAAATGCGACATGTCATGAAATTGTGACACTTTTCAACTTACTTTCTCTTCTATTTTAGTGAAAATAGACACTTTTATTTTGTTCTCTTTCTTCGAACTTGTCGCAAAATCGTGACACTTTTTCTTGCTTTCTCTTTCTCTTCCAACATGTCATGAAATCATGACAGTTTTTCCACTTGCCTTTTTCTCTTCCAACATGTCATGAAATCGTGACAGTTTTTCCTACTTTTTCTCTCTTCCAACATGTCGTGAAATCGTGACAGTTTTTCCTACTTTTTCTCTCTCTTCCAACATGTCGTGAAATCGTGATAGTTTTTCTTGCTTTTTCTCTCTCTTCCAACATGTCACGAAATCGTGACAGTTTTTCCTGCTTTTTCTCTCTCTTCCAACATGTCGCGAAATCGTGATAGTTTTCCTTTTTTTTCTCTTCCAACATGTCATGAAATCGTGATTTTTTTTTTTTTTAATTAATAATTTTTTTTTTCTTTTCAATTCAAAATTTGTTTTTCTCTTTTTCTCTCTCTTCCAACATGTCGTGAAATTGTGACAGTTTTTCTTGCCTGTTGTATATGTCACGATATCACGACACTTTTCTTACTTGTCTTTTTCTTTGATCTTTTGCATATGGGCCACTTCGGTCTTCTTGGAAAATCACTGTACATACTCTGAATAACCTTTGAACTCCTGTCTTCTGCATCTGAATAGCTTTTGAACTTCCTGTCCACTGCATCAATAGATCTATCTGACTGTGTTGACAACAATGATAATACTGTTGCTGCACCTTGCTCAACAACATGGTGGGAGGCATACTCAACTGGATTGGTAAGAAATCAATAGCTAGTTGTGGAAACATAGGCAAAATTTGTGAAGGCTATAAGAGCTCAATTTTATCTTATTGGATATCAAGAGAATATGGAAGAGAAATGGCTATTTATGAGATAGAGGCAGGTCCAAATAGTCCAAGAATACACCATAAAATTTAGAAAACAAGTTGTGTTAATGGCTGTTAATATTTGCGATTCTCAAATATTTCAAAAATATAAGTTTGGTTTGTCTTATCAGATCAGGATAAAAATAGCATTATTTTATGCCAAGGACATTGATAAGGCATGCATTAAAGCCACATACTTGGAAATGAGTGTTAGAAAGCCAATGGAATATAATAAGGCATCAAATTCATCTGAACTCTCCAAGCCTACAAAGAAAACCAAGGGTTCCAACAATAAAGACAAGAATAAATCAAGGGCTACCACCACAAAATTATAAAAGGGTGAAAAAAATTGCAAGGAGTGTAATGTTGACACTCATTCAAGTGAGGATTGTTGGAAGCTACACCCTGAAAAGAGGCCAAAATGGTGAAACAAGGGAAAGAAGAAATATGACAATTCTGCTAAAAAGGTTGAGCAGGATGAAGAATGGTGTTTTGAGGAAGAGGATGAAGGAAAGGTAGTGTGTGCTACTATAATTAAGCCTTTAAGGTAGGAGAAGACCTCTAAGGAGGAGGAACAAGCTTCAAAGGCCAAGAAAAATGAATTATTTTGGGTCTACATACAAGTGCAGAGGATGAATGTTACAACATTGTTCAATAGTGGATCTCAATGGAATTTAATTTTTGAGGATCTAGTGAAGCAGTTGGGATTAAAGAATATGGATTGTCCAAACCATATCCATTAGAATGGGTGCAAAAGGACGTGGAGCTATAGGCAATCAAGTAATGTACTTTACAGTTTTATGTTAAAAATAAAATCCATGACGTAATTACTTGTGATGTAGTACCTCTTGATATTTGCCAAGTAATTTTTGGTAGCCTATATTTATGGGAAAAAGATGATTTGTTTAATTCGAGGCACAATGTTTGGGAGTTGAAGAAATGTGGAATCACCTATGTGATTAATCCCAGCAGGTTGGAAAATAAATTTCAGCTTGTGACAGTGCAACAGGTCAAGCATTTGGTGAATGTAAGCAAGAGATGTGTGATGTTTATGATAAGGGGTATGGATAGTAATATGCAGTTTAGTAAGGAGGTGGAAGCAACCAACTGTACTCCCCAAAAAAATAAGGAATTAGAGCCTTTTATTTCAAAGAGTACAAGGGGCAGTATGAAGAAGACAAAATGCAAGGCAAATCCAATGAGGTTTTCATTTGGAAAATGACTTTTTGTTCAAAGAGGAAAATCTCTTTGTGCCCAAGGGAGATAAAAACTTACATATGATAAGGGAAGCTCACACATCACTAGTTGCTAGTCATTTTAGTGTGCACAAAATAATATCTAACTTGCAATGATATGTCTATTGGTCTAATATGTAGAATGATGTGTCCAATTTTATTTGTGAATGTGAAACTTGTAGCTCAAGCAAACCCAACGACCGTAAAGGTAAAATGTTAAGCAAGGCAAAATGGATCTCCAAGAAGCAAGCGGAGAAACAATATTTACATCTGAATAAATATGATTTTGAGTGATCAAAATCCTCCAATGGGGGAGGTCTTTATCAGGAGATCAATTAAAAAAAGTCATCTACAGGAAGTGTGGAAGGAGCTCCAAATAAAATTCTCACTTCGGAGCAATCAACACTTGTCAAAATAGAGCATGGAGGAAAACTATCTTAACTTCCATCATTTCATGAGTGGTCAACACCCATTTAATAAAATGTGTTGGTTTTAAATAACCAACACCCATTTAATAAAATGGGCTGGTTTTAAATAACCAACACCTATTTTATAAAATGTGTTGGTTTTAAATAACTAAAACCTATTTAATAAAATGGGTTGCAAGCATTTAAGAAAAGGAGGCTACACACATTTAATAAAAACAACTTTCTTTTGGAAAACTCTTAGTGGTAAATTGTTGCGCAACACTTAGTGGAAAATGGTTGCACAAAACTGGGTGGTAGTTTAGTTTTTACACAACACAGTGTCACAAAGTTTTCAAAATAGAAATTCTTGCAAAATATATGGTGATGACTTGATTGCCATATCTATAGTGGAAGAACTGAAAGAGAAGAAAAGACATCAAAGTAGTGGGAGAAAAGTTGGATAATGGAATATTGCAATCTAATACCACAGTAAGGATTGTAATCGAAATATTATTTCCAATAAAAATCTGTAGAAATCTCTTTGATCGTGGTTTTACCCATTTTGGGGTTTCCACGTAAATTTAGTGTTTCTCTTTAAACTATGTGTATGTTTTTTTTTAATATGAGATTATTGTATTATTTACCTTATTTGCAGGAGTTACCAGATTAATACTAACACATAGAAAGAGTTGATCTCTTTGAAATAACTAGAGGACACACCAATTCTTGTATTCATGCTATGAATTTATGAAGCGGTTTCTAGTTCAAGTTTCAGATATCCTCAACCACAAATTAAGCATAAGGATTAAGCAAGATCCATAGATCTGTATGTAGAGGTGAATCCATAGTGTGGCACTTTACAGATCAATGGGACAAGGGTGGACCAACTTTGTTAGTCCTTGAGTAGAATGATAGTAATCCATGTTGGTTGATGGTTTTTATTCCTTTCTATCACCTAGTATGTCATATTTTAGCCATATTTTTCTTATTGTTTTACTTGATAAGTTTACCAAAACTCAAATACAAGGATATAAATATAGTTAAGGGATATCTTAAAGTATATTCCCCAAAGAGCATGTCTTGGAAAATAATGATGCCACAATCTCCACTTTAAGTAGCAATTGTGGTCATGGTCAAGTTTATGGTTTATGATGTATAGTCCAAAACTGAACATGGTTTTACACTTACGATTTTCATGTATGGTCCAAAACCAAAGCCATTGACCATTGGTTTTATACCTTCCATAGAGGAGTATAAGATGCTCCAACAAACTTCATAGTTTAGGATCAAATTTGGTACTTGAGGACTAGTTTCTAAGGTAGGTCGAGTCACCTACATTGACCCCAAGTGTGGTCCTTATTAATGTGGTGTTTTCATAAGAAATATAGAATAGGATTGAGTATTTTTCATTTATTTTAGCATAATATTGTAAATTTTTTGGTTCTTGATGCCACTAGGGTATCAAGTATTTGCTTTTTTACATTAGAATTTGACTTGCATATGCTTTTTTGATGATCTTACTATAGTATCCATATTCACTTTGATTAGTTATTATTTGTTTTGATTAAGATAATACTAGCTTAGTTATTGCATATTTGTTTATATTGATGTTACTTTAGTGTCTTAGTTAGAGTACTTTAGTATCTTGTATTAATTTGAGTAATTGTATGAAATATGTCATTTTCCCCTAAAACATTTAGGTAAACCTAACGTAATATGCCTTATGAGGCATTCACCTTCTACATTTTTAGGCCTTTGAGTTTAGTTGGTTATATAATAGGTCTTGTGTTAACTAACTTTTGTTGTAAGTTAATATCATTTTTTAGCTTTCCTCTTTTTCTTAGGGCTTATTTTTAAATCCATATTGCTTTGCTATGAGGGCTTATAGTAGTTTGCTTTCTTAGTGGCTTGCTTGAGGACAAATACTTGATCAAAATCCAAGTTGCCTCTATGTAGTTATTTACCTTTCCTTATGGCTCCTCCTACTTCTTCCCTAGGTTTTGGAATGACTAATAGGTCTAGAAAGAAGCAAATCCAAGAAATATGAGAGGATTTAAGCCATTCTATTCCTCCAAAAAATCATGTTGTTCACCCTTTCTTGATCATGTAAATGATATGTTTATCAAGGATATGACCATTAAGAAAGGATATTCAGTTTATATTGATAATAGGGACACAATAAAATATTATGATGATCCATATCAAACTATGATATGAATCTAAGATGCCTCAAGAGTGTCTACATTCATTGCTAAAGGTGAATCACATTTTACTGCAACCACTGCTTAATGTGATGATCACACAAATATTGTGCAAACATAAAGAATGAATGCATGATAGTATCCCCATAAATATCACCCATTTTTGAACCTTAGGATGATAAATTATCTAACTACATGATTACTCTCAATGAATGACTTGCTTATCAACTAGATGACCATAGGAGAGATACTAAGAAGCAAATGGAAGCCACTAGGAGAGATATAGATAACTAATTGTTGGACAAGTGAAAAACATGATGAATAATCTTACTCAAATCACAAGTGTTGATAGGGCCCCTGTAGTACAAGTTATTATCCCTCCCTTGATCTTGAATCCTAATGCTCCTTCTTCTTCTTGAATAAACCCTAGGGTAACTATGCCATTGTCTATAAACTTGAATTTGTGAAACTACCAAATCTAATCTTTACTCCCCATTGTGGAAGCCTTTGACTTGTTTGGGCATGTCCTTAATTTTTTTATGATGAAACAAACAAATCCCAGATATTTATTGATAATATTACTATATATTATAGGAATAAGTTACATAATGAAAAGGTATTGGTGAAATTAATGACAAGGGCTTTGCTAGGAAATGCTCTTGGTTGGATTGCATATATACTCTCTACATGTATTTATCAAATTTTATGATGACATGATTTTTATGTAAGTAATGGATGCGTTTGTGAATATCAAACAAGGACCAAATGAGTCTGTAATGGAATTTCATAAAATATGGGAAATACTTAATTGCAATTCAAATATGATCCTAATTGAAGAGCAATCACTAGCATGTTTGTAAACAAGCTTTTTTTTAATTTACATGGTAGAATTGGTAGCTATCAAGAATCTGGGAAGGTTGTCCAACTTTTATGGCCACCATAGTATTCTACGTTGTCCACCCCGGAAGCCGCCACACAGTTCTTCACGCAGTCCACCCCTATAACCACCATGCCACAATCATTTTAAACCTTTTACGCCATTGAAAGCACTAAGAAAGGGATAAGCGTTCAGTCCAACGAAGCCCAATATTTGAACCTTGGACCTCCACCCCCTATTTGTAAATAAGTTAAGGAAGCCTCTTCAAGATAAAGTCTAGGAGCATAACCCTTATGCTTCACCCTTATTATAAAAGGTCATATAGTTTATTAAAGTCCTTGAACATTAGGGAAAAAAATGGTAAAAAACCCTCAAAACCCAAAAATCCTAATAAGAATTTTTGATATGGGATCTATACTATAACTATTCAAGATACTTAATATGAGATAAATATATATGGAAAATCTATACACATGATGACCAAACTTGGGGTCAAAAATTGAGAATATTGTAGCACAATGGATACATGAAGATATTCTCAAGGTTTTTCCAACCCCTAGCATTAATAACTATCATTATGATAAAATGTTTGAAGCACTTGAGTGGCATGATCCCAAAAAATTCTACTTTTAGAATGATACTTACGGACATGAACCTAATACCTACTTAGAGTTATAAAATTTCTATTATAGATAGACTTCTAGTCCTAATTTCAACATTGATAAAATCAATAGCAATGAGATCAACCTTTTTATAAATTAAGGGTCTCTAGAAGAAATTAAATCATCCTTGTAATGAAATGCTAGGTATCTATAACATCCCATTCCATAAAATGAACAACAAACCTAATCATAATCAACAACATGATTGATCCATAATCAAGGTCAAGGGTTCAACTAAAGGAGGGGATCAGAGTAACCAAAATTAAAATTATACTCATCCCCCAAACCAAAATCTTGGTCCTAGAAATTTACAAAATATTCAAGCCTTTGTTCAGGCAAATTCAAATCAAGAATGAACTTGTAGTAAGACAAATGTAACCAATTATATCAATATTTTGGAGGTATATATAGAAATAATTACATCTTTAGAATGTTGTATTGCTGCTATCACTAGAAGTGTGTCTCAATAGGTAAAAATTCCTACTAGCATAGAAAATATTCTTGGCAAGGCCTAAATAAATCTTATGGATTATATTGTTCCTAAAACATTGAAAAACCATACTTGTTGCTTACAAAGTCAATATTATTTTCCATAGCAACATAATTCTACGATCCCTACAAACCTAAAGATTCATCGCTTAAGGTAGTCATGAGCAAAACAAAAGCATAGGATATTATAGAGGAGTTTCATATGCAACCTTGTAAGCTCCCATACCTAAAACTACTTAGGACATATCCCTATCAATAATAATGATTAAGAGAGTTACTAGTGAGATGGAGATGCCATGACCTAGGGTTGTAAATATCATGCCTATGAGTCTAGGGTCTTATGAAGTGTAATGTATTCAATCACACATGAAATATTTTTGTATTGATGCACATATTAGAACTAATTTCATTATCAATTTTACTCTTAAAATTATGATTGCTACTAATTATTTAGAAAGGGTTTATGATCTTCCATTAATGATCATGGTTATATATAATGCTATGATTGTTTGTAGGGATTTATTATATGAGAGGAATGATACATGTGTTACATCATTGTTCTTGATAAATCATCTAATGATCCCTAGAGAAAAGCCTTGTCCATTAGAAACTATTACTATGGTTACAATGGTCATCTTCAAGATCCTATGGATTGCATTTGGTTGCCTATTTTAGTTAGAATTAAAGAAGTTAAAGTAAATTTCATGATATTTGATTTTAAGACCATGACATAAGAAAATTGTAGATTGCATTCAACCTATAGACGAGGATAGACACACAAGCTCCTATGTCCTCGTTTGATGTTGTTTGTGGAATCTCACTTCAAGGATAGGGGAAGTTTCTCTAAAATTTTATGTCTTGTGTTTGGGTTCAAAAGCACCTACATTTTTCTAAGATTCCCTTTAGACTACATTATTATAATATAAATATTAAAAGACATTTTTAAACTATGATGTAGGAAGACAAGATGTAGACTATATACTACAACTATATGCTTTTCTAATTTAATGACAAAAGTAAAGATATTTTTATTTTGGGCAAAGATACAAGAAAGATGTACAATCAAGTTCTTAGTCTATATGCAATTCACTATTAAATGCAATTGCAAAGTTGTAATCTAAATGTTATCCCTAATTGATAAAATGATTACAAGATGTTCCCTTATGGTTATGTCTAATTTTTTTATGAATAAAATTAGTAAAATAGATAGTTTAAAACTAAACATAAGCTAAGAGGTAAAAATAAATGGAGCAAACCTAGTTTTGCTCTATTTTCATTAGAAGCACTAAAATTTTAGAAGCATTGATGATGCTTTCATCCTATGGTTCTTTCGTATAAAGTCTTTTTGATCTACTTTATTTTCCTTAGAATACCTATAAACAAATAAAATTGACAAAAATAGTCAAATGTTAAGGAGTCTACCTAAGTCATAGGATGATTACTATCCACTTGGCTAACATCAAGCCTCTATTCATAAAAAATGATACAATGGAAGAGCTTGAAATAATGTCTAATTTATAGACAACTATAGAGGAAAATATCCACCATGAATGATTCTCGACGGGTCTATTGGGAGCCGAGGTAACCGTGAGGTTATTGTTCTCTACACTTGGGGGCTTGGGGGATTAAAGGATTCACTAGGAGTTATTTAAGGAATCACTCCAAGTCTAGGATGGAAGGTTTGATGTGTTTATTTGAACAAGCACCTAATTTTGGTCTTCTAAAATCTTAAGCTATACAAAATTAAAGAACAACAATACAAGCAAACAAGGAGTTATCCCTAGAATGATTCTTTTTTTTCAATGAAGACTAAACCTAATTTTGCAAGAAATAATTTTTTTATTTTCAAGCAAAGGCTCAAGATAATACATAAAAACAATTATTCTAGATGTAAAACTATATGCTTTTTGTTCTTTTATGCCTAAAGATAAAACCAAATACCTTATTTACTTATGTTCTTAAATATAGAATAGAAATGAACAGGAAAGGAACATAGACATACAACAAAAAATCTAAAAGATCTATCAAAATACTTACTTTATTTGGTGGTTGATCATAGCCAAATTTGCACCCTGTAACCAAATTCACACCCTATGACCAAATTCACATCGACCAAATATATGCCTCGTAACCAAATTTGTACCTTATAACCAAATTCATGCCTTGTAACCATATTTGTGCCCTATAATATCGAATAGCTTCAAAATGTACAAAATAGCTTCAAAACCCTTGAAATTGTTTATCAGTGTTTGGGGGCTTGCTTAGGTTGCTATGTGACTAAGCTTGGAGGCACAATAGTCAAGCTCCTTTGGTCCTTTTAGCTGATCGTTCAAAAATGAAAATGATTGTTGACCTTTGGAATGATCAAAACAAGATATAGTAAACATAAAACCATAAAAACAAAATGCAGACATAATGAATATGATAGAAATGAAATACGCAATAAGTAAGCTAGGGGTTTTGGGAGTAAATTTTTTACCCCAAGCACTAGTAATCAAATTCGCATCTTGTAAGGGGCGAGCATGAATTTGGCTCACCAAATTTGCACCCTATATGGATTGGGTGTGAATTTGGTTCAAAACCTTTTTCTAATCTACAAAATACAAAAATGCAATCCAAAATAGAATATTAATGATCTAAAGAGACTAATAATGCAAGAAAAACTTAATTATCCTATAGAGAAAGTATGGATCAATGAGAAAGTGAAGATAGCAACCAAAGTGGTAGACCTCTCTCATCATCAAGACTCCTCCACTTGTTCACCAAAAGTAGCTAATAATAAGAAGCACAGAAGCAAAGCAATAATAGAGCATTCCAAAAGCAATAATTTTTTGGAGCGTTAAGAGAAATTGCAATTTCTATGAGAAATCACTTAGAAATTCTAAGATGAGATACAAAAGGGAGTCAAATAATTCTATTTATAGGAGTTTTGGAGAGGTTCTAGGTGAGAAAACAAAAATTAAACTTGGGTGAGGGTTGACATCACAAAGAGCTAATATAGGATAAGGATTTTTGAGAGAAAAAATCCAAGATTACCAAATTTATGCCCCATACTTGGCGAGTGCAAATTTTGCATGATGAATTCAGGACCCATAAGTAAGGACTATGAATTTGAGATAACTAGACCCATGTGCAATTTCTTTACACTTTGGGGGACCAAATGATGTTATCAAAAAGATTTTTTTGAGCCTGATCCAACGATAGCGATTTTGGGAGGAATGGAGAAGATTTGATAGGGGAAAACTTGGCTCAAATATAACATTACTTTGTGAAGAAACAAATGCTCAATTTTAGATCTTTAAAGGGTGAATTTGGCTTGGTTGGTTAGAGGGTTGATGCATGAGGGTGATTGGTGAAAATTGATGAAAATTAGGTCAATTTTTAATGTCTATAACAACGAAAGCATTGTTGGATTTTTAGCCAAATTATCTCAGGTCCAAATATTTTGAATCTTGAGTAGTCTCAAATATAAGAGCAATCAATTTATTCAATGGAAAAAATAATTAACAATAATATTCATAAAAAAAATATAAATGGCCAAAGTCATTTATGCAATAACATGAAGAACATTTACAATATAATTGCTCAAAATATGCATACAAGCTTCAATATTAATGCTTAAATATAAAATTCAATATTTCATATATTTCATGGATCTTTGTCTCCATTATATAACCTTAGAAAGATGAATCTTCAAATACTTGACTATTGCACTCCTCATTATTAGATTTAGAGTATATTACATCATTTGGGTCATGTAAATGTACCACCTTAGGTACATAGTTAGGATAGGAGATTACTTTAGGGGGAAGTTATCTAGTTACTTCAAGCAATGTAATAAATGCACAAGTGGAAATGTGCAAGTTGTAATGTGCAAGGTGTCCCCTTGTACAACTATGTAGAGTGTTGGCCAAGGAATCTATCTTCCTATATAAAGGGCCTCATAGTAGTAGATTATAATCATGTTCATATTATCATCTTCATATCAAGATCTATTAGGTACTCCTGTATGGAGTACAATATATCTCTTTAGCTCATATCAATGGAGTGACCATTTCCTCCATATTGCATTGTATTTTCATCACTTCTATTTATAGTATATTTTAGTCATATTATTATTCCACTTTCTTTCATGTTTCCTGTATTTCATTGGTACCTATGTTATATATCTCCACTGCATATATTCTCAAAAGCTAATAGTGGTATTAAAGCCATGGTTAATCGAGATAGGAGGACCTAAATTCATTATAAGTGAAGTCTATTAGGTCAAGAGGAATAGGTAGAGTCACCATTACTACTATTGGTTTGCATATTTGCAAACTAGATCTACCATTGAGTGCCACTACATGCAAAATATACCATTATGATTTGATAGAAAAATCCATAGTAGTCAACAGGATTAGAAAAGTGAGGACTAGTTGTAGAAAACCTGAGATTACATATGGCTAGGGCCTTTCCACAGTGTTGCAAGAAAAAACTTGTGAAGAATAAGATTCTGCATTCAAGCCATTAGTTTGATAAATAAACTAGTGAAGATTATTATCTCCTAATTTATAAGTTCTTCCATTCCAGTCTCTAACAACTTATTGTAGGAAAAGAAAATTCAAAAAAAGGTTGAGAAGATTTCTAAAAAAGATTTAGGAAGAATATCTTCTTAGAACCACTCCAACACTTGCAGCAACAAGGAGAAGACTGAATATTTCAAAGACCTTGAGAAAGGTATCATTACAAGAGCTGTAATATTGCAAATTGTAGAAGTAAAGAAAAGTCCACAATAGCTTTATAATAGACTCAAGGAAGAAGAGACTCTAGAAGTTGAGCCATAGGAGGATATAGGAGATTGGTTATATCTATTCAATATTAATAGCTATAGAGTGTAGAAGAAGAAAATACCAAATAAGCCTAGAAGAAGAAAATGCCAGAGAAGTCTAGAAGAAGAAAATGCCAGAGAAGCCTAGAAGAAGAAAAGGCCAGAGAAACCTAGAAGAAGAATAGTCCAAAGAAGCCTAGAAGAATAATAGGCTAGAGAATCCTTGAAGTAGAAAAGGACATATAAGACTTGATCAAGAAGAAGGCCATAGAAGCCTTAATCCTAAAGAAAACCTCAAAGAAGAATTCTTGTTTTAGAAGCAAAGTTCCTGATTCAGAAGAAAGACTCCAAAGAAGAGTTAAAGAAATAGGAGATTGGTGATCTCCATCAAAGCTTACAAATTATAGAAGAAATATAAAGGACCAGGAAAGTCTTATTCCAAAATCCATAAGCAGTAGAATCAGAGATCCGAGAAGAAGATCTCATCACCAACACTTCCAGAAGTAGAATGTTGAAGAAAATGTCTCATTTGGAAGACCAAATAATCTGTAAGATAGAATACCTTGGAGAGGTCTCAAGAAGAAGAAAAATAAGGATTAGAGAGCCTTTTTGCAAAGCTTGTATAAGCATCATCAAAACAGTTCCTAGGATAAATTACTAGAGAAATCCACTACCAAGGAGAAGCTCCTGATAGTGAAGAACTTGGGATAATTATCACCACACAATAAGCCCAAGAGAAGAAGAATTTGGTAAGGAGTGCCAAATATGAGAAGAAGAATTTGGTAAGGAGTGCCAAATTTGAGAAGAAGAATTTGGCAAGGAGTGCCAACAAAAATAAGAATACAATTAAGACCTCAAGCAAATCAGAATCTTGAGAAGAAGATCCTTAGAATTTGATAAGGAAATCGAAGGAAGATTCAAACAGAATAAGCCTACCAAATCTAGGATATTTGGAGATTACCTCTCACAGCAAGGAGGTACAGTTTAGAGAAAGGAGTTCTCTGAATCTACAACAAAAATATAGGTCACTAGAAGGATCAAGTCACCAAATCCAAGGCTCAAGATAGAAAGTTTGAGGCTACAATTTGGTGAAGTAGAAAGCTGTTCGGGACAATAAACAAAGTTGAGTATCCATTCACTACAAAGTAGCAACTTGGTGAATCATAACACCAATATCTATGGAATCCATCAAATTGGTAAGCAACTAAGGTGCAACCAGTTGAACTTCAGATTAGGGTTCATTATCAAATTCCATTAAGCATCATGTTTGGATTAAAAGTTGCAAAATAATAGATTGCATTATAGTCTTCAAGAAAGTGCAAAAAGGGAGAGTTCATTTTAAGGATTATTTGCACGTTAAATAAGAGTTGGATATTTTTGAAAGAAATAATTTTATCATCTACCTATTTTCTATCTAGAAAGCAAGAAGACTATATCCTACAATATTGATTGTAGTGAAAATTTACAAAATACTTATTAAGGGTTCATTATAGATTACTCTTAAAAGTTGCAGAGATTATTAAGTGCATCTAAAATTATTTTGAGACTTCATTTACTAGAGCAATAAGGCAAGATTATTATTATCAATAAAAAGTACATTGGCACTATACTAGTTGATCTCTAACTAATTACTCTAAAAAAGGTTAGTTTGTGTTTTTTGATTGTTAAGGATCAAGAGCACAAAAAATAGTAGATTAATCATAGTGTCTAGAGACATTATTCTGTGCACATAACCTACAAAATTTAGTGACTAAAATAAGCCACCAAAATAATATTAGATTCCTCCAAGGAGTGGAGAAGAAAGCCACCATTAAAATCAATAAGAGAAGCTTCAAATCTAGACTTGGTGAGTCTCAAATTCAAATCAATAGAAAGGTTATTTTGTAGGAAATAACATCAAAAAAGGATCTTCTATCTATGTGGTTACAATATTGGGTTCATTAGCCAAATATCCAAACAAAATTAGGAAAGGTGTCTAATCAAAAGAGAACCTCAAGATCCCCCATTGCCTTCAAAGAAAATTTTTGTCAAATCAAAAAATTAGATCTGCAAAAGGAGTGCAAAAAGAAGTGCAATAAGGGTATTTTTAAATACAAAATATATTACATGATCTTGCACTATCCTAATGTAGACACCAAAATAGCACCAATATGATTATGTGACTACAAACACAGATCGAATTGGCATACATAGCCCCTAGGGCAGCCTCCAGAGGTTAAATAGTGGTCCTAACCACTCCCAAATTAGTTTTGGAAGGTCAGATGTCAATTTGGAACCTTTTAAGCACTTTGCTCCCTATTCATCCCACCTTGGGACGATTAGAAGCGCTCATCCTAGGGTGGGACGAATAGCAGGTTTGATTGGTAAAAAGTCAAACCTCGACAAATGGAAACCCAGATCTACCACTCAACTGCACCTTCAAAGCATGCAATTGCGAGGAACGGTTTCAAATATGAGAGAGGGAATTCAGTCAAGCATGATCATGGAGGCCTCATGCAAAGAGACTCTAAATCAGGGAGGAATCTTCTCTCCCCCAAAAAGGCATGACAAGCCAAGTGGCGCCCTCACATGCACATTCAAAGGAGACCCCTGAGATATATAAAAGGGTGAGCATCCTCTCCACAAAAAGGAGGAGAGCTAGAGAATTTGGAGCAACGGAGTGCTACCAAATTGCACCCCCATTCCCCCTTTGTGTTTCCTACATCCATAATTTCTCTTTTGGAAGAGAGGTTATCGGGTGAACACTAGGAACGCAAGCCCGACCCAAAATCCAAGCAATCGGCCACAATCCCACACCAAATTCATCGACACAACCCCCTAGGAGGTTTTGGACCCATCCCAAGTGGATTGGTGTCAAAACCAAACCCCAAACGGCAGGCGTCCTACCCCCGGGTGCCCCCCAAACTACTGCAGTCCTAATCATCCCACCCCGGAGCGATTAGAAATCCATGAAGAATTTCTCTACTGTTTCTTTTGCATTCTGTCATGTTTGATTTGTTTATGCTGCTATTTAATTTTCACTACATTCTGACCTATTTTGACTATCTTTTTATCATTTTACGTGTTCACTAATATATAGGGAGCACCTTCGGATACGGGACAATCTGGGCAGAATCTACCAATTTCGACCTTTCAGGTCGTCCCAAAATGCCCCATTTTGCCTAACCCCAAGTTTGCAGGTATTTTGGAGGCCTCTGGATAGGACATTTGGGAGGTCGCTTTCGCATGTTTTGTGATAGTCCTAATCGTCCCACCCCGGAGCGATTAGAAATCCATGCATGATTTCTCAACTGTTATTTTTGCAATGTGTCCCTAATGATGTTTGGATGCTCTTGTTCAATTTTCATCTCATAATGACATGTTTTGATCTCTATTTTATTATTTCATGTATTCACTAGTCGAAGGTCTTGGGGATTGCATGTTTCCTTCCATCCGCATATGCTATTAACCGTTTGCTATTTCTCTGTACGTAGGATCTCAAAACTAGAGGGGTAGAAAGGAATGACAGATGCACTCATGCAAGCGACGATGACGTTTGGCCTACCCATTTTGAATGTGGGCATGCGAAAGATCCCGAAGGGAAGCATACCATCTATTGGTGTAACAAAATTATATCGAACGCTCCAAGCCCCTGAAAGAGGGGGAGGAACATATTGTAACTGGATCACAAGAAAAATTAATAAAAGAGGCTGCACTTTAGTTTTGCTTTACATCTCGTTCCATTGCATTGTTTTCCCTTTTCATGCACTTGTTCTTCGCATTTTCATAGGACTTAGCGTTTCATAATACATCTGCTTTTGTTTGCATTGCACCTAGTACGTCGTGCTTTCGTAGACATTATTTTAGTGGCGATCATGGTGGGACCCTGTCCCCTACTATTGGGATCAATTTTTTGATCAAAATTTTGTGTTTTTCTTGTAGGTGTGTTAATCCTTAGGGTGCTGGACTGCTGCTCATGCCACCCTGTGATGAATATAGACTAGAATTTGTGCCACCCTAGGATGAATAGGCATTCGTCCCACCCTGTGATGAATACAGACCTACTATTCATCCAGCTCGATATGATTAGCTCTCTATACATTTTTTGAGCAAAAAATTAGAGGCATCTGGTTTGGGCAGAGAAGAGGTAGGTTTTCTAAACATCCTCTATGTTTTTCTGTTTCTGTCTCTGCAATTTTTCTATTTTCTTTGCTTGCATAGGGAAGTTTGTTGCATGTTTTCTTTCTTTGCACAAGTAAAAGGAACCACACACACCATGTAATAATATTAACATCAAGGAGTTGGTCTTAATACCCCAACACTTGATCAAGACCAACGGTGGATTTCATCACCACCTTGGCTTGGATTTTGCATACATATACCCTGATCGCGACTGTTGCTAGATGTAAATCCTGATGAAAGCTGACCAAGTGTAGCGGGGGTGATTCCCAGTGCATGAGGATAAGTCTTCTATGGTAGGTGTCAAAAATAGAGTGATTCCCCTTCCGTACCGCCTATGTTCCACATATTGTTTTGCTCTCGTGTACCAATAGTTTCCCTCATGTAAGGGCGGGTATATTGAGAGGTTCGGTATAACGGCCTGGCAGTGGTATATTGAAGGGGTGACCATTTTGGGAGATATAAGAGCCCTCATCATGCATGAATAACAAAATTTTCTTTACACGATTTGCACAACAAAAATCAAAACACACTGAACCAGATTTAGGACACACATTTAATCTGTAAACAAGATAATCATTTCTTTGCTTGTGTGGTCCCCTTTTGTTTGGTGTAGCATAAAAAATCATAAAGGAGATAAAAACATACATATCTTGTAGAGAACCACCACCATGGTGTATACCCATAGCCAAGCCCAATCACGGGTAGAAGCTATGAAAAGTGTACAAGGAGGCACAAGTCGCCTCCGTTATAGCCCCAAGGACTTGGTCATACCACCTTGGTGGCCTGACCCACAAAATAGTCCACACTATGCCACTACAAAAAAGGACTATAGAGGCACCCCTTTGAGGGGCACTCCCGTTCAACACAGACCCTCTCAAGAGGAGTACATACATGGGAAGGCTCCCTTAGATGCTCATTATGAGTGGCCACTACGCGATGAAGCACTAGAGCAGCATAGGGTTCACAAGGAGGGACCACATGATTATATCATCCCCCCTCTACCCCTCATTACTATTAGAACTAATAGACCAAATCTAGAGCGCAAGGCTCTTTAGATAGGGTGAGCCAACTCTGCCCATCCCTTTCACATGTACGAAAGGGAGCATAAGGAAAACCAGTATATTCCTCAAGAGCAATACATCGCGTGGGAGCAATGTGCCTCCGCACCTGCTAATTATCAAGATCACCTATTGAGGCTAGAGCCTTAGGTGAATGCCGCTAACCTCGATAGAGGAAAGTGACCCATAGAGATCTCGGATCACCACGATCAAGATAGACATGTAGGGGAGGCATCTAGGCCTCCTAAACATAGGATGACAAAACAAATTGACTTGGCATTTGCCAAACATACCACCCGCCAAGCGCAAATCATGCAGCTTAGGCAAGATCAGCAGTAGTTAGAGCAATTGTATCATCTTAACAAAGAGTGCATTCAATGCCAGATAGATGAGTTGCTCTAGAACACTATGCATGAGAGGATTCCAACCCCTCACATGCATAGGACATAAATTTATGAGAGGCACAACCCCTTAGTGCGAGACAGGTCTCCATGACCTTATCAAGTGTTTCCTCCAAGACCTCCAAGACCTGAACGGGAGGCCACCCCTAGAACCAATGATGGGCACCTTCCTCGGGCACCCATCCATGTTTATAGGTCATGCCCAAAAACTCCTCAAGAAGCCTATGAGGAATTTGAGCAAGAAGAAGAGCGGGCTGAAACACCCTACCAAGGCAGGGGGTGCTACCCGGATACCCCTCCATAGGCCTCAAGTTCCTCGTAATGCACAATGGGAACAAACCAAAGAGGAAGAGATAAAATCCTCTAATGCATACAAAGTGTTGCTAGAGCACTTAGAGTCTATGGAGACTAAGACTTTTGGGCCCCAAAAGCCCACCTTATGCCAGCTTCGCAGTCACCCTGTGCATCCTTCACTGTCGGCACCCCCATACCATGAACACTTCAAAATGCCTCAATTGGCAATTTTTAGAGGGGATGAGGATGCCCAAGAGCACGTGAAAAGATTCCTAAGTCAATGCTTTGGCATTTAGGACAATGATGCATTGCTTCTAAGAACGTTTATAACCACGTTTGCAGGTCCTGCCTCGGACTGGTTTACCCAATTGCAGAAGCATAGCATCAACAATCTAGACCAGCTAGTGGATGCGTTCCTTGAACGTTTTGCCTTCAACACCAAGAAGAAGGCATCATTAAGCGACCTAGCTAGCCTCAGGTAGTATGAGGAGGAAACCATGGCTACTTATGGAAATCGATGGAGGACATTGCTTTCGAAGCTACCTTACCTCCCTCCCATGGATGACCTAACCCAAATGTTCTCAAAGAGTTGCCTAAGGTCGATCTCCGTGCTATTGTAGCTGTAGCAATATGCCACTCTAGAAGAAGCCCTGGCACAAGCCAAGATAATTAAGGAGATCAAAATTCAAGACGATGAGATTGCCAAGCCATGCAAGGAGTGGACCAAAAATGCCAAAACTAGGCCCACACAACCGAAACCCATTACGGTCAATCAAGTTGCCATAACTGTACAACCGCTTGCACAAATGACACAACCCCCAAAGGCTAATTATCAGGCAGTTCCTCTTGCTAACTATGAAAAGGAAAACCACAAACAAGAGCAAAATTAGTAGTGTTGCCCTAAGCGACAATTCACAGAGTCTAGAGACTCCTTGTTTGATCGCTTGTTCACGGTAAACCTGATCAACTTGCCAAAAATTCAACCCATAGAAACCAATGCGCAAAAACCCAAGGGCTATAGGAAACATTTATACTGTAGATTCCACCAAGAAAAAGGACATGACATCTTCAATTGTTGGAAATTCAAAAACTTGGTACAAGACTTGATAGACAACAAAATGCTCACGATGGATAATCCCGTAGCGCTGAGCAACCAACAGATGGACGTCTTCAAAGACCCCTTGCCTGCCCATGATGTGCAAGCAAATACTGTACAAGTGAATGAGGTGACACAAAACTACCCCATGCAAGGGTACGTAGGGATGATAAGCATCATGATGCGGAACAAAAGATACCCAAACATGGCTGCACCCGTTGCAGCTACAGGAGATGTTCCATCAATGTCACAACCTCCACAACACCCTACACAACCTCCCCCGCCTAGACTAGTGGCCACGATTTAGACTAAGCTTACTCAAATTTTAAGGACCACGTCGACTAGGCTCTCCATCTATGAGCTCATCCAACAATCACCGCCCCATCGGGAGGCTCTGATGGAGATACTCAAAGCCATTGAGCTATAGCCCCAAGAACCCAATTCTTTCAACAACTTTGTGGGACATGTGAGACAATGCACCGAACCGGTCATAACCTTCAGGGAAGACGAACTAAAATTGGTGACTAGTGATATGGTGGATCCACCCCTGCACGTCATCACACGGGTCAATGGGATTCCATTCAAGAGGGTGTTGGTGGACACTGGCTCATCCAGCAACATAATCACAACAACGACATTAAAACACCTTAAGCTGCCAACATCCCACATTGTGGCATCCACTTACACTCTTCGAGCATTCAATGATGCATTATGCTTGATGGTTGGCACAATTTTCCTACCCATCCAAGTGGGACAAAAGACCATTCCTACATTGTGTCACATCCTTGAGGGTGAGATGGCCTACAATATCTTGCTAGGCTGGCCTTGGATCAGGGACATGAAGTGTGTCCCTTTGATAGCCCATCAATGCCTCAAGTACACATATGAAGGGCAAGTACATGTAGTCCCAACAGACTTAGAGCCCTTCAAGTTTTGCAATGCGATGCAGCTGATGCCACAATCGACCCTCCCATCGACACATTTGGACTTTCAATTGAATCCGTCCACTCAGGGTCCGATTCCGCCTACATCCCCACTGTTGAGTCCCTCAAGTAACCAACTTGGCCCATCTTCGTCGTCTGTCCCTTCACCAACAATGCCACCTATGGTGGCCACACCGAAGGACAATGGGAAGAAGCCCCTAGAGGAGGTGCCACCATCAGTCTCAACAATCTCTACCAAAGAGGTGCCCAGCTAAATGGAAGTTGAGACACCTGGTTCACCCAACATGGAGTGGACTCAGGGAGAACTCCCATTCCCTCCCCCTCAACCATCGACGATTACCGTCGAGATGGCCAATACGGGCCTGGGGGAGTACCTAGTGAGGAACATCATGGCAACACCCACACTCGAATCCATGCAAGAAATGGGGAGACCTCGCCTCCCCATCGGCACTATCTTCCCTTTAGGTTACCCACCAAATCAGACAAACTTTGTATATGGGGGCCTCGACAATGGCATCGAACCTTACCTACAAGAGGAAGAGGATGAAGAGCCATTTGTTGAGAACATCGACTATCTGTCCAACCTGGACTTCGCCTTGAAATACCTTGGCCAATGTAATTGGCATGGATATGGATTGGGCAGATACAAACAAGGAATGCGCGTTCTTTTTCAACCAAGATATCAGATGCCATATGATAAATTAGGAGTAGGGTTCAACCACCCTTTGCCCCTCGACATATTTGTAGAAAACATGCAAGGCCTAGGGCTAGGCAACAAGGATGGGTTGGCACAAGATCCATATGCCAATCCCAACACAACATATACATTGGGGGATTATCTCCCATTGTTAACAACAAACCTTGTTGACCTCAACAACCCCTTCCCTTCGATCAAGAAAGGGGAAAGTTCAAGAACTAACCTCCAAGAGGGATATAGAAATGGTCAAGGAGAGTCTTCTGAAGATGAGTCAGACTATGAGGTAGCACCTTGGGACCCTTTTGAGTCTGATAGCAATCACTCGCAGGTGACACCCATCGATGATTATCAGGAGGACTTCATGGCAATGTTCCCCTTTAATGTTCCACTTGAGAAATTGCCACCTCAAGAGAACCTAGTCCTCCCACAGAGAGTAGAACAACCCGAATGGGACCAAATCAACATGCTCAAACAAAACAAGCCTCCCATGTCGACCATAAGGCCAAGTGATCAAGAAATGCCTAGTGGGAGGCTATACCAACAAGAAGAGCACATAGTTGTCGGAGCCAATGAAGGCCTATGGATATCCGATAGTGACTATGAGGATGAGACTGAGATGGCATATCTCAATCACATGAGGCAACAAGAACACCCCATAGACATCGATGGTATGTTCGAACAACTAAATATGGGGCCAAGGCATAGGTGGAATTTAAATCAAGAACAGTTAAACCAAGTGCTTCATCCACCACTTCGGGCATATAGAGAGCACCTCCCACCTAGAGACCCTATAGGGCCACCAGTGCCAAGGGCAAACCCTGTCCTTCTATCCACACATAGGGCCGATCCTTTTGTGCCAGTACCCACAGAGCCAGATCCGGGGTGTAAGGATCACCAAGGATGTCCGAGTCAACACCCGCATAGTAATGGAGACCAAATTCATTCCATCAACATGATCTCCATTGATTTAACTACCCCCATCCACAACCTAGCCGATCCAACATGACCATTGTATCTAGACCTAGATGCCATAGCCTAGGATCACGCTGACTCACCACCATCCCCATCAGAGTACTAGCCTTGCGGTGGGATGTTCCATTTCACCCCAGGATAGACTCAGGATATCTTCCATGCTGAAGAGGAACCCGATGTTCCCAAAACACATCTAAATTCAGCAAATGATATCCACCTGATCTCAACTCCACACCAGTTGGAGGACGGATCCCACATGTCAGTCGAAGAGATGATTAACATAGACATCGGTTCTAATCCAATGAATTCGTAAATCATCAAGCTGGGGGTAAGTTTATCCCTCGAAGAGCAAGCCGATTACATTTCCCTTCTCAAAGAGAAGAAGGAGGTTTTTGCATGGTCCTACAAAGACATGCCGAGGCTAGACCCGCAGCTAGTCACGCATAATCTAACGCTTGATCCGATAGTCAAGCTAGTCAAGCAAAAGCTACGTAAGATGCACCCAATAGTGGCCTTAATGGTCAAATATGAGCTACAAAAGCTGTTGGATGCATAGTTTGTCATCTGTGTGGATTACCCACCATGGTTGTCCAACATGGTACCCATCAAGAAGCCGAACGGGAGGATTCGCATATGCACCAATTTTTGAGATCTAAACAAAGCGAGTCCCAAGGATGATTTTCCCTTGCCTAGCATCGACGCATTGGTAGATGCTACAACAAGTCATGAAATGCTTTCCCTCATGGATGGTTTCTCGGGATACAACCAGATTCGTATCAATCCCGATGATCAACTAAAAATGGCGTTCACGATGCCTTGGGGGACATTTTGTTATAAGGTCATGCCCTTTGGCCTTAAAAATGCTGGTGCCACCTACCAACATGCTATGACATACATCTTCCACGATCACATGCATAAAAATTTGGAAGATTATATGGATGATCTGTTGGCCAAATATCTTTTGCCCCAAAATCATCTCGATGACTTACACAATATCCTTGATCGCCTCATCGAACACAAAGTTAGGCTAAACCCCAAGAAGTACATATTTGGCATCACATATAGAAAACTCTTGGGTTTCATAGTCTCAAAATGAGGCATCGAGGTAGATCCAAACAAAGTCAAGGCAATCCTTGATATGCTTCCCCAAACCACCATCAGGCAGCTCAGAAGCTTGTAGGGTAAGGTCGCGTCAATCAAGTGCTTCATAGTGCAGTTATCTGACAAGTGTCGACCCATGAATAAATTATTACACAAGGGGTAGCATTTCATTGGGATGATGAGTGCCAGTCTGCCTTCGACGACATCAAATAATACTTATACATCTCAGCTACTGAGGTGGCACTGGGAGCCATGCTAGCCCAAAAAATGAATTACATAAAGAACAAGCTAATTACTATCTTAGCCGCACCCTGGTCAGTTATGAACTTAACTATGCATACATTGAGAAGCTATGCTTGGTAGTGGTATTTGCCACCAAAAAGCTATGCCATTACATGTTGAGCAATACGACATATGTTGTGTCTAAGGAGAATCCATTACGGTACATGATGAGTCATACTTATCATAGTAGTCGCACGATGAAATGGATCATGTTGTTGACGGAGTTTGACATCGAATTAATTGGACAAAAGTCCATCAAAGGTCAAGTCATCACCGATCAACTAGAAGAGGCTCCTCTCAAAGATGATCAACCTCTGACCATAGAGCTACTCGATGATGGGGTCTTCCATGTCTCAGAATTGCTAGATTCTGAAGAGCCTGAGTCACAGGTCGACATAACCTTATTTTTTGATGGTTCTAAATGTGAGCAAGGGGGTGGCACGAGAATCATATTTTTCACACCGCAAGGGGCTCCAATGCCTTTATCATTCAAACTTGATTTCTCGTGCACCAATAACAATGCTAAATACGAAGCCTTGCTCATAGGTCTTTAGACAACCATCACCATGAACATCAAACACTTGAATATCTTTGGTGATTTGCTATTAATTATCAACCAAGTGAAAGGGGTATTCCAATGCAAATGCCCAGTTCTATAGGCCTACAAAGCCCTTGTGGACAAATTCCTAGCAAAGCTTGAATGGTACAACATCGAGGCACTCCCTCGATCATCGAATCATTTTGTGGACACTATGGCCTCCTTGGGGTCACTAATCCCGCAAGACCCTTCTGGTGAGATGACAACCATTCAAGTCAAAACATTATTGCAATCCATGATGGAGCGTGCAAGCTCTAACATAACGCTAGGAATCCACCTGATCCAGATTGAACCATCTTAGGATAGGTTCTCTCAAATCCATGATAGTCTGAATCATGCCAACTGGGGGTCTTTGTTCTCCCCAACCCCTCTTAATAGCAACACAACGCTATTTCTATAAGTTCTTTCCCACTCAGCTTTTGCTAGGGATGAACTTCAAGAGGGATTGGTCGTTCATACCATCAAGGTTTCTGATCAGCAGGATTGGTACACACCCATAAGAGACTATCTCAAGTTAGGTAGCCTCCCACTTGGATTGTCGCACGCCATGAAAAGATCACTCAAACAGAAAGTGACAAAGCATGTATTGCTAGGAGACATTTTGTACCATCAAAGCTACGAAGGGATCCTCCTCCATTGCTTGGACTAGTAGGAGTCCACTTGGGTGATCACCCAAGTGCACGATGGTACATGCGGTGGCCACTTCAACGTTATGGCCATCACAAAGTGCATTCTTTGCATGGGCTATTATTGGTCATCTTTAGAGTGATATTGTTGTGCATATGTGCAAAGTGCGTGAAGTGTCAACACCATGCTAACTTGACACATGTACCTTCTCAGGCCTTGTAGCCGATCCAATCGGCTTGGCCATTTTTGTAGTGGGGCTTAGATCTCATCGAAAATATCTCCCCTACGTCGTCAGGTCATCACATGTTTATCATAATGGCCACAGAGTACTTCACCAAGTGGGTGGAAGCAATTTCGCTTACCTCTACGATTGGGACCCGCATTGCGAAATTTATTTTACATAACATCATATGTCATTTTGGTATTCCATCCAAGATCATCTCGGATAATGGGACATCATTTAAGAACAAAGATGTGCATGCTTTGACAACAAAGTACAAAATTAAGCATAGTTTTTCGACACCCTATTATTCGTAAGCAAATGGGAAAGCAGAGGCATCAAATAAAATGCTAGTCGCCATCCTTAAAAATATAGTCACAGATAGTCATAAGGATTGGCACATCCAAATACCACTTGCCCTATGGGCTTATCGCACCAACATTCAGATGCCCACTGGGTTAACTCCATTTTTGTTGGTGTATCACTCCGAGGCTGTCATGCCTATCGAGTTGGAAATACCCTCCCTATGCATATCAATGCAAGAGTTGATCGATGATGACACTACATGACATGCCCGATTAGACCAGCTTACGTTGCTCGACGAACAATGCAACAATGCTCTTGAGCATTTACGTATCTATCAAGAGTGACTTAAGAAAGCATATAACATGAAAGTTCACTTGAGGGACTTTTAGGTTGGTGACCTGGTCTTAAAAGAGAACCAACAAAATTCTAACTTGCCGCCCCATTTAAGGGACAAGTTTGCAGCAAATTGGTTAGGTCCTTATGTAATCAACAGTAAAATAGGACCTAGAACATACCAGCTCGCCTCTCTTGAAGGAATCAAGGAACTCAAACCCTTGAACATCAGTCATTTTAGGCCATTCCACATTTAGAGAGCCATAGCCCACCCCAAAAGCTCCAATGATTCCCACAATCGCTTGGTCAACCTAAAAATGCCCCAAAGGTATCCATCATCCCTTTGGTCAAACCAAAAGCCCCAAGGATTCCCGCAATCACTTGGTCAACCTAAAATGCCCCAAAGGTATCTATAATCCCTTTGGTCAAACCAAAAGCTCCAAGGATTCCCACAATCTCTTGGTCAACCTAAAATGCCCCAAAGGTATCTATAATCCCTTTGGTCAAACCAAAAGCTCCAAGGGTTCTCACCACCGCTTGGTCACCCAAAAATCTCCAAGGGTTCCCATAATCACTTGGTCAACCTAAAATGCCCCAAAGGTATCTATAATCCCTTTGGTCAAACCAAAAGCCCCAAGGGTTCTTGCAATTGCTTGGTCACCAAAAAACACCCAAAAGGTACCCATAATCCCTTTGGTCAAACCAAAAGCCCCAAGGATTCCCAAAATCGCGTGGTCACCCAAAAATGCCCCAAAGGTCTCCATAATCCCTTTGGTCAAACCAAAAGCTCAAAGGATTCCATCAATCACTTGGTCAACACCCCAAAGATATCCATCATCCCTTTGGTCAAACCAAAAGCTCCAAGGATTCCCACAATCGCTTGGTCAACCTAAAATGCCCCAAAGGTATCTATAAATTCCTTTGGTCAAACCAAAAGCTCCAAGGGTTCTCACAATCGCTTGGTCAACCTAAAAAGCCCCAAAGGTATCCATAAACCATTTGGTCAACCCAAAAGCTCCAAGGGCTCCCACAATCGCTTGGTCAAAAACAAATATTCAAAAACAAAAAAAATAATAGATAATCCAAAATAACAAAAAAAATTAAAAATTTGCATCTCACTTTCATGCATATTCTTAAAAATCAAAACACACAAATGAAATGAACACTGCATTAGGCATCGCATAAGTACATTGTATATTTGCTGGTCATACATGTCGAAAGCACCATAGATTGTACTTACTCGGTAATTCCACCATCTTCCAAATTCAGTCCATTTTGTAAAAAGATCCATAAAAAATAACACCCTTTGCATTTTCACCATATCATAGTCAGTTGTCCTCTAATGTCGTTAGGGTTTCGTCATTCAGCTGTCTTTAGATTTCTAGTCAAATGCTATACAAAGTCAGATCAATTTTTACAAGGTAGAGTTTTACTTGGATCATGCCTTGTTACATCACATCCCAACACAAGCTTAAAACATATAAAAATTCCCGAGTTGTGTGAATGAAAGACGAAACCTACAAAGCAGTCTAGGGTACCCTAAGCAAAATGTTATCTTGCTCATCCCCTTGTGTGAATGGTTCAAGAATGCTGAGAATTGACAAAAGGACAAGCTCTTCCCCATACAATTACCCATAATAAACAATGGTTTTCACCACTATAAAAAATCCCAAAACACCTTTGATCCCTAAAGTCGTAAGGATTCATACTACACGCCCCTAAGAAGGATGGGTAGTCATCCCCAAGGCCTAAAAGGATCAATGTCATTCCAAAGCACAATTCCAAAACACCTTTGAGTCCCAAAGTCGTAATGATCCGTACTACACATCCCTGAACAGGATGGGTAGTCATCCCCAAGGCCAAAAGGATCAATGCCACTCACAAGCCAAAAACCCACGAGCTCAACTTGGAAATCACAATGCCAAATCTAAATCCTCAAAATGCAACAATAAAAATAATAACAGTGGTTATCACCACTACTCAAACCCCTTGCTCAAGAAAAAAATAAAAGAGAAAAATAAACGATGATTTTCATCACTATGTATGAGAGCAAGTACCCAAAAAAGTTGAGCAACCAAAAGACGCCTGAGCTTGAATCCCTAAAATTCTCAGCATTTCAAGAACCATTTAGGTGATCCTCATTACGGGTTTGGTGGATAGCCTACCTGGCAATGGTGGTATCCTAAATGCATGACAACATGTCTATCACATTAACTTTGCGTGTGTGTAGACCAATGTTTGCATGTGGATGATTTAGCTTATGGTATCTTAAATTAACCCGTGGATTAATATTACTAAATGCAACAAAGGAGTTAGTGGAGCTAATTAGGTGATCCTCAATACAGGTTTGGTGGACAACCTACCTGGAATTGGTGGTATCCTTACAAATAACACATAAACGAACTCAATCGCACACACAAGGATGTGAAATAACTTGGTCAAAATCAAATCTGATTCGTACCTTGTTCGAAAGTCTTGTAAGATAATGTACAATCTTGATTAGTTAGTTACAGCAACTGAGTCTTAGAAAAACCTTACCTACATTTTAAAATAATTGTCGTACATTTCATTATTGCCATCAAAAATAACAAAACAAAAATCACAAATACAAAGTTATTTCATACAACAATCACATAGTACAGAAAGCCAATAAAACCTGTACAGTCTATGGTGCCACCACCTACATACCAATAAATCATTTCATCCATTCCATATGCATACATCCATATATTCATAAACATCCATAATAACATATGCATACATCAACATAAATAAATGTGCATAAAATAACAACAAAACATAACAAAGTAAATAATCCAAAAAGAGAGTCATGTATATATTAAGTCAAAAATGCCCTCAGGCTACCATAAAATGGTCCTATGACCTCACAAAAATCCAAAAACTCAAAATCCCCAAAGCCTAGGGAGTTGGCCACCATGATCACGTAGGATCGGTGTGATTGGAACTACCCCCAGTGGTGTGGGTCCTATGGGACCTCTTAGGGCGGCTGCTACCAGCCCTCGCATCATGCCCACTAACACTACCCTCATCCACCCACCTACATCAAGAGGATGTAGACTACTCAGTCTCACTACCTCTTGTATAGCACGATGATCCACCTCTAGTGAGCTCAGGTAACTGTCCTCCAAGGTGGATAATCTTGACCTCCAACTCCACCTGACACTGAACCCACTCCATATCCTATCGACGGTACGTAGCCAATGCATCATCCTGTTGCACCAACTAAGCCCGTAGGATATCCCTCTCGACTCTATGCTCCTCATCTTGTATTTGTAGTAGATCCTTCAATTGTGCTATCTTAGCATGAAACCTAGCCTCCATATCCCTTGGGACTGCCTGAGGCATGGGCATCTTCGGGATGACATGCTACTCTGACATCCATTGCTTTGGGATGTCCTATGTATTCGGCTACTATGGAAACCCTAAATCATCCCTAGTTAAGTCATCTACCTCCACCATATCTACATCATCGAGCAGAGCCCCCAAACCCTCCATCGGTGCCTCTGCACCCCCACCGCCTACTACTGTCACATCCGAACCTCCTAGAGGCCCCTCACCCCACCATCGTCGCATTGTCCACCACTAGTCGTACTCTGTAGTCATCTTGACATTGTCCACATTGGGGACATCAAGCACTACATCAGACTCCTCACCTAGAGGCTCAATAATCAGCTAGGCTAGAGTCCTCTTGTCGCCTCAAAGTCGATAGATCAAGGGCTCACCAGGAAATCCCTGGTGCACCCCAAACTATCGAGTCACCTCGATGTACGGGAAGTACTCCTACTCTGTCCCATGTTTCCCGATCAACCATATCCCCTTGTGCACCCATCAAAGCCACTCTCTAGCCTTAGTCCAGGCTGGACAGTTCCGATATGGTTGCCAGAACACCTCCCCTAGAGCAAGACGCGAGAAGGCATTAGTATAGTGCCCTACGAAACCTACCCACCATCAAATCTACCCCTGCTCCTCTAACCTCTACCATAGAGCAACATACCCAATCTCCCTGTCCACCATCTCACCCTGAGTGGTCCAAGGCAACCCCTATGGTCACTCCACAACTATGTGCTCCCACCCCCAGCACTACAAAAGATAACTACACTTGATCCCCTTCTACCTTCGATAGCGAACCTCGTACAACTTGTCATAAAGTTGTGCTAATAGTGTCTGACCCCACCTCATAATAAGTGGCACTATTGTCGGACACTCCACCAGTCTGAACACCACCTCAAGCAGGTTCCAAAGGAACCTTGCACCTGAGGAGTTGGGAAGCAGCATGTTGGAGATGAGGGTCATGAGCAACGCATGCCTCACCCTAAAAATGCCCTTCTCTAGCCACCACCGCACTAGAATCCTACCAATTAGGTAGTCTGTATTTGCCCTCTTCACAACCCTATCCACCCCCATCTTCGTCACATGCCCAAAGCATCGTGTCAGCATCGTCGTCCACTGATCACGAGGAGTCATCCGAATGGGCAGTCTGTCTATCAGAATTCGTAGAATCTGATATACGTCCTCGAAAGTAACCATCATCTCCCCTATTGGGAGATGAAAGGTGTTGGTGCGGGGATCCCACAAATTGATCAAGGCAGTAAGATATGCTCGATACCCCACCACAGGCTCCAACCACGTCACCTGCTTGAGCCTAAGGGCATCAAGCCACTCCTAATTTGCTATAGTCAGCTCCTCCCGGGCATTAGAGAACACAGTCGGCTAGCGATGCCGACTCCTAACAACTTGCAAAACATAAACACAATAAAAAAAAAAAAAAAAATTAGGGTTTCAACCTTAATTTAAACAAAAACATTCAAATAAACTGTATAGATGAAAAACAAAGTATAGAAAAACAAAAGTACAAAACTGTACAACCAAAGTATAGATCGATCAAATAAACTGTATTGACGAAAAACAAAGTACAAACAAACAAAAGTACAAAAAAACTGTACAAAAAAAGTACAGATCAATCAAATAAACTGTACAATCAAAAACACAAAAAAAAAAAACAAATTAGGGTTTCAACCTTAATTTAAACAAAAACATCCAGTTGAAAAAAAAAGTACAAAAAAACAAAAATACAAAACTGTAAAGCAAAAGGACATATCAATCAAATAAACTGTACAATAAAAAAAAACAAAATATAACATAAAAATTCATCCTAGGGTTTTTAACCTTAAGTATGAACAAAAAAAATCAATAAAAACATAACACTCATACTAGGGTTTTTAACCTGAGTGGACAAAAAAATCAATAAAAACATTATACTCATACTAGGGTTTTTAACCTTAAGAGTCGACAAAAAAATCAATAAAAACATCAAATTCATAGTAGGGTTTTTAACCTTCAAGTGTAAACAAAAAAATCAAATATAACATCAAACTATACTAGGGGATTTTAACCTTAAGTGTGAACAAAAATATCAAATATAACATCAAACTATACTAGGGTTTTTAACCTTACGTATGGACCAAAAAAAAAAAAAAAAAAATCAAACATAAAAATTCATCCTAGGGTTTTTTAACCTCAAGTGTGAAAAAAAAAAATCAAATAAAACATAAAAAATCATCCTAGGGTTTTTAAACTTACATGTAAAAAAAAAACAAAATATAACATAAAACTATACTAGGGTTTTTAACCTTAAGTGTGGACAAAAAAATCAAACAAAAACATAAAACTCATACTAGGGTTTTTTTTACCTTAAGTATGAACAAAAATAAAAAATAAAAATCAACCTAAGGTTTTTGGCCTTAAGGTGAACACAAAAAATAAAACAAAACAAAAACATCACCCTAGGGTTTTGACCTTAAGGTGAATAAAAAAAAAAAACATAATACAACACAAACATTAATACTAGGGTTTCGATCTTACTGTTAACACAAAATAAAAACAAAATAACGCAAACTAAAAACAATTATGTGCAAGTTTTTTTCATATAAAGCAAAAAAAAATAAGAAGCAGAAGGAAGGAGCACCTACCGGTCTCACCTTGGCTCCGCCACTCGAAGATCCAGTCCTTGCACTCATGGTGTCCACAAAATCTTGGCAGCGCTCCGCTATGAAAACTCGCACTCCTCCTCACTACTCCAAATCACCAGAAAAAAAGATTGCAAATGAGCCCAAAACCTAGTTTTGGTCCTTTTATAGGCTGTTAGGCCTGTAATCGTTCCACCCTGGGACGAGCACTCTTGTTAGTGCTTGTACCACCCTGGGACGATTACCAAATTGGTATTCGTTCCACCCTAGGACGATTACAGAGCAAGAAAAAAAGCAACAAAAAAAGAATCCAAAAAATGCACCAAAAAACAACAATAACTCTGCCGAATAAAGGTGCCTTTGCACCTAAAATTCATGGCATGAAAAACCAATGTTGGGGCCACGAATAATCTCTATCCTACTCCCTAATAAGGCTAGTATAGCCAGACCGCTCCATAGGAACAAGGATTTTTGATAATTTCTACCCCAAAAGCGTCAACAAAAAGGGTCAAAACCCACAAAAAATAGGCCCGATTGCTAGGAAACTGCTCGTGTTCAATAGAAAAGCACTGAAGGCACCCTTAAAAATGTCATCTTGGGTCAAGAGACTTGTCATTTTTTTCATTTTGATCATTCCCTCATCGATTCATCGCTTGAGGGGGTAGTCACACTTAGTCACCAAATCAACAAATACATACCCAATCAAGGAAATGGCATGCATTCAAAGAATCATTGACAAAGACAATCACACCCCTGCTTGGGGTAGCAAACAAGCGATAATCACAAGCTGATCAAATGCTTGGCATTCTAGAATCATGAACTCAAGGTTCCTTAGACAAAATGTTGCGCCCTTTGCCTATTCATGACTGAATAATGTCCAAGATCAAGTAACACCTCACCGAAAAAGGTTAACACTTGAAGTAAGCTCCTTAGCTCGTCAGAAGCAAGGATTCAAGAATGCATGCCCTTTCCATACTTGGGGTATCAAAATTTGGTTAGGTTACTGATAAACCCTAATCATTAAGTGCTTTGGTTATCTATTTTTTCTCAGCACTGCGCCACACACAGCGCATCCCAAAAAGAGGCATCTATAGACACCAAAACAACACCAATATGATTATGTGACTACAAGCACTGATCGAATTGGCATACATAGCCCCTAGGGTAGCCCCCAGAGGTTAAACAGTGGTCCTAACCACTCCCAAATAAGTTTTGGAAGGTCAAAGGTCAATTTGACACCTTTTAAGCACTTTGCTCCCTATTCGTCCCACCCTGGGACGATTAGAATCCTATTCGTCCCACCCTGGGACGATTAGAAGCGCTCGTCCTAGGGTGGGATGAATAGTAGGTTTGATTGGAAAAAAGTCAAACCTTGACAAATGGCAACCCAAATCTGCCACTCAAATATGCCTTCAGAGCATTCAATTGTGAGGAACAATTTCAAATATGAGAGAGGGACTTCAGTCAAACATGATCATGGAGGCCTCATGCAAAGAGACTCTAAATCAGGGAGGAATATTCTCTCCCCCAAAAAGGCATGACAAGCCAAGTGGCGCCCTCGCATGCACATTCAAAGGAGACCCCTGAGGTCTATAAAAGGGTGAGCATCCTCACCCCAAAAAGGAGGAGAGATGGAGCATTTGGAGCAACAGAGTGCTGCCAAATTGTACCCCCATTCCCCCTTTGTGTTTCATACATCCATAATTTATATTTTGGAAGAGAGGTTATCGGGTGAACACTAGGAACACAATCCTGACCCAAAACCCAAGCAATCGGCCATAATCTCGCACCAAATTTTCCGACACAACCCCCTAGGAGGTTTTGGACCCATCCCAAGTGGATTGGTGTCAAAACCAGACCCCAAACGACGGGCATCCTACCCCCGGGTGCCCCCCAAACTACTGTAGTCCTAATCATCCCACCCCGAAGCAATTAGGAATCCATGAATAATTTCTCTACTGTTTCTTTTGCATTCTGTCATGTTTGATTTTTTTATGCTACTGTTCAATTTTCACTGCATTCTGACCTATTTTGACTGTGTTTTTATCGTTTTACGTGTTCACTAACATACAGGGAGCACCTTCGAATACGGGACAATTTGGGTAGAATCTGCCAAATATGACCTTCTGGGTCGTCTAAAATGCCCCATTTTCCCTAACCCCAAGTTTGCAAGTATTTTGGAGGTCTCTGGATAGGACATTTGGGAGGTCGCTTTCGCATGTTTTATGATAGTCCTAATCGTCCCACCCTAGAGTGATTAGAAATCCACGCATGATTTCCTGACTATTATTTTTGCAATGTGTCCCTAATGATGTTTGGATGCTCCTGTTCAAGTTTCATCTCATTCTGACATGTTTTTATCTCTGTTTTATTATTTCATGTATTCACTAGCTGGAGGTCTTGAGGATTGCATGTTTCCTTCCATCCGCATATGCTATTAACCATTTTATGTTTCTCTATACATAGGATCTTGACACCGGAGGGGCAACAAGAAATTATGGATGCACTCATGCAAGTGGCGAAGACATTTGGCCCGCCCATTTCGAATGTGGGCACGCGAAAGATCCCGAAGGGAAGCATACCATCCGTTGGTGTAACAAAATTGTATCAAACGCTCCGAGCCCCTGAAAGGCGGGGGGGAACGTATTGTAACTGGATAACAAGAAACATTAATAAAAGAGGATGCACTTTAGTTTTGCTTTACATCTCATTCCATTGAGTTGTTTTCACTTTTCATGCACTTGTTCTTCGCATTTTTGTAGGAATTACCGTTTCATTATACATCTACTTTTGTTTGCAATGCACCTGATACACCGTGCTTTCGTAGACATGATTTCACCTAATATAATTTACACAGGGAAAATGACAAAGTTTTAAGTGTCTAAAAGGCACAATATTCTCAAGGCATAACAACCCATGACAACTGAATACTTGCACTCCAAGCAAGGCAAAAGAACCCCATAGAAGGCTTGAATCCTCTACGTCTTGGACAACCAAATCTGCAAGTAAAAAAGCACAATAGAAGGTAAATATAAAAATTATATTCAAGGTAAAAAAGGAGAGCATAATAGGTTCAAGCTAGACGTACGTCCAAGGAGCATTCTATACCATTATTAGAGGTTCACCAAAACTCCACCAAAGCTCCACCAAAGCATTACTCTTCACTCTTGCTAGAACCAAATCATAAGAAAGTGCTATAGAAAAAAGGAATATCTAAGAATATTATAGCATTAAAAGGTGCTCCAAAGGTACATTAAATAAGTGTTAGAGAACGGTCCCATGCATAAGGAGGAAGTGACACTTATCACTTGACAAGAAATCCTAATGTCCCTTACATGAAGGCTCATATTTAACACATTCAAGAAAAGTAACGTTACTAGAAATAAAGGTGGTACATTAGAACAAGGGAGACACTTGTATTCAAAGGAAATAAGTGCTCCTCCAAGGTCATAATTCCCATATGTTACCTATAGGTGATTTCAAGCATCTTTATTCCCTCCAAGTGCTCAAGAAGTAACTACTGTGACACTTGTCACATAGCACAAGAACCCTCTTCTATTAAAAGGTGCCAAAGACCAAGGAAGTCCATATATTCCATATTCTAGCATTTATTCATAGCACAAGCTAAATTATAGCATGGAAGAAAGGTGAAAGAGCATTAAAAGCTCTGGTCAAGGAGGTCAAAGAAGTCCAACATTGAAGCCAAGGGAAAATCAACATACACCATCCTCCATAAGTGCTCAAGGGAAAGGCGTTAAAGTGGACCATCATATACGTCCTAAATATGCGGTGAATAAAAAATCAAAGGTAAGGTCTCTACTTTATTAAATTTACTTTCATTAACAGGGAGTTATAAGGTATAACATTAGGTTGAAATACTAAAGAAAATCAGCCATATTTAAAAGCAATATAAAAGGGAGAAACACATATTTAGCCTAATATTTGTAATATTATAACATAGGAGAAATAAGAAATTCTACTTGGAAATAAAAATTTCTATTATTGCAAATTTCATTATTTTCTAATATTCCATATTAGGGATTTATAAGGAATACTACATCAAAGTAGGTAATTGAAATTTAGAAACACAAATATCAAATTATTAAAGGCTATACAAGGAGGTTTATTAAGGAAAATCAAGATTTGGAAATTAAATTGGTATACTTGTCTCAAAACACATTAAAGAGACAAAAGGAATCCAACTATTAAAACCTCATCAAATTAGAAAGTGCTTAAAGTTCAATAGGAGTAATAAGGTGTAAATTGATTTTTTCTATTCACAAAACTTTACAAAATCAACCCAAAATTGAACTATTATTCTCAAAAGCACTTTATCTATCATATAGCATTTCCAAAATCACTATAGAGATATAATGCATTCTACAAAAATTGATAACAATAGAATTAATTAAATATTATCAAGTACTAAAGTCTCTACAAATTCTACAAGGACTCTACTGATTCACATATCTTAACTAGGGAGATATAAGGAAGACTACAAAGCCTAAGCTCTAAAAATAGTCTATCAAATCAAAGCTAATAGTTAGGGAGTCACAAGGTAGAACACTTTAGAAGAATTTATCTAATAAATTTCAAGCACTTTGTTCCAAGAAACTATAAAGATGTCTGCCTCAAGTAATACAGTAAACAATGATATGAACAACACTATTAGAAAAAAAGAGCAAGTGTCATAAAAAGTGGAATCAAGAATTCACTTATAAAATCTGAAGGAAAATTAGATCCTATTTAAAAAAGGATACAAAATGAAGCTTTGAAATATAAGTTTGAAATTATGGATCATTATCTACATGCTCGACTCACTAAAGCAATTGACAAAGGAAATAATGACATTCAAATTCCTTTAGAATACAAAAGCATACTATACATGGCACTACTTATATTCAAATGTTATAAGGATGAAAATATAGAGCAAAAAGGATTAATAGAATTATTTAAGATGAAGACAGAGTTAGATGAATCTTCTCTAGCAAGGATATTTCAATCCTCATGCAGTATTATTACTTCAAGTTCTACTAACTCAAAATCTTATCATGATGCTCTAAGTGTATGTTCAAAATCTTCTATACAAGACACAAAGAATGATGACAAGGACAAAAGAAAAGAGAATTTTTTTTGCAAGAAGTAGGTGATAGCACATCCACCTATGAAAGTACTAACTCCAATAAAGAAGAAGAAGAAGAACCAATGCAATAAGGCATACAATTAAATGTGAATTAAAGAGGACCAGATCAAGTCGAAGAACATCTGAAGACAAAGATCCATATTGAAGATTGAAATATTCAATACCCAAATAATGTAATATAGGGGGGTGTTAGAGTTAGAGTATATTACATAATTTGGGTCATGTAAATGTACCACCTTAGGTACATAGTTAGGATAGGAGATTACTTTAGGGGGAAGTTATCTAGTTACTTCAAGCAATGTAATAAATCCACAAGTGGTAATATGCAAGGTGTCCCCTTGTATAACTAGGTAGAGTGTTGGCCAAGGAATCTATCTTCCTATATAAAGGGCCTCATAGTAGTAGATTACAATCATATTCATATTATCATCTTCATATCAAGATCTATCAGGTACTCTTGTATGGAGTACAATGTAGCTCTTTAGCTCATATCAATGGAGTGACCATTTCCTCCATATTGCATTGTATTTTTGTCACTTCTATTTATAGTATATTTTAGTCATATTGTTGTTCCACTTTATTTCATGTTTTCTGTATTTCATTGGGACCTGTGTTAGATCTCTCCACTGCATATATCCTCAAAATCTAACACTTACATATCTAAGAGTTGCAACCTTACATATTCCATACATAAGATAAATCTCACACGTCCTTTTGGCTTCTCATCTTACCACTTGTATATATGAATTTTGATTCCTTATTTACTTGCAAACTTAACTCTATGATACTTGTACACTCCTACATGCACACTTGCATAATTTACTAAATAACAATTACACGCTTCTACATGCACACCCTAATACATGATACTTGTGCACTTTATCACATTACAACCTTACACACTTAATTACATGGCACTTGTGCACTTTCTTACATTACACACTTGCACACATATTTACTTGAGACTTGTGCACATCCTACACATAAACACTTACATAAAAGAGAAATATAAATCACACTCCTAAACTATAGACTCTCCCTATTATAATATTTATATTATACCATAGGTACTATGGAGGTATATTAACATGTGTGAAATAATGTAATATTCTTCAACACCCCCCTATATTACACTATTTGGTTATTGAAGACTTTAATCTTCAATATTATTCTTTGATACTGTCAAGTAATCTTGCATTGTGCATGATATTTCATTTGAGATCCTTCTTCATATTATTTCCTCAATTATCCTATATTTGCCTCTTTACTATCATCTTCTGGATCTTTCTTATCGTCTGCTTGAGCTTCTTCTATATCTTTAGCTTTTGGTTCATGTGCTTCCTTTGTTTTTGCTTCCTTAATTTTATTATAGTATTGAATTTGATGTTTTGTGAACTCAAACATTCACTTAGAGTATCATAATAAATTAATGAATTTGATGGACTTTTGTTGTCATTATTACTATCATATGCTAAATGTAGTAATATTTCATTACATTTGTTATCTGCTTCCTAATATGTATGACATAACTCACTTGTATCATGACCAATGTCTTTTATCACTATTTTTCCTTTTAGAGTTTCAATCAACTCTTCTTGCTTTTGAATTTTGTCTTTATGGATTTCAAGTGAGAGTAATGCCATATACATTATACTACCTATATCAATAGGTATTGTAATATCATATTTAGATTTATCAATTGCTTCAACAAGTTTTGAGTGCAAATAATATTCAAATGTTTCAAAATCTTCATTCATAGCTTCTCTGTAGATAAATTTCATTGTTTTGTTTTTCATCAGATTTTTCAATCAATTGGTGTATGCCAATTTTCAAGACTTCCAATATTTCCTTTCTTATTATAGCATTCATATTGTTTTCTTCCATGATAATCAAATTTGCAAATCAAAATTTTAAAGCTTTAAATTCAATAATTGAATTTAATTCCTTTGAAGTTGGAGTCCTTATTACTCCAAAGTTTAAAACAAAATTTAATATTCAAATTTGCATTTTTAATAATTAAAATTTCAAATCCTTTTTCAAAAAATAAATTTGTAAACTTGACAATTAAATTTTTCAAATTATTTGAAGTAGGAAACCTTTTATCTCCCAAATAATTTATCAAATTTGCAAATTTTCTAAATTCTTCAAAATTTAAAATTTTGAATTTTGTTTTAGATTAGAAATACTTATCTCTCCAAAATATAATTAAACTATAAAAAATCAAATTGTAAATTTATTTGCAAATTTAAAATCTTAAAATTTAAATATTTTCCAATTTTTAAAAATAGTGGAGTTGAAGTCCATTTAACTCCCTCCTTTAACTTTTATAATTCCAATGGAGTTGAATTCCTTTTAACTCCCACTCCCACCTACCTAAAGTCCCTAAGTTTCCAATACTTCAAATTTTAATGCTCAATTTAGGACTTTAATCATATGTCAAATATAATTTATTAAAAATCAAAGGTAATGTTGCTTACCTTTATTTTCTCCTACTTAGCAAATTAGATTGTGAGATTCTTGTTGACCATGATATGTTAGATTTAAAGATTTTTTACTCCATGAAATGCTCGTTGCTGCATCTTGATGATTGTTCCTATTAGGTATGATTAAGAGTTACACTAATATGTAATGTTTGGATTTCTCCTTAGATGAATGCAAATGTTTCCAAACTTAAATATTAAATCTTCTTCAATTCACCACTTTTGCAAATCTAGATGTAAGCTCTCTATCCTCAGCAACAGAGACCCAAAAATATCATAGGTAATGGAACTCTCTAGCTAGACTAGTTTAACTCATCACTAGATTAGATAACTCCTAGTCTAAAACTAGGCACTACTTTGCACTTGCTCTTGCTCTATTTTGATGCTTCAATTTCCTTTAATATAATTAAGGATGCAAATTTAAATTCTTTGGTGTGCTTTAATTTTTGCACTAGAATTTATCTTTAATTTTCAACATCTTATTTCGATGTTTTCTTTAGCTTTTTTGCTGACTATAAATTGCCTTGGCAAGCTTTAATAGCTCCTTCTTTTATTTGAACAACTTCTTAGTTTCTATAGCCTTTTTCTCTTGTTGTTTGGACCACTTACTAATTTCTACTTTTTGGTGGCTTAAGTCACTCCTTATGTGATTCTCTTTCTTCGGAGAGAATCCAACTAATATCAAGGTGACTTTGATTGTCCCCTCAATCAATATTCAAACATCCAAGTTTGTGATAACAATTGTTATTCTTCAAAAATACCTTTGAATAGAGCCATAGTCTTCATTCATATTAGGATGGAATGGATAGACTCCAACATATAATGAAATGTATCTTAAATATTTTTAAATATTAGAAGCTTTGCAATAGCTCCCTTTCATATATCAATCTACAAATTTAAAATTTACAATAATATGAGTCTACATTTCCTTCATGTGACTCTTAATATAAATTCACACCGAAGACTTCCTTTGATGCTAGCAATAGAGTCTACTCGAAGTAGCTTTGATACCATTGTTGGATTTTTAGCCAAATTATCTTAGGTCCCAATATTCTAGATCTTGAGTAGTCTAAAATATAAGAGCAATCAATATATTAAATGACCAAAATAATTAACAATAATATTCATAAAAATGACACCCAAGTGTTGTAGGCGAGTTGGAGAGGAGAGGGCAATCCTCCAAGGGAGGTCCCAGGTTCAAATCTCCACCCTACCAAAAAGCTGAATTGGGTATCCAAAATCCAATTGATAATGTTGGTGCGGGCAGGGTCGGGTGCGACTCTCGGGTGACTTTGATGGTGTAGAACCCCCTGTTCGTGGTCTCTCAGACCAAGGCGGCCCCGCAAGGGGTTTTTCGCTTAAAAAAAAAATATATTCATAAAAATGACAATAATATAAATGGTCAAAGTCATTCATGCAATAATAGTAGAATTGCTTATAATATGCATACAAACTTCACTATTAATACTTGAATATAATCTTCAATATTTCATACATTTCACGTAGATTTATATCCATTATATAACCTTAGAAAGGTTACTCTTAAAATACTTGACTATTGCACTCCTCACATATATGATATTTACAACCTTTTCTATTCCAAATATAAGATAAACCTCACATGTCTTTTTGGTTTCTCATCTTTCCACTTGTATACATGACTCTTGAATCTATATTTACTTGCATACTTAACTCTATGCCACTTGTACACTCCTAAATAGACACTTGCACACTTTACTAAATGACACACACTTCTACATGCACACCCTAATAGACGGTACTTGTGCACTTTCTCACATTACAACATTGCACACTTAATCACATGACACTTGTACACTTTCTCACAATACACACTTGCACACATAATCACATGACACTTGTGCACATCTTGCAAATAGAAAATTACATAAAAGGTAAATATAAATCACACTCATAAACCATAGACTCAAACCCTATTCTAATATTTACATTGTACCATAGGTACCATGGTGTACTTTAGCATGTACCAAATAATGTAATATTCTCCAACAAGCATACCAACCAAGTAGAAGCAATGTTTATGCTTTTGACTATAGAAAGTGCTTTTGCTTACTGTAAATTTTTTTTGAATTGTACGGTTCACAATATTGGTGATAGAGAAACTGAAGCATAATGGTGCTACCAATACTACAATCCTACAACACTTTCACCTACAAGTACAATAAAATACATTTATAGGCTAGAAAACCTATGACAAATCAACTATGATGCAAGACCTTGAAATAAAAATATATGAGAGATAAATATTGTAATATGAAATGAAGAAAATTGACCTAATACCTATGTGGAAGTAGTTGTAAGATATCTCAAAACCAAGATCTCTACCTCACACAAGCTCCAATGGCATTCATAAAAAGCATTTTCAATTGCATTCTTGAAAATACCTTGGTGGGATTCATGTGTGGATGCCAAAGATCAAATGGGTAGCACCTCATTACACAAATTAAATATGCCAATAAACATAGTTTAATTAATTAGTACTTGAGATAAAGTTTAATATACCTTAACTAGTATCACCGGACTGAACGCTTGTCCCTTTCTTGGTGCTTTCAGTGGCGTAAAAGGTTTAAAATGATTGTGGCATGGTGGTTATAGGGGCAGACTAGGCGAAGATCTGTGTGGCGGCTTACGGGCGGACAATGCAGAATACTGTGGCAACCATAAAAGCTGGACAGCTTGCTCGAATTCATGGCGGCTATCGATTCCACCATGTAAATTCAAAAATAAAAAAAAATAAAAAAAAACAAAAAAAATATATACCTTAACTAGTAAAAAAATGGACCATTTAGGCTCCTCTAATGGATGGATTTATAGAAACCATGGATATATTATAGAATCATTTTAGAGGATTTGCTAGATTTGGTAATTTTTAGTGGTGGTAAGCTACATGAAGAGGAGTGATAATATTGGAGGGAGATTAAGGGAAGGTTGGCATGTAAGGAGGATGACAAATTTGATGAAGGATAGAAAGGAGATATTGAGAGCACTAAGAGAGAACTGACTACCAATAATATTAGATGATGGGCATTGGGATATGTTAGGAAGGATTAGCATGAGAAGTTCCTAACTTGGCAAGTAGCTAACATGTGTTAGTTGCTTGTATTTACTTTTTTGGATTCTAGTAGTCAATAACATTGGTGGCACTGATGATATTGACGCTATGTCAAAATGATTTTTGTAAGGTTGACTAAGTAAAAAAATATGAAATTTAAATTTTTTGCAAAAGTGCTACTAGCTAGTCAATAGCACCATCGATGCTACCATATCAACTAGAACACTATGTATTTGGGGCATTAAATACCCCTTGGTTTAGACCTTAGATTGTTGAGTTGATCAAAATATTTGATTTGCTTGATGAGGTAGATGTTGGTTTGCTTATAGGATTTAATGACATGTTTAAAATTGGTTATCTATATTTGTTGCTTTTTAATACATTCATAAAATTATGAATGTGTCAAAAACTAGCTTGCACACTGCAATTTTGAAAAAAGTAGATTTCATGTTGATTAAGGTTCAAGATTCAATATGATCGATGCTTATGATGAGTTGATTATTGATGATGTAAAATTTTATCTTTATGGTAGCATTAAGTGTTTTTATATCCTAGTGTGCCCCATCTATTTTCAAAGATAAAATCAAGTTTTATGAAGGAAACTTGACTTGACCATGATACACATAGGGGAGTTACTGAGAAATTATGATTAAACAACAAAATTGGTTGGGATGGGATAGGAATAAAATGGGTAAGAGATAAAAGCAAAAATTATTTTGACTAGTACAATCACACACATATATCTCTATATGTGTGATTGTAGCCCAAAATTCCTTGGATCAACAAGAAAGACCCACCATAGTATAGAGAGATTGAGGTCACCAATAACAGAAGAAGAGGATAAGCTTCAGTACATTGTTTGAGTTTGCCAAGATTTTGAAATTTTGTCTCAAAAAATGTGCCAAAAGAAAAGGGAAATACTTTTGCATAGTGATAACACTTATATATTGGCACTTTTTCCAAGAGGTAGTGCTTTTGTTGATCGATGAAACTTTTATGATTGCAAGGTATTTTTTCCATCTAACAATACTTCTATTTTTTATGGTACTTCTGCCAAGTAATGGTGCTTTTGCCTATTGATGGTGCCTCTTTCCTTTTTGGTTTTGAGATTGATTTAATATTGGTTAAGATGAATTTTGATATCGTTATTGGTTTAGGATGGTTAATTGATAATTTTCTTGGTTTGCATATGCAAGAGATATTATATACATTAGATTGCCAAAAGTAGTGGCCACATGCCCTGGAGACCATTTTAACTCTTTTAGATTTTGAGGATCATGCTTTCCCTTATGGTTGAGAGGTTGTACCATGTAGCTCTAATACAAAATATTGATTTTGGTCACATGCTCTTGATTACATATACAAATAGATGGTATTCAAATATGAATACCTTTTAGATACCATGCAAGGAGCTAAAAGTGTTGGATTTTTAGCCAAATTATCTTAGGTCCCAATATTTTAGATCTTGAGTAAACTCAAATATAAGAGCAATCAATATATTAAATGGAATAAATAATTAACAATAATATTCATAAAAATATAATACTATAAATGGCAAAATTCATTCATTCAATAACATGAAGAAAACTTATAGTATAATTGCTCAAAATATACATACAAGCTTCAATATTAATGATTGAATATAATCTTCAATATTTCATACATTTCATGGAGCTTTATATCCATAATATAACTTTAGGAATATGACTCTTCAATACTTGACTATTGCACTCCTCACATATCCAGGAGTTTCATTTTTTTTCTATTCTACATATAAGACAAATATCACATGTCCCTTGGCTTCTCATCTTGCCACTTGTATACATGACTCTTGACTCTATATTTACTTGCACACTTAACTCTATGACACTTGCACACTCCTACAAGACACACACTTATAGATGCATATCTAATACATGATAATTATGCAATTTCTTACATTATATTCTTGCACACTTAATTACATGACACTTGTGCACTTTCTCACATTACACACTTGCACACATAATTACATGACACTTGTGCACATCCTGCACATAAATACTTACATAAAAGGAAAATATAAATCACACTCCTAAAATATATATTCAAACTCTATTCTAATATTTATAGTATACCATAGGTACCATGGGGGTACATTAACATGTAACAAATAATATAATATTCTCCAAAAAAAAGTCATCCTAGAAGATATATAGAGGACCCTTCGAGTGCCTATCAAAGTAGAATAGTCTATGTGAGATAGTCACAATAAAAAAATCTTGTAGTAGTTGACCAATGCTTAATTTCCCTTAGTCAGATATAATATTGACATAATTATTACTTATGCAAAGGACAATTGGATAAACAATCACTATTATTGGTTATCTTGGTGTGTGGGATTATGATCAATAACATTAGTAGATGAATGATGCACTGGGAATGTGGGAGGTAGTGGAATACATGCCTAAGTAGTAGATAATGTTCACATAGGGACCTGTTATACTATATTGGTTGTATTAATCATTACATCAGGTGGTTTATAGGGGTGGAAACAAACACTTATGATACATGCTCTAAGTATCGATTTAGGAGCACATAGCTATTGTGTGGCAACCAAGGAAATCAAGAAATATGGATGATGTAAAGACACCCATAACATATCAATGGGTACATCATTTTAAGGGTAACCAAAATATGTCTCAGAGAGGTATTTTAGGTAGGTGTAGATGATTGGTAGGTGAATTCCAATGAGATCAGATTACATGGTATCCCTACAAGGTCCATCCAATATGGATATAGGATAGCTACCAAATAGCTATGATGGGGCAAAGATGATGGTAGATGGGCTCACAAGAAGAGTGCGAGCTCTTCTATTTTGAGAGTGGATCTTTAGTTTAGCCTTCAACAAGACATCCCATAAGATATAGTTTCATATTGTTGATTAACATATGAGTGAGGTTTAAATGACTTGTTGGACCCTAACTCATATATCAAGTCATACATGGATGATCTAATCATTTTGGATCTTAACACTAATGATATTGGCAACAATGAAGGCTATTAGGGGAGGTACTAGACCATCTACTCTAAGAGAGTTATAGTGGTAGCCCTAAGGATGTGAGAGATGATGTTACCTATAGGATCCTATTGGGTAGGCTCACCACTTGTTAGATAGTGGTAGGAGTTCCATAGGTAAAATCATGAGGTTGTAGCATGATTAGGAGCAAAGATAATGCAAATGGTCATGATGAGTGAGGTAGGACCTAGTAGGTTACCTCAATCATCCATGGAGGTGGAGAGGGACATGTTGGCTAGGTAGGTGTTTGGTATATAGGCTATAATGGAAATAATAATAAGAGAGTTAGATGTAGCCAAGTCAAGGGTAGTTGTGCATACTTAGAAGTATGATCAATTGGACCAATAAACCATAGTGATATAATTAATAATACTCAGTCTAACTATAGATAGATATGTAATTATGACAAAGGTTGTGATAATGGTTAGTGTAAGTGATAGCCAATTGTTCTATACTCTCTTGGATTATTTAGATGTTACTCAATAGAGGAATTTAAGGAGCCTAATGTGGTTTGGGTATAGCTTATTAAAATTTCAAGAGATAGACCCATTACAACATAACCTATCATGCAACTATTCCAATTGATTTCCTATTTCTTCTATTGAGCCAATTGTGGATGACACATATCCACTTATAGTTTGTGACTTAATAGTTACAATGTTACATGATGCTACCACCATAGGAAGGACTAGTGCAATCCCTAGACACTAGCTCATAGAGCTAGTTCTAGGCTTCTCATTGGAGGGCCAATTTTGATTATTGTATTGTATGGCTATGCTTTGTACTATATGAATTTAATATACATAAGAAATTTTGATTTATCTATCTATATATCTATACACATCGTTTTCTATTTATCTATGATGACGTGTCAAAATTGTGATGAATGCATATTTTATTTATGTTATTTAATTTGATTATGTGTTGTGATTAATGGTGCTTTGATGGTTTTATTGTTAAAAGATGATGGTTATATAATGAGGCTTTAAATATGAATAAAATATAATTTAATTTAATATGGAGAAAATATATGATTTAGAATAAACATTAGATTATATATGATGATACAAGTATATACAAAAGAGATATGCCCAAGGGGACTTTAGATAGTACCATAAGGCATTGGTATGGTACAAGATATGATACAAAAAATAGATATGACTAGGGGGATCTAGATTATGATCTAAGGCATGATACAAGATATGATACAAAAATAGATGTGCCTATTGGGATTTAGATAATTCCATAAGGCATTGCTATGATACATGATAAATATAATATTTTTGTGCCCCTAGAAAAGTGTCAAAGAAATATTGTTATATTATTGAGAAGTTTTAAAATTATTTACCTCAAAACAAATGTTTTGAGGACTTTGTAGATATGCCAAAGAGAAATAGACTCACCTCTAGACAAAGGTCATAGAGGAATTTTGCCTTACCTTTAGATAAATGCCATAAAAGAATTTTGCTTTACCTCTAGACAAATATTGTAAAGGAATTATGCCTTGCTTCTAGAAATAATCATAAAAGACTTCTGCCTTGCTTCTAGTCAAATATCATAAAGGGCATATTCCTTACCTCTAAATAAATATCATAAAGGACTTATACCTTACCTATAGAAAAATGTCATAAAGGATTTATATTGTGTCAAATGCCAATAGACTTACCTCTAGGTAAATGTCATTGAGGACTTTAGATGTGTTAAATAATGATGAATTTTCCTTTAGATAAATATCATAGAGGGCTTTAAGATGTGCCAAAAGGCAATGAATTTACCTTTGGATAAATGTTGTCAAGGAATTTTAAATTACGATTCTATTGTTTGGTTGGTTTTGATAATGAATTGCCCCTCATTTGTATTTATAGAGAAAAAATTTTCATTGACATGACACATATTGCATCCATACCTTTATGTATTTGGGTAGCTTTAATGATCCTATATATATGATTAAAAAATTCTACTAAGGCCTTCTAAAACTTTACATGGATTCAAAGGCAATAAGACTTTGATTGGGAACAACTTGGAGAAAGAGATGAGGTTGCTATCAACACCTACAAATCTTGCAAGTTCCATCATTTGGTAGGTTTTGATAGATTATGAAGGATTAAGTTTGCTATCAACACTTGTGAATCTCATAGTACTCATCATGCAATATGATGGAGATTTAGAAAGATGAGAGAATTTATTTAGGAGTTAAATATTTAGTAGATCATAAAGCTATGATGATATGATCTCATTAACATCAAATCCCTAATTGTTTGTATACTAAAATATATAACCTAATTAGAATCATCACATTCTAAATGGATAAAATAAAATATTAATAAGATGAAAGATTCAAGACAAGATGGGTTTAGTTTTATTTATGCCTATTATCCTTACTATTTTGTATCTAAGTGGAGGGGGACTTATTATCCCTTTGTAACTTAATTACAAGGAAGCAAAGATAATGGATTGTATATGAGAGTCATTATTGAGACCATATTTGTGATTAGCTAGTATTGACACATTACTCTTGGATATTTGTTCATGATTGGAGAGATGAGTATTAAAACCATTTCTAATATTGTATAAAAAGAGGCTAGAGAAATGGGCTTGGATGATAGAAAGAGATAATTATGGATAACAATAATTTAATTTGTTGGTGAAGATAAAGGATCTCATTGTAGAATAAGAATTTGAAAAGGGATCAAGAGTCCATTAATTGAAGAAAATGAGAATGGCAATTCTTGCATTTGGGACTTTTGCAAGAGTTGTAGATCAAATTTTTAGGGATTTATTTTATCAATGATGGGTGGATTAGAAGGACAAACAAGTCAAATTTCTTGATTTTGGCATATGATAGTGCTAGTGGCACTTTTGCTTCATTACCATTGGAAGTCAAAAGTGCCAAGATACCATAGTGCTAGTGGCACTTTTGCTTCATGACCATTGAAAGTCAAAAGTGGATAGGAGGGGTTAAAATTGAAAGGTTTTGAAAAGCGCCATTAGGTACTAATAGTATCATCAATGCTATAACTCATGCCATAGGTATTTCACTCTTGGAGCAGTAAATGCTCCAAATTTGGACACAAGGTTGATTGATGAAGGGATTGAAAAACTTGAATATTAGCCTTACATGCAAAATTGGGTGTCTATAGTTGCTCCCTTTCAATGAATTTATTGTATAATAAATGTGTCAATAACTAACATACATGTCCCAATTTTGAGATAAGAATATTTTATGTTGCTTATGTTTGAAAATGCTATATTACTGATGTTATGATTATTTGCTTAAAAACAATTTTAAAACTTGCATTTTGGACAACAATTAAATGTTGTTGTTGTCTCATTGTATCCCCTTGAGTATTGAAGGGAAAATCAAGTTGGATTTATAAAACATGATTCTATTATGATCCACATGCGTATATGGATGATTGGGATAAAGGTTTGATTTATATTAAGATTAAGATGTGATTTGATTTAAAATTGAAAATTGATTTATATATTATATGATGATGGTTTGATTTTAGGTTTTGAGTTGCACAAATTAAGATTAGATGTGTTGTTAGTGATAATCTATTAAGACCAAAGATTGTTTTAAGAGTTGAAGGATGAACTGATTAACTAAGGAAATATACCTAATGAGAGATGGATGTTGTTCCTAAATTAGTGTTGTAATAGGACAACTATGTACATAAATATTTTCAAATATATACAACTATATACATGTATATTTTCCTAAGAGGACTTTAGTTACCTTTGTAATTTATCAAGGGGGATTTTAGTTAGCTTTTAGAATTGCCCAAGGGGACTTTACTTAGATTTTAGACTCACCTAAGAAGAATTTTACTAGATTATGATACAAATATATGTACAAATATGAAAAAAAATAATTTACCATTAAAAAAATGTCTAAAAGACTTATGCCTTACCCATAACACTTTTAATTTGGACTTGTATGAATTTTTATTAAAGATTTACCTTTAAGTAGGTGCTTAAAGGATTTCAAATTTACCTCTAAATAAACACTTGAGGGAATTTTACTTATATATATTTGCCTTGTAGATAAGTGTCATAGAGGACTTATGATTGATTGGTGTGGCAACAAATGATACCTCCAATTAGGAGAAAATTTTTGTTGTTGACTAGTTTACCCCATGTATGGTGATATATGGGAAACAATAGATGAAAATATTGATCTAGCTATCAACACCAAAAATATTTATAGTATTCACCATGAGTTATTGATGAGATAGAAGAAATTGATTTGAATTTTCCATCAACACCTGTAAACTTAACAATATTCATCATGTAACAGGAGAGTTGTAGTTTGAAAGAATTAATAGATAGGATTTGAGGCAAACCAGATTGAGCTAGATAAAAAAATTGATGATAGAAATAGATGATTGCATGAATGTTGATCTGGTTTTTAAAGAGGGGACCAAGAGGATCCACTCACATAAATTATCTAGTGTGATAAAAAATAAGCTATCTTTACTAGGATCATAATTTGCATATCATTGCAGATCCTTAACTCTAGATGCAATAAATAATCCAAACATAGATAGATACATGCATGCAAGAATATATGAAATCAATAAAAATGTAAACAAGCAATGATAAAAAATTAAAAAATAAGAAACCAATGTAAACTTAAATGTAGTACTTTTAAGATGAACTATGTTCATTGGTTCTTTAAGTTCTTTTCCATCAAGTGTGACATAGTGGTATGCACCTAAATCAAACTTAGTGGTTATGATAAAAGGATCCAGTCAATTAGGCTCAAACTTAAGTTTAAGATTGATTTTGGTACCAAACTCAAAGGTGTAGGACCATACAATTTTTCTATAGGCACATTGAAGCCTTTGTTGGTAGTCCCACAATTTCTCTAGGACATGGATTTGCTTTTAATAAAGCAATTCCAACTATATTAGATAAGTGAGATGATATTCATCTCTAATAGATGAGTATTTCAACAAAATGTGCAAGCATATATATCTAAAAAGAGAATATGACTTCAGTTCCATAAACCAAAGCATAGAGTGTCACATTAGTGGGATTTTGAATACTAGTGTGATAGGCCCACAAGGCAAAATACAACCGAAGATTCTAATATCGACTAGTTTTATTGATGATCTTCTTAAGAATAGTAATATGAATCTTGTTAGAATCCTCATATTTTCCATTATATTGATGATAGTGAGATATTGAACTTTTTTCATCTTTGATTATCTCGATCAAAACAATCATGCCTCACGAGGAGCAACACATTTAGGCTACAACTGAGAGCATGAGGTTTGGATAAATTGGGGGCCTCCAAGAGTTTTTAACAAGGTCATATCCTTGTTAAGATGTGCTATTTAAGGTACACTTGAAGTCAAAAAAGAAAAGAGATACGAGAGATTAAAACAAAAACAACTCAACAAAAGAAAAAGAGTGGCAGTGCATTAAGAGATTTGCTAATATCTCGTTGGTGAAAAATTTCTCTCTCCAACACAATTAAGCATATATGAGAGTCACAAACATAAGCATGCATAAAGAGGTAGGTATGTATGAGATCCATAAATGTCTAGCCCAAAAATTAATATACGCTTCGCACACACATATACATCAATAAAATCCAAAGTAGGTAAAGACTACAAACACATGCACACATATAGAAACAAGTCCAAATGATATACACAAATGGATGGTCTAAGATTTATGTAGACCTCCACACACACATATACAAATAGTTCACTACAAAGATTATGCCAGGAGTGAGGGTTCAATTTTACCACAAGCTGCTCAAGAGCTAACTGCTATATAGAAATAAATTGAGGGAAAGCCTACAAAATAATACAACTACAAACTTGTCAATCCCTTACGAAGCTAAAAATACTCCTATTTTTAAATTACAAAGAGAAGTATTTTCCTCCAAAGCTCATGCAAAGATTTCAAGATGACTGATGCTTCTATTGGGTCATATTTTGTTTGAGTTATTAGTACTTCCAAGGTTCTCTAGATATAGTATCTTAGATTATAAATTATTTTAAGGTTTCAAATGAGTAAATAATACAATTATTTCCAACTACCCTTTTAGGAATCCACACAATCTAGGTGTTAAATATTTTTCCTTTTAATGTTATAGATTTTGGAGTGGCCTCGTCATGTCTTCCTAGCTATAATTATCCTTTTTGAGAGATATACAACATTCATTTCATGATAAAGTATAGTACTTTCCAAAATATTATGCACCTTAGCAAATCTTAGACTTTTGAAATATGGTTCCTTTTCTTCAGGAGTCTTCCTCATCATCTAACCTTGAAACTTTTTTTGTTTCAAGACTCATGACCATCAAACCTTCAATGTTAGAGCTTTTGATTTTCCATTTTCGATTGGATATAATAAATGTATGGCCTTAAAACTTCATATTGAATGACCTTTCAATCATATAAGCTTCTAATTGGAGGTTTCTCTTCAATGCTAGTCTGGCTTTTGTACTTTGCTTTTGTTGTCAAAAAATGGTGTAATGAGAAATCACTAAAGTTATGGTGACCCATAGGGGATATTTAGCCCACTAAAGATAAGTAACATAGGGAGGATAGTGCCTTAGATCATTGGGCATGAATTTAGGTAAAAAATCCACCTAAAAAATGTGGAAATTTAGTAGTCAGTCTGCATATCCATGTCTTTGCAACTGTTAGGATTTTTGTTATTCAATGGTTTTGTGACTACAATGCTACATATACTACATATGTACAGGGTTTTAAGTGGGTAGCCTTTATCCATTGGGCATGGAGTCAAAAATATCCCCACTAGCTTCTCAAGTCCTCTTTTTTCCTTTTTCTATATTTTCTTGGGTGAAATATTATCATCCTTATGAAAATGGGGCTTCTTAGAAGCCTCCTTGATGCAAATAGACCGCTACCATAGATGGACACCTTTCTTCATGAAGGGATACTAGTACAAGTATCGACTCCCTCTTTTATTTTTACCTAATTGGCATTCATTTTCCACCTCTAGCTTAGGTCCTTTGCCTCTTCTTCACTTTTGGAGGGGTGGGTTGCTTCCTTTTGGCTTGGGAAAGTGTCTAAAATTATTTTCTTGAACACCTCTGAGGTAGTATATTCCACTACCTCTACTATCCTCTAGCATATGTGATTGTCTATATAGCTTTGAGTCTCATTACAAACTACTATATATGCCTCCATATATTTCTCCTTCTTTTCCTAGATTGACAGAATATGGTCAGGAGTAGTAATTTGTTGAGTGAGAGAGAATAATAAAGTAGTAGGTTGGATAGTTAGGGTAGATTAATTTATCTCTTTAAATTAATTTATGAATAGGATAAAAATATAGTCCCATTCAATTATTGAGTGTAGATAGAGGGATTAGAACACCTTACCAACCCTTCCTTTGAACTAATCCATAAGTATCCTCAAATCCACATTTTACTTTGTAATGTTGTGCAATCGGTAGAAGTAGATAATATCTTGCAGATTCTCCCATGGGGTTAACAATCCTTCATGATCATAATATATACAATTTTAAAGTATGGACATAAAATATTTATCCTAGACATCTGGTGGTACTATAGGTCTCAAAGGGATCACTTTGCTCCATGTTGAAAAGTTCACTATCAAGGAAGTCTTCATGTTATAACATGCAACCTCCATGGTGGATATTTGATAGTATTTTGGGTTATTTTGTTCAAGTGGAGTCACCAAGTGAATATAGCATTTGCTCTAAAAACATGTAGAATGAGGCCTTCACCAAAATCTCAATCTAGTATCTCTAGTAATAGTTTCTTTTGATGTTCATTTTGGAGTGGAATCACTAGATGAGTGAGAGGAACTTCAATAAGTAGGGGTAAGTTTAGAACCTCACCAAGTACTACCTAATTTTTTTTTCCTTTACAAGACCAATGATGTGTCATTGGGATCCCACTAGGCATTCCATTAAATTGTTGTTATTTCTTATTATCTTAGTTAAAACAATCATGCCTCATGAGGAGTGACTAAATAGGGATGCGAATGAGAGCATGGGGTTGGGCCTCAATTGGGGGTATCCAAGAGTTTTTTACAAGACTATATCCTTGTTAAGATGTGATATTTAAGGTGCACTTGAACTCAAAAGGGAAAATGAATGCAAGAGATAAAAATGAAAACAACTTAACAAAAGAAAATGACCGGTAATGCATAAAAATATCCTCTAATATCTCCCTACACAACATTCCTAAATGTTATGTGATAGTGGTGAATGATTCCTCTCCCCAACACAACTAAGCACAAATGAGACTCACCAACATAAGCATACATAAAGAGGCAGGTTCGTAGGAGAACCACAAATGGCTACTCAAAAAATTAATGCAAGTCCCTCTCACACATATGCCAATAAAACCCAAAGTAGGTAAAGAATACATACACATACACATATATAGAAATAGGTTTATAGGAGAGCCACATATGGCTGGTTAAAAAATTGATATATTCCTCCATAAGCATGCTGAAGATATGAGTCCATAGGAGAGCCATAAATAGCTCGTCCAAGTATTTATGTAGGCGCCTCATACATACATACATCAACAAAACCCAAAGTAGGTAAAGACTACAAACACATACACATATATAGAAATAGGTCTGCAGGATAGCCACAAATGGATGGACTAAAAATTGATGTAGACCTATATACATATACATATACATATACATACATACATACAAATATATATATATATACATATAGATATATACATATACATACATACATACATACATACATACATACATATATATATATATATATATATATATATATATATATATATATATATATATATATATATATATATATATATATATAGCAAATAGTTCATTACAAAGATTGTGTCGGGGGTGAGGGTTTAATTATCCCACAAGCTGCTCAAGAGCCAACTACTATATAGAAAGAAATTAAGGGAAAGCCTACAAAATAATACAACTACAAACTTTTCAATCCTTTAAAAAGATAATAATACTCCTATATATAAATTAAAAAGAGGAGGATTTTACTCCAAAGCTCATCCAAAGATTTCAAGATGAGTGCTACTTCTAACATTGGGTCATGTTTAGTCCTTCCAAGGCTCTCTAGATATGGTATCTTAAATTCCAAATGGTTCTAAATATTTTTATGAGCAACTACCACCATTATTTCTAACTACCTCTTTTGGGAATTCCCATAATTTGGGTGCAAAGGATTTTTTATTTTAATGGTCTAGATTCGAAGTGGCCTTGTCATGGCTTCCTAGCTACTACTATACTTTTTGAGAGCTATATAGAATTCCTTTTGCAATAAAGAACTATACTTTCCAAATGATTATGGACCTTAGGAAATCTTAGATTTTTGGGATATGTTGCCTTTTCTTTAGAAGTATTCCTCACTATATGACCCTAGAACTTTTCTTGCCTTGAGACTTCTAATTGTTGGACCTTCAATATCAAAGCTTTTGCTTTCCTCTTTTTGATCAGACCTAATAAAGGTCCAATATTTAAACTTTATCCTAGATAACCTTCCAATCATTGGAACTTTTAATTGAAGGTTTCTCTTCAATGTTAGTTTAATTTTTGCACTTCACTTTTGCTACGAAAAAATGGTTTAGTAAGAATCACTACATGATAATCCACGTTGAATCTTGAATTTAGCATAAATTTTCTATATATCCTTGCTATTGAAGAATATTTTATTATTAGATATTAACATAGAAGGGATGCCATAATGACTAAGAATTTGGCTAAGGATAAACTTGGAGACTTGGACTCTAGTGTTTGAGGCTAAAGGCATGTATTCAAACCATTTAATGAATGAATTATTAGCTATTATGATGAACTTATGCACATCAAATGATATTGGATTAATATTCCTAATGATGTCAAGCCCAAATAAAAAAAGGCTGAGAAATTAAGGGTTGAAGAGATTGTGATGAAGCATAGATAAGGTTGTCATGCTTCTGACACTTGTCACACATCCTAAGATAGTCATAAGAGGATTTTTCCATGGAGGGCCAGTAAAAACTCATCTATAGGAGTTTATTGGTGATGGAAACACCACTAAAGTGACCACTACATGATCCATCATGGGCTTATTTTATGAGTACTTGGGCTCTAGCTAAGTTTAGGCACCTAAGAAAATACCATCAAAGGAATGGTATTATAAGATATCATCAATGATGACATGCCTATAGGCACATTGGTTAAGGTTATTGTCCTCATTATGGTTCAAACCATCAGGTAATGTGCCATTAATGAGGGAGGTAAGAATATCATTATACCAAGGATCAAGAGAAAGAGATGCTTCTACAAAAAAAACTCTTACAGGAAGTTGATTAGACTCTAAGGTTGAAAGCTCCCTAATTTTCCAAATGATTATCATGGTTTTTTTGTCATCCAAATCTAAGGGTATAAGCAATGCAACTACAACCATAACATTAACATGATGATTGCTAGACCTAGGGATAACTTCGAAGGTTATTTTTTCAAAATAAGACATGAGTTTATCGATAATGTCTTTGTATGACTTAAGCTTATTTTATTTCATTTGATAAAAACCATTGGCTTGATTGACTATATACTGAGAATATCCTAAAATGGAGAGGATTTTAACTTGTAAAGCTCATGCTATATGATACCCTAAGACAATAGCTTCATACTTAGTGGTATTTTTGGTAGAAAAAAAGTTAAGCTTAAAGGACAAAGGGATAATATACTATTAAGTAGTGACAAAGATGACTTCTCCCCATGCTCCTTTGACACATTGAGAACCATTTGAGCATATGATCCAAGAATCAAATTGATCAAAATTTAGGCTAAAAACTAAATCATCTAGGATATTTAGGGCTAAGGGATGGTTGGATTCTAAGGGAATGACTACTAGTTGATTAATGATGACCTAAAATTTCATAGAATTTTGGCTAACAAATTGAAGATCAGATTTTCTAAGTGTGATTACCCATTTAGCAATTTGTCTTGAGGGGTGATGTGTAGGCATGAGATACTACAAGGGATCAACCCTCATAAAGATAATTCTTGTGGATGAGTATGTACTATCTATTCTTTTAGGAAGTTAACACTACAATAAGATAAAGATTCTCTAAAGGGATATATTAGACTTCATAATTGACCAAGGTCCTACTAATGTAAAAAATGGCTTACTCTCTATGTTGGTCATCATACTATACCAACATATCACCTAAGGCATTGTATATTGCTACTAGGTAGAGAAACAAGGATCAAGAAGGATTAGAAGGGACAAGAACAAGAGGTAGGACTCTAGAGCTTCAAAGGTCAATCAACATCCTAATTAAAGACTACATCGTTCCTCAAAATCTTGGTGAAAGGTTGATACTTATCAACAAGATAGTCAATAAATATCCAATTGGATTGGATTTTGCTTTGAAGAATATAAATCTAGGTCAAAGTTTGAGAGGGTGGCATATCGACTATAGCTAAAATATTATCAATATGAACTTGGATGCCACATCAAGATATAATGATTCCCAATAGTTTTTCTTATATAACTCAAGATGTATTTTTGAGACGTTAGGTATACCTTGTACTATCGTAGCTACTTGAAGATGCAAATTAGATCTAGAACATGATCTTCATAGTTTAAAGGCTAACTAAAAATATCATTGACATAGTCTTCCATAATGTCATTCATCAAGTCATAAAAGTTATATGTCATGGCTCTTTGGTAGGTATATCTTGCATTTTTTAATCTAAAAAACATGACCTGATATCAAAAGGTTCTCCATAGGGTGGTGAAATTTATTTTAGATTATTCCTTAGGAGTGCTTTTTATTTTATTATAGCTCAATAATACATCCATAAAATACAACTTTCTAAATACTATAGTGAATTTGTTGATCATGCTAATGTTGGGTAGATGGAAGTCATCCCTGGGACAAGCTTTATTAATATCATGAAAGTCTATGCAAACTCTAACACTATCCATATTCTTTGTCAATATGTACAACATTATATATCTAGTTAGAATAGTCAATGGATTAAATGAATCTAATACCAAGGATTTTTAGGATTTCCTCTTTTAGCAACAAAGCAACTTTTAGATTCATTTTTCATCATTTTTTCTTTATGGGCTTTGCAGGGTGACAAATAGGTGGTGGACAACTAGGTAAGGATAAAATCATAGCATATTGGTTTAGGATCAAGAAAATATGTCACTAAATTCCATATAATTCTTGGTGTATTGTTCACGCTTAGGATAAAGAATGCATAGCTTAAAAATCTTAGGGTCTCCAATAGTTCCAATATCAATATCCATAGTTTTCTCAATCAAAATATGAGACTTATATTCTAATTAAGTGGGAGTAGGAAATACTTCTAGACTCTCAATATCTATAGGATACAGTGATGGTTGTTTATGATCTAATAGCTATGAGAGAGTGACATTCACAATTTGTAGAAAAAATACACTAGATTGAAATTATTTTGGCTTAGATATTCCAAGGGACCATATTGAGGAGGATCATTTGGGATGTTTTCCATATCACAACTATCTTCATCAATAATCAGCTCAAGATAGGTAAGGTTAGGATATTTATATTGGAATATGGTGTAAATCAAGAGAAGCTAGAAAATATGAGAAATTATGACTCATTTCATCCTCCTTGTCCCTATACAATTTGTTTAAGGAAATGGTTTCATCATGAGACTTTATATTAGGAAGGATAACATCATATTATTTATTTGACAAAGAATAATATGGAAGAGACTAACTATGGTTGGGGATATAACCTATCCCATAACATCCTATCCAGGCTTTGTCCTATAAGGGCTCTATTATAACTTTTGCATATAGGCCTAATGATTTATCTTGATATTCCATGTTAGAAAGCATCTATTTAGGAATGAAATACAAGTTTAAAAAGAAACATGAAGCATATTGTTAGGAACCTTCAAATAAAATTAAGCATAACCACAATAGCAATGTAGAAATTAATGGAAATAAAATGACCATGAAAATGAAATAATAGAATTGCTTAAGAAAATAAATGATTGGAAATATATTAATCTAGCATAATATATATCACAGGCCTCTTTAATGGGACAAACTCTTAGGAGATACATTCTAATCAAAACACATGTCCTTATATAGACTCTTATTTAACCTAACCCTAATGCTCAAGGGTCAAACCACATGAAAGAGAGAACCTAAGCTACTAATTATTAATTATAATAAAGGTTACATCATAATTGGCCCATTTACACTAGGCACCCAAGGTGCAAACATACATCAACACTAGATAAGTACAAAATAATGGTTGGGTTAAGATAGGGTCCTAACATAAATTTCCCCTTAAAGAAGCTTTGTAATCAAATAATGAGGTGAGGAAATTACTACTATAATTAATGGAGTGGCTCCCAAGTGACATATTCTAGCTATAGTCTATGCTACTATACTAGAACATCAATGAGAGTGTGATTACAAAGTGTGCATGTACACCGATCCATAATACTCATGGGTTCTAAGATGACCGAGACTTCATTGTCCAATTGGCATATGTGGATTGAAACTATATATGGTTTCCAAGGACATTCTTTAATGATGAGAGATAGACTATTGGATGTATCTTGGAAGAAGGTGATAATTCTAGTTTGTAGGCCATAGGTCCAATCTACTGGAGCACTTTATATGGTCCATAGAGTTTTGGTGCTATATTTTGACTACCTTGAAGAGTTAATGATGTTTATTATAGGGATGAGCGTGTAGGAAAACCATATTCCTAATATTAAAAATATTCTCAAAATGGTATTAATCTGCATGTTGTCAAATACAATTCCATGACCAAATTATCTTTGAGATGTTGGAGTAATTGTCCACACTCCATGACAATGGAACCCATTACATGAGTGTTGGAACTATCCAAAATGTATGACAAAAGTGATGGTGTAGGGTGTCTATAAACTAATTTATATGGTGTCATATTTATGGAAGAGTGAGTATTATACCACCACTCAGCCAAAGAAAGCCATTTGACCCAACAATTTAGTTGCTTAGATGTAAAGCAATAAAGATAAGTTTCCAAGCACTTGTCGATAATTTTAGTTTTTCCATAGGTATGAAAATGGTATGCCAAGCTCATATTTAGTTGTGTGTTATACATCTTGAATAGTTTCTTCCAAAAATGACTAGTGAATGTAGGGTCACGATCAGATACGATGGACTAGGGCATGCCATAAAGGAAAAAAATGTAAGCAAGAAATATTTGAGCAATAATTAAGGCCTTGTAAGGGTAAGCTAAAGGACAAAATGAGAATAGTTACAAAGATAATCCACCACCATAAGAATGATTATTTTACCTTTATATTTTGGGATCCATTCAATAAAATCCATAGAAATATTTGTCCAAATAGGATGGAGTGTTCCTGGTATGTGAATAGTTTCACCATTAACACATTGACAAGTGTCACACTTTGTAACAAAGGTCTTGAAATACATTTTTTATTCATTCCTAGAAAAATGTGTGTTTAGGTAATTCATGTATTAAGAAGCTTGAATGTGTTTTAGTTAGAGAAGAATATATTTTCTATAGTATAGGCTCAAATATTGGAAGTTTTTAGGGATAATAAGGTGAACTCAATATCATAGATGTTATCCATTCCCTACATATCTTGGGTGAGATTTAGGATCAATTTAAAGTTTCTAAATTATGGATTGCAAGGTGGAATCTTGGGTCACCTATTATTGAAGCTGGTGGGTCCATTTATGGAGTGGAGTAGATATGAAAAAACATACCCTAATACTCATATTAGTAGGATAGTTCATTATAAAGTACATTTTTATCACCCTTTTATAAATTATTTTATAGTCATACACTAATAGTTTGGTAACAAATTTTTGTTGTTTTGTCATAAATACACACTGTTGAAGAAATTACTTAGGCTATGGTGGTTTATTTTGATGGAAAAATATCACCCAATAAGATAAGGCCTCCATTGGTTGATAGCATGAAATATCACCATCATATCCTTCTCATAAAGTTAAATATTTGAGGATTTTACTTGATAGTACCTTACTCGTGAAGACCAATGGCTTCCCTACTTGCATAAGCACTGCATCAATTTAACTTTTGGAGGTATCATATTCAACCATAAATGGCTTGGAGAAATTAGACATAGCCAACATGAGACAAGAGAGCATAGCTTGTTTGAGTCATAGAAAGGTATTTTTGATGGGTTCTAACAATAGAAATAAGTTCTTTTATAATATAGCCATCAAAGGGGATGCAATATTTCCATAATAATTGATAAATTTTTTATAATAGTTGGTGAGGCCTAGGAAAACCCAAAGACTTTTGAGAGTGTGTGGTTTGGAATATTCTTGTATGGCAGTAAAAATTTTAATATCCACCTTGATATCTTCCTCTAAAACTATATGGCCTAGGTATTCCACTTCCTATATCCTAAAAGACCAATTGAATAATTTAGAACATAGTTTATTATCAACCGAGAGTCACAATGCCTGGTCTAAATATTGCAAATACTCCATCCATGCATGACTATAAATAAAATATCATTAAAAAAAAAAGGATAAATTTACATAGAAATGATTGAAAAATTGCATTCATGGGACTCTATAGGGTGGAAAGTGCATTAGTAAGATTGAATAACATGACAAGGAATTCATAATGGATTTCGTGAGTGTAGAATTCTATATTTAAAATATTTTCTTTCCATATTTTTATCTGATGATAACCTGAATAAAGATCCAACTTCAAGAAAAAACAAGCACCATGAAGTTCATCCAATAACTCATTGATGATGAAAATTGAAAATTTGTTCTTGATGGCAGTTTTATTGAGTTCTTGAAAATACACACAAAAATATCAAGATCCATATTTCTTACCCATGTTTCTTATGATCCAAAAGTACTAGGGAAGAGTATGGGTTTAATAACTTATTCACCTTATTTTCAATTTTAGTCTTTGGCATATATGAAAATATTTGATTGAGGGTGGCTTGTTTCCTATGTTTTATGATGTTCAAGATGGAAATACGGTTTGAGATTATGGATGTTTAAAAGTATGTATTTGTGCTATGAATTTATCTTCAACAATCCTAGAAAATCCTACAACTACCATCATGCTATCTATCTTGAACATTTTAACTTCAACATGGATATTTACCTTTAATACACTAATGAAACAACTTTAGAAAAAATTGGAACTCAATCCCCTAGTGTGTTTTGTCAAGATTTCAAACCATGTATGGAAATCATGGAAAAATATTGTCTATCTTAACTTGGTGAGGTATCTAGTGAAATATTCATATCATTGAGTCCAAAACATTGAGTAATTCTATCTCAAATTTAGTCCAAGTGAGCCATAAATACCATTGATACCATTGAATTGCTTCATATTCTAGGTAGAAAGATAAATTATGAGCCTTTGAGTATGGGGAATGACATGAAGAGAAAAATATTGTTTAGCCTAATACAACTAGCACGTTGGGTCCTCTCCATAAAATTTTGGAAAGTCTAGCTTACGTGTTCCTTGAATTGTATTTATTTTGTGCTTTGCCCTCAAAAGTACCATATTGACTCCTTGGTGATTATCTTGCCAAAAAATCATATTTTTCATGTAGGTTTATTAAATGATTCTCAAGGTTGTCTATTTTTATCTAATTTTTATAGTTTGGATAATGCCTTAAGGATTTTTCATTGATGGTTTTCAATTTATTCACTTGGTCACCTAAGCATTCTAGCTCTTAGGTAGCTTTAGTACCACCAACCATTTTTAGTCACTTTAGGGTCTTAATTTTTTTTTATAGGAGTTATATGTCTAATTAAATCAAAGAGAGGATCATAATGGAATATATCACAAAATGACAATTTTTGGCTATTTTTATCTAACTAATGACACATGATTGCTTTACTAGCAGACTACTAACAACTGATTACTTTGACTACCAAACTCGTAATTCTCTACACTGTCAAACTAACAATTGACAACTAACTATTCTAATGATTGATAATTGACTGCTTTGACTATCAACTATATTCTTTGTATTATCAGACTATATATTCTCTATACTATCAAACTGCATATCGTTTTACTACAACACTAGATATTATTTGCAGTATTAGACTATGACTAGAGTAGTCCCTTCTAGAGTATGCTCAAATCTAGTTTTGGTTTTGATTAGGAAAGGACTTAAAACAAGGTTTTAATAGGAATAACTTAAGTCAAGGCATGTTTGATTTCATGGGCTCTTTGATATACAATGTCATTTGTGATTAGTCACCAATCTAATATTTTAGAGTTCCAACTATGGGGGGTTCCACCATACCCATATCCACACTATTATTTTTTAGGGTACTATGAGAGTAACTTCCCAAGGCTAATCACTTATTGTTGCACCAGAAAATTGTCAAACTAAAAATTGACAACTAAATATTCTAATGATTGATCCACTAACTAACTATTATTTTTTAGGGTAATATGAGAGTAAATTCCCAAGGCTAATCGCTTATTGTTGCACGAGAAAACTATTAAACTAACAATTGACAATTAACTATTATAATGATTGCACTAGAAAATTGTCAAACTAACAATTGACAACTAACTAACTTTAGCATGGATATCTTCCTTTAATCCACTAATGAAACAACTTTAGAAAAATCAGCACTGAATCCCCTAGTGTGTTTTGTCATGCTTTCAAACCATATCTAGAAATAATGGACAAATATTATCTATCTTAACTTGGTGAGGGATCTAGTGAAATCTTCATATCATTGAGTCCAAAATAAGTGAATAATTCTATCTCAAATTTAGCCCATGTGAGCCATAAATACCATTGATACCATTGAATTGCTTCATGTTCTAGGTTGAAAGATAAATTTTTACCATTTGAGTATGGGGAGTGGCATGAAGAGAAAAATATTGTTTAGCCTAATACAACTAGCATGTTGGGTTCTCTCCATAAAATTTTGGAAAGTCTAGCTTGGGTGTTTCTTGAATTGTATTTAGAGGTAAGGTATTTTGTGCTTTACCTTGAAAAATATAATCTTGACACCTTGGTGATTGTCTTGCCAAAACATCACATTTTTCATTTAGGCTTATTAAACGACTCTCAAGGTTGTCTATTTTATATAATTTATCTAGTTTGGATAATGCCTAAATGATTTTTCATTGATGGTTTTCAATTTATTCACTTGGTCACCTAAGCATTCTAGATCTTAGGTAGCTTTAGTACCACCAACCATTTTTAGTCACTTTAGGGTCTTTAAATTTTTTTATAGGAGTTATACGTCAAATCAACTCAGTGAGAGAATAATAATGGACTATATCACAAAATGAAAATTTTGTCTTTTTTTCTCTATCTAATGACAACTGATTGCTTTAATAGTAGACTACTAACAACCGACTACTCTGACGGTCAAACTAGTTATTCTCTACACTTAACAATTAACAAATAACTGGTCTACTGACTAATAATTGACTGCTTTGACTATTAACTATTTTATTTGTATTATCATACTAGATATTCTCTATACTATCAAATTGCATATCTTTGTACAACACTAGATATTCTTTGTACTATTAGACTATGACTAGAGCGGTCCCTTCTAAAATATGCTCAAACATGGTTTTGGTTTTGATTAGGAAAGAACTTAAAACAAGGTTTTAATAGGAATAACTTAAGTCAAGGAGTGTTTTATTTCATGGGCTTTTTGATATGCAATTTATTTTATGATTAGTCACCAACCCAATATTTTAGAGCTCTAACCATAGGGGGTTCCACCATATCAATAGCCATACTATTATTTTTTTAGGGTACTATGAGAGTAACTTCCCAAGGCTAATCGTTTATTGTTGCACCACAAAACTCAAATGACCAATATCTTCCTATGGGTGAAGGCTTATCCTATTCCTAGGGGGTCTCCCTATATACCCAAGGGTATGTGGGAGCTCACAACTATATATGGGTGTTATCTAAGGCCTGAGTATTGGATTTTAAGAACCCATCACTTCACTAGATGATTTATGGGTAATTTAGGTTAGAAAAAAATGATAACTCCTCGATAATACTTTAAAGCCCTTGGCATAGGATTTCTAACCTAATCCACTAAAAACAACTTTTTTTGAAAGATACATTAATGGAAAATGAGTAGAATGAAGAAACTATAGAATAGAAAAATAAACATAAAGATAAGAACTATTGCTACTACTGTAGAACATGGCCCTAGAAAGATTTCTAATACCACTTGTTAGGAACTTATAGATAAACATAACCATAACCTGAATAGCAATGCAAGAATTAATGGAAATACTTATAACTAAATAACCATGAAAATGGAATAGAAGATGTGCTTAAGAAAATAATTGATTGAAAATATGATAAACTTATATTAATAAAGTGGAATAGATATTGTAGGCCTATTCGAGGGGACAACCTCCTTCAAATTAGAGCTCTGATACAATTTGAGAAAAATATGAGATACATTCTAATCCAAACTCATGTCCTTATATAGACTCTTATTTACCCTATCCCTAATGCTTAAGGTTTGGATTTTGCCCTGAAGAATCTAAAGCTAGGTTAAAGTTTGAGAGGGTAGAATATCAACTATAGCTAAAATATTATCAAGATGAACTTAGATGCCTTATCGAGATACAATGATTCCCAATAGTTTTTATTATATAACCCAAAATATGTATATTTGAGGATTTGGATATACCTTGTACTCTCGTAGCTACTTGAATATGCAACTTAGATCTAGAACATGATCTTCATGGTTTAAAGGGTGACTAAAAATATCATTGACATAGTATTCCATAATGTAACTCATCATGTCTTAAAATATATATGCCATGACTCTTTGGTAGGTAGCTCTTACATTTTTACATATAAAAAGAATGACTTGATAGCAAAAAGTTCCCCATAGGGTGGTGAAATTTATTTTAGATTGTTCCTTGGGAGTGATTTTGATCTGATTATTGCTCAATAATCCATCCATCCAAGACAACATTCTAAATACTATAGTGAAATTGTTGATCATGCTAATATTGGGTATAGGGAAGTCATCCTTGGGATATTCTTTATTAATATTCTGAAAGTCTATGAAAAATCTAACACTACCTATCTTCTTTGTAAATAGGTACAACATTAGCTATCTAGTCAAAATAGTCAATGGCTTTAATAAATATAATACTGAGGAGTTTTTGGATCTCATCTTTTACCAACAATGCAATTATTTAGATTTATTTTTCATCATTTTTTATTAATGGGCTTTGCAATAGGGGTGGCAACTAGGTTGTGGACAACTAGGGAAGGATAAAATCATAGCATATTGGTTTAGGATCAAGTGAATATGTCACTTAATTCCATCTAATTCTTGGTGTATTTTTCACACTTAGGATAAAGAATACATAGCTTAAGAATCTTAGGGTCTCCAATAGTTCTAATATCAATATCCATAGTTTTCTCAATCAAAATATGACACTTATCTTCCAATTAAGTGGTTGTAGGAAACACTTCTAGCCTCTCAAGAGCTATAGGATCCAAGGAAAGCTATTTATGATCTAATAGCTATGAGAGAATGATATTCACAATTTATAGAAAAGATAAAATAGATAGAAATTATTTTTTCTTAGATAGTCTAAGGGACCATATTGAGGAGGATCGTTTGGGATGTTCTCTATCTCATAATTATATTCATCGACAATTAAATCAATATGGGCAAGGTTAGAAGATTTATATTGGATCATGGTGTAAATCAAGAGAAGCTAGGAACTATGAAGAGTTATGACTCATTGTCATCCTCCTTGTCCCTATCCAATTTTTTTAAGAAAATGGTTTTATCATGAGACTCTATATTAGGAAGGATAGCTTTATATTATTTATTTGACAAAGAAGAAGAGGGAAGAGACTAACTATGGCTGGAGGTATAACGTATCCCACAACATCCTAGCCAGGATTTGGGCTATAGGGGCTATATGATACCTTTCTCATATAGGTTTAATCCTTTATCTTGATATTCCATGTTAGAAAGAATCTATTTAGGAATGGAATACACATTTAAAAAGAAGCATGAAGCATATTGTTAGGAACCTTCAAACAAAATTAAGCATGACCACAATAGCAATGTAGGAATTAATGGAAAGTAAATAACCATAAAAAAAGTAATAGAATTTCTTAAGAAAATAACTGATTGGAAATATATTAATAAATAAGAATATATCATAGGCCTATTTAATGGGGTAACCTCTTAGGAAGCAAAGCTATGATACAATTTGAGAAAAATATGAGATACATTATACTCAAAACCCATGTATTTATATAGACACTTATTTACACTAATCATAATGCTCAAGGGTCAAACCACATGAAAGAGAGGAGCTGAGATATTAATTATTAATTATAATAAGAGTAAAGGCTATATAATTAGCCCATACACACTAGGCACCCAAGGCGCAAACATACATCAACACTAGATAAGTACATAACAATGGTTGTGTAAAAATAGGGTCCTAACATGCCTTTCCCCTTAAAGAATATTTGTACTTAAATAATGAGGTGTGGAAACTACTACTATAGTTAATGGAGTAGCTCCTAGGTGGCATCTTCTAGCTATAGTCTGTGCTACTATACTAGAACATCAATGAGAGTGCAATTGCAAAGTGTGCATGTACACCGGTTCATAATACTAATGGGTTCTAAGATGATTGAGACTTATTTGTCCAATTGGAGTAGGTGGATTGGAACTATATATGGTTGCCAAGGACATTATTTAATGATGAGATATGAAATACTAGATGTATCCTAAAAGAAGGTGATAATTCTAGTTTGTATGCCATAGGTCCAATCTATTGGAGCACTTTATATGATCCACATAATTTTGGTACTATATTTAGACTACCATGAAGAGTCAATGATGTTGCTTATAGGGATGTAAGTGTAGGAAAACCATATCCCTAATTTTAAAACTATGCTCAAAAGGGTATTAATCTTCTTATTGTCACATATAGTTTTGTGCCATGGCAAAATTATCTTTGAGATGATAGTGGAATCCATTACTTGAGTGTTGGAACTATACAAAATGTATGACAAAAATGATGGTGGAGGGTTTCTATAAACTACTTTATATGGTATCATATTGATGGAGGAAAGAATATTATACCACCATTCATCCAAAGGAAGTCATTTGACCCAACAAGTTAGTTTCTTAGATGCAAAGCAACAAAGATAAGTTTCCAAGCACTTGTTTATAATTTTAGTTTTTCCACAGGTAAGAAAATGGTATGCCAAGCTCATATTGATTTGTGTGTTATGGATATTGAATAGTTTCTTTCAAAAATAACTAGTGAATGTAGGGTCAAGATCAGATACGATGGACTAGGGCATGCCATCAAGGCAAAAAATGTAATCAAGAAATATTTGAGCAATAATTGAGGCCTTATAAGGGTGGGCTAAAGGAAAAAAAATAAGCATAGTTACAAAGATAATACACCACCATAAGAATGATTGTTTTGCCTTTATATTTTGGGATCCCTTCAATAAAATCCATAGAAATGTTCATCCAAATAGTTCCTAAAATTTTAAGAGGCTGGAGTATGCTCAGTGTGTGAATAGTTTCACCCTTAACACATTGACTAGTGTCACACTTTGTAACAAAGATATTGATATATATTTTTATTCTTTCCTAGAAAAATGTGTGTTTAGCTCATTCATGTCTTTAAGAAGCTTGAATGTGTTGTAGTTAGAAGAGCATGGATTTTATATAGTATAGACTCAAATATTGGAAATTTTTAGGGATAATAAGGTGAATTCAATATCATAGATGTTGTCCATCCCCTACACATCTTAGGTGAGATTTAGGATCAATTTAAAGTTGCTAAATTATGGATTTCAAGGTGGAATCTTGGGTCACTTATTCTTGAAGCCGGCGGATCCATTTACAGTGTGGAGTAGAGATGAAAAACATACCCTAATCCTCATATTAGTAGGATAGTTCATTAGAAAGTACACTTTTATCACCCTTCTTATGAATGATTTTATAGTCATACCCTAATAGTTTGGTAACAAAGTTTTGTTGTTTTGGTATAGATACACACTATTGAAGAAATTACTTAAGGTTAAGGTGGTTTATTTTGATGGAAATATATCACCCAATAAGATAAGGCCTCCATTGGTTGATAGCATGTAAGATCACCATCATATTCTTCTCATAAAATTAATTTTTTGAGTTTTTTGCTAAATATTACCTTATTCATGAGGACCAATGGCCTTCCTACTTGCATAAGCACTACATCAATTTTACTTTTGGAGGCATAACTTTCAACCACAAATGGCTTGGAGAAATTAGACATAGCCAACATGAGACAAGAGAGCATAGCTTATTTGAGAAATAGAAAGGCATGTTCGGTGGGTTCTGTCAATAGAAATAAGTTCTTTAAAAATATAACTATTAGCTTTTGATGTAATGAGCACTGGGAGATAGCAATCACAAGATGCAAGAATAATATGAAAGAAAGTAAATCTGCTAGATGACTAAAATATGTTGTAAATAGAAATGATATAAAATAATACAATGTAGCTATGGAGGAAATGAACACTCCATTAATAAAGCTACTGAACTACATTGCACCCATCACCAATGGATGGTGATCTACATAAAACTGTACTATGCTCTAAGCTACACTATCTGACTATGTCCCCGACTCTATATCTATCTAACAATGAGGCCTTTCTTATATAGGAAGATAGGTTCCTTGGCCAACACTCTACCTAGTTGTGCAAGGGACAACTTGCACATATACAACTTGCACATTGACACTTGTGCATTTATTACATTGCATGAAGTAACTAGATAACTTCCCCCTAAAGTAATCTAATGTCCTAAGTATGTACCTTGGAAGATACATTTACATAACCCAAATGATGGAATATACTCTATTTCTAACACCCCCTTGTATTACATTATTTGGGTATTGAAGACTTTAGTCTTCAATATGGATCTTCTTCTTCTTCATCCTGAACTTTGTACTCTTCTTCTGCATTCTTTGTATTCAGGTTCAATAGGTAATTTGTGTCTTCATATGATGTAGAGTAAGTTGTAGTTGAAGCTTCTTCTTTCAATTGACTTTGCATTGTATTCCTCCTTTATCTGCTATGTCTTCTTCTTCATCTCTAGCTTTGCCTTTGATTCTGGTTTCTGTGCTCTCATAGGAGGTTGAGCTGCTACTTGGTTCTTGTGAGGAAGATTCTCCTTTCCTATCTTTAATATGTATAGAAGTTTTTGAACAACCACTTAAGGCATCATGATAAGATTTTGAGTTAGTATAACAGGAAGTGTTGATGTTGCATGAGGATTGAAAAAACTTTTCTAGATATGATTCATCAAGTTCTACCTTCTTTTTGAGTAATTCTATCAATCCTTTTTGTTCTTCATTTTCTACCTTGTAGTGTTTATATGTGAGCAGTGCCATGTATAATATGCTCACAAAGTCTAAGGAAAGTGAAATGTCACTTTTTCCATTGTCAATTGCTTCATTGAGATGGGTTTGAAGATAGCATTCCATAGTATCAAAATTATCTTCTAAGGCTTCACTATGGATTACTTTTGAAGTTAGATCTAACTTTCCTTCCAATTTCTTGAGTAGATTCATGATCCCAAGTTTTATGGCATTGGATTTTTCTTTTCTAAAGCAATTATTCTTATAGGTATTTTGGGAAGTAGACATCCTTATAGCTCCCAAGTTTTAGGATATATGATTCCTTATTGAAGTATATAAGCTTGATTTGATAAAACCTTTATTAATCCTTAGGTTTGTAGGCTTCCTTATGTCTCCCTAGTAATGAGAGTATGAACACCTAATTTTTAGGTTTTGAAGAAAGCTTATATCTTCCCAACTTGATAATATTTGAAAGATATTATTATTATCAAGTTTTGTAGAATGCCTTATGACTCCCTAATGATTTTGGAGTATGATATAGTGCTTTTGTAAAGTATAGTTCAATTTTGGTTGATTTTGTACAAATTTTGTAAAGATCAAAAATCAACTTTTCTAACACCTTATTACTCCTATTGAACTAAGCACTTTTCAATTTTGAAGAGGTTTTAATGTTGGATTTCTTTTGTCCCTTTTGAGAAGTTTTTGAGACAAGAAAATTATAATTTTCCAACCTTAGTAAAAAATCTTAATAACCTCTTTTTATATCCCTTGGATTGTTTCTAATTTCCAATAAATTAATTTGATGTAGTAACCCTTATGGCTCCCAAATTTGGAAAATTAGAAAATTAATAATATTTGCAAAATATTAAAGAATTTAATCCAAGTAGAATTCCTTATTTCTCCTAGGTTAAATTGCAAATATTATTTCAATTTGATAAGTTATCCCTTATAGCTTTTGCTTTCAAAATCTAAGATTTAACCTTAGCTTATAACCCTTATATCTCCAAAAATGAAAGCAATAATAAAATGGGATTAAACCTTACCTTTGGATGCTAAATCTCCTCACTGTTCGATGCTTTTTTTGGCTGGATATAACAACAATATTAAGGTCACCTTTGGCGCTAGAATCAATGGAGATGCTTTGGAATTCCTTGTCTTCAATGTTGGAATGTAGGCACTACAAAAATAGGAAGGTTTGACCTTCAAGACCAGGAGCCTTTAATGCTCCTTCTTCCTTCCTTCCATGCTGCACTTGGATGGCTTTGACTATGCTTTGTTGTACCTTTGAACTTTGGACTTTGGGTGCCTTTTATGGAGGAATAATCTTGAGCTTTGTGACAAGTGTCACACCCATTACATATGAGCGCTCCTCCCCTTATTTAACGTACCAATTCCTTGTTCAATGCTTCTTGGTCATTTTGTAATGTATGGGCACTCATGTGGGCACTTGTGTGAAGCTTGTGGAGGATAACAAGTGTCACCACTTCCTTGATATTCCCTGTAACTCCTGCGTGAGGTTTCTTGAGCATTGAGAGATGAAATGGTGCCTTAGAAAGTTTATGCCAAGTGGCATTCAAGCTCTCTGCATGAAGTCCTTTCTTGTAATGCCTTCCAAGGAGAATATTATAACTCCTTAAGTCCTTTCGTATGCCATTCCTTTGCTTTGCTACGTTTCTTGGGCAGCAAGCAATATTTTCTTTTGTAGGTGGATTGATGAGGCGCTATGGAGCTTTGAATGGTGATTTTGGTGCTTCCTTTGGTGGATGATCTTCTCCAAGTTTAAGACCTTGAATGTAGCACCTTTGCTCCTTGTCTTCTATGCCTCCAACGTGTTGATTCCTATGTAGATTTTGATGCCTTCTCTTTGTAGATGTGCACTCTTTTTGTCTACGTAAATGCAGCTTGATGATAGCCTTATGTGGGCTTTGATTTTGCAGGTTCGTCCATCCAAGATGAGCCCTTTGAGTGGCTCCTTTTGCTTGGGAAGAAGAGTGCTGACGTTCGGCCTTCCTTGGCTGATTTACCCTGTAGTTATTGTGCCTTTTGAGGCACTTTCAAATCTGCTCTTTTGCTGTAAAAACCAGATTAGAGTAGTGCAATAAAATGTACCATAAATTGTATATAAAACTCCTTTAATGCACCTTCTTTTGCTCTCTTTTTTCAGATCTGAAATTCTGGTTTTGTGGCAGATTTTTTTCTGCAATATAAGGGTTTTGAGGTTGTCTTTTATGAGTAGACACCTTCCCCTTTTTTCTTGGACACTTTGATAACAAATCCAAGCTTAGATAATAGTAGATAGAAGCTCTTTAATTGATGCAATTTTCTGCACTTTCTTTTCTTGCATCTAACCTTGTAATGCTTTGGATTTGAGACTCACCAAGTCTCAATATTTGAAGCTTCTATTTCTATTTTTGGTTAGTTGTGTTCTTCTCCAAGTTTTGGAGGATTCTAACCTATTTTGGTGGCTTCACTTGGCCACAATGTGTTGCATATTTTTGTGCTTTAATAGTGTCTTTAGACACTTGATACAAATCAGATTTTGTGCCCTTCAAAAACACAAAACTAATTTCTTTTGAGAGTAGTATAATAGTGCAAATGAATCTAATAATATTTCACTTTTAATGCACTAATAATTACACCTTATCACTCCAATCAACTCTCAAGATAATGCACTTAATCAATTTACTACAACTAATCAAGAATAATTTGAAATGAACCTTCAATAATTATTCTACAATTTCACTACAATTTAGTATTGTAGGACTTAGTCTTCTTTTTCTTTCCAAAGTAGATGATAGGTAGTTGATAGAAGCAATTCTGAAATCTAATCAACTCCTAATTAATGTGCAAATGAACCTTAAAAATAACCTTTTTTCTTTTGCACTTTTGAAGACTATAATCCAATTTTCTTCTTGCAACTTTAATCCAAATTCAGGTGCTCTAATAAATCTGATAAGTAATCCAATTAATGAATCTACTTGCACCAAAATTTGCTTACCTTTTGAAAGTTTCTGTAGCTCTTTTTCCACTTTTGTAGAGGATGTAGATCTTGGTGTCTAGGATCACCAAGTTGTTGCTTTGAGTAGGATCTTGCAGCTCTTTGTAGACTATCCTGAACAACTCCTTCTTCACCAAATGATGGTCTCAAACTTTCTTTCACGAGCCTAGGATTTGGTGGCTTGTTCTCCTCTTGTGTTCTCCTCCTTCTACTATAGATTTGAAGAAGTATTTGTCTCTGAAGTGGTGCCTTCTTGCTATGAGAGGTAATCTTCAAATATCCAATATTTGGTGAGCTTCTTCTATCTTCAAGTCTTCTTGTTGAATTTTGACTTCAAGCAGGATCTTCTTCATCAAATTCTTCTTCTTAGATTTGGCACTCCTTGCCAAATTCTTCTTCATGGATTTGGCACTCCTTGCCAAATTCTTCTTCTCTTGGGCTTGTTGTTGGATGGTGATAATTGTCCCAAGTCCTTCACTATCAGGGCTTCTCCTTGGTAGTGGATTTCTCCAATGATTTCTCATGTGAAATCTTTTGATGATCTTCAATAAGGCTCTACAAGCATTTTTTTGGATTCTTCTTGAGACCTCTCCTAGGTCTTTGATCTTGCAACTTCTGATGGTCTTCCTTGAGACCTTCTCTTCAACCTTCTACTCTTGGAAGTGTTGGTGGTGAGATCTTCTTGGATATCTGATTCTATTACTTCTAGATTTGAGTAGGACTCACCTAGTCCTTCTTCTTCTTCTTCCAAGACTGGAAGTTCTTCAATGAGATCTTCTCTTGATCTCTTTCATTTTGCTTTAGGTGTTGAATTGATTCTGAAGAAGATACTCTTCCTAAATTTCTTGTAGGAAGTTTCCCAACTCATTGAATATTATTTCCCTACAACAAAGTATTAGTACTAAAATATTTAGTCTACTTCTGAATCAGATATTCTCTTTGAATTCTTCTTCAGGATCAAGGCTTCTATGGCCTTTTTTAGTATCAAGGCTTCTGTGGCATTTTTTAGTACCAAGGCTTCTATGGTTTTAGTATCAAGGCTTCTATGGCCTTTTTATCAAGGCTTCTATGGCCTTTTAATATAAGGTATGTATGTTTTAATGTGAAGTTCTTCAATCCAAAAATGGAGATATTCAGTCTCCTGACTTCACCATGACTCTTCACTAGAAGTCTTCTTCCATAGTATTCTTCTCTTGCACAAGGAACTAATCTCTACACTATGAAGGCACATCGACCTTCGGGCAATGAAGTTGGAGTCTCCTAGATTTCTATTGTAGGAGGAGTCCCAATCCTCTAAGAATTAATTTTCTACAACAAAAGAAACTTTAGGCAATAGTTAGCAAATTCTAGATATCCTAGATGATCTTCACTAGATGATTTATCAATCTAGTGGATTGAATGTTGAGTCCTAGTCTTCACGAGTTCTTCTTACAACTTTGTGGAAAGACTCTAGTCAAATGTAATCTCAGTATTTCTAGAGCTAAGATTTATTTTAGTCCTAACTTTGTGACTCTCCCTAATTCTACCACCTAGACTCTTCTGAGAGTTTTTGATAGTGGTTGGTCTAGTAGTGCATCAGGTTGACAAAAAACTTAGGCTCAATAATAATGGTGGTTTTCCTATTGATCTACTATGGCTAGATCTATCGTGGCTCTGATACCACTGTTAGCTTTTGATGTAATGAGCACTGGGAGATAGCAATCACAAGATGTAGAATAATATGAAAGAAAGTAAATCTGCTAGATGACTGAAATATGTTGTAAATAGAAATGATATAAAAGAATACAATGTAGCTATGGAGGAAATGAACACTCCATTAATAAAGCTACTGAACTACATTGCACCCATCACCAATGGATGGTGATCTACACATAATTGTACTATGCTCTAAGCTACACTATCTGACTATGTCCCCCGACTCTATATCTATCTAACAATGAGGTATTTCTTATATAGGAAGATAGGTTCCTTGGCCAACACTCTACCTAGTTGTGCAAGGGACAACTTGCACATATACAACTTGCACATTGACACTTGTGCATTTATTACATTGCATGAAGTAACTAGATAACTTCCCCCTAAAGTAATCTAATGTCCTAAGTATGTACCTTGGAAGATACATTTACATAACCCAAATGATGGAATAAACTCTATTTCTAACAATAACCATCAAAGGGGATGCAATATTTCCATAATCATGGATAAATTTTTGATAATATTTGGTGAGGCCTAGGAAACCCCAAAGACTTTTGAGAGTGTGTGGTTTGAGATATTATTGTATGGCAGTAATCCTTTTAGGATCCACCTTGATATCTTCCTCTAAAACTATATGGACTAGGTATTCTATGTATGACTATAAATAAAAATATCATTGAAAAATATTGGGATAAATTTACATAGAAACAACTGAAATATTGCATTAATGGGACACTATAGGGTGGAAAATGTATTAGTAAGACTGAATAACATGACAAGGAATTCATAATTGCCTTGATGAGTGTAGAATTCTATCCTTAAAATATTTTCTTTCCATATTTTGATTTGATGATAACCTGAACTAAGGTCAAACTTCAAGAAGAAGCGAGCACCATGAAGTTCATCCAATGACTCATTTATGATGAAAATGGGAAATTAGTTCTTGATGGTATTTTTATTGAGTTATTGAAAGTACACATATAAATAGTAAGATACATATTTCTTACCTATGTTTCTTACGATCCAAAAGTATAGGGAATAATATAGGCTTAATAATTCCTTCACCATCTTTTCAAATTTTAGTCTTTGGCATATATGGTTACTAGTAGGGATGAAAGTTCAATGGTAAGCTTCCTAGAACAAGCTTGATGGAATGATCATGGTGCACCATGGTGGTAACCCTTGTGGTTTTACAAATATGGGTGTATGTTTATCCATAATTTACTATAATTTAGTTGATTGAACTAAATTATAGTAAATTATCCATATTATTAGTATTTGGGGATTGTAGTGCAAATAATTGTGCCACCACCCCTTGAGATATTTTTTTCAAAAATATTTCCATTTGATGTGAGCTGATGAGTTTGGTAGGACTTGCAATGGTGCTACAGAGAGTTCATTGCTTACCATATTTGGTGAATTGTATACATAGCTCATAAAAGTCCCATAATATTAGTCCTAGGATACAAATCCATTGATTTACCAACATAATGTCACAAACCTTAAAGGAAGGGTAAACATGTCTACCCTATGATTATAGTTTCCCATCATAACCTTTACATTTCTATATTTTTCTTTTCATGTTAGAGTACCCCCATTAGCAACCATGAATTTAAATTAATTGCGAGAGTGGATATAACAAACTACTTTTTTAGCTATCCAAGAATCAATAAAATTATGGTTGGTACTATAATCAATATAATTGTGAGTCATTGGACCTTGAAATGCATTACCACTTTCATGGTCTAAGAAGTAGAAATCCCAACTAATGCATGTACTAAAATTTTAGGTGGTTGATCCTCTATCAATTCAAACACTTTAGGTTGATCTTCTACTCTATGGTTCTCCACTTTGTCTTGTGGTTCCCCACATTGAGTAAATATAGTTTTTGTTGTGCACACTTATTTCCCAAAGAATATTTATCATCAAAATTGTAACATAGCCCCTATGCCCTATGTGCCTCCATTTATTCCTAGGTAAATAATTGATTGAGGGTGGTTGTTTCCTATGTTTGATGATGTTCAATATTGAAATACGGTTTGAGCTTATGAAGGTTTAAAAGTATATCTTTGTGTTATGAATTTATATTTAACAATCCTAGCCAATCCTACAACTGCCATCATGCTATCTGTATTGAACATTTTCACTTGAACATGAATATCTTCCTTTAATCCACTAATGAAAAAACTTTAAAAAAAATTGGCACTCAATCCCCTAGTGTATTTTGTCAAGCTTTCAAAACATGTTTGAAAATCATGGACAAATGTTGTCTATCTTAACCTGGTGAGGGATCTAGTGAAATAGTCATATCATTGATTCCAAGAAAAGTGAGTAATTATATCTCAAATTTAGCCCAAGTGAGCCATAAATACCATTGATACCATTAAACTGCTTCATGTTCTAGGTTGAAAGATAAATTATGAGCCTTTGAGTATGGGGAGTGGCATGAAGAGAAAAATATTATTTAGCCTAATACAACTAGCAGGTTGGGTCCTCTCCATAAAATTTTAGAAAATCTATATTGGGTGTTCCTGGAATTATATTTAGAGGTAAAGTATTTTGTGCTTTGCCCTCAAAAATACCATCTTGACTCCTTGGTGGTTGTCTTGCAAAAACATCATATTTTTCATTTAGGATTATTAAACGACTCTCAAGGTTGTCTATTTTATCTAATTTGTCTAGTTTGGATAATTCCTAAAGGATTTTTCATTGATGGTTTTCAATTTATTCACTTGGTCACCTAAGCATTGTAGCTCTTAGGTAGATTTAGTACCACCAACCATTTTTAGTCACTTTAGGGTCTTTAAATTTTTTATAGGATTTATATGTCAAAGCAACTAAAAGAGAGGATCATAATAGAATATATCCTAAAATGATAATTTTTGGCTTTTTTCTCTAACTAATGACACATTTTTGCTTTACTAGCAGACTAATAACAATTGACTACTCTGACCATCAAACTAGTTATTCTTTACACTGTCAAACTAACAATTGATAACTAACTGGTCTAATGAATAATTGATCGCTTTGACTATCAACTATATTCTTTGTATTTTCAGATTATATATTATCTATACTATCAAACTACATATCTTTGTACTACAATACTAGATATTCTTTGCGCTATTAGACTATGACTAGAGTAGTCCCTTCTAGAGTATGCTCAAATATAGTTTTGGTTTTGACTAGGAATGAACTTAAAACAAGGGTTTAATAGGAATATATTAATTCAAGATTTGTTGGATTTCATGGGCTCTTTAATATACAATAACATTTGTGATTAGTCACCAACTCAATATTATAGACCTCTAACTATGGGGGGTTCCACCATATCCATAGCCACACTATTATTTTATAGGGTACTATGAGAGTAAATTTCCAAGGATAATCACTTATTGTTGGACCACAAAACTCAAATAACCAATATCTTCCTATGGGTGAAGACATATCCTATTCCTAGGGGGTCTCCCTATATACCTAAGGGTATGTGGGAGCTCATAAATGTATAGTAGTGTTATATAAGGCCCGAGTATTGGATTTTAAGGACCCATCACTTCACTAGATGATTTATGGGTAATCTAGCTTAGCAAAAAATGACAACTCCTCAATAATATTTTAAAACCCTTGGCATAGGGTTTCTAACCTAATCCACTAAAAATAATTTTTTTTGAAAGATACTTTATTGGAAAATGAGTATAATGAAGAAACCATAGAATAGAAAAATAAACATAAAGACAAGAACTATCACTCCTACTATAGAACATGGCCCTAGAAATATATATAATACCACTTGTTAGGAACTTGCATATAAAAATAATCATAACCGCAATAGCAATGCAAGAATTAATGGAAATACTTATAAATAAATAACCATGAAAATTAAATAGAAGTACTTAAGAAAATAATTGATTGAAAATACAACAAACTTATAATAATCAAGTGGAATAGATATTGTAGGCCTCTTCTAGGGGCAACGTCCTTAAAAGTAGACCTCTGATACAATGTGAGGAAAATATGAGATACATTATAATCCAAACTCATGTCCTTATATAGAGTTTTATTTACCCTAATCCTAATGCATAAGGTTTGGATTTTTCCTTGAAGAATCTAAAGCTAGGTTAAAGTTTGAGAGGGTGGCATATCAACTATAGCTAAAATCTTATCAAGATGAACTTAGATGCCACATAGATATACAATTATTCCCAATAGTTTTTCTTATATTACCCAAAAGATGTATTTTTGAAGCTTTAGGTATACCTTGTACTCTCGTAGCTACTTGAAGATGCAACTTAGGTCTAGAACATGATATTCATGGTTTAAAGGCTAACTAAGAAAATCATTGACATAGTCTTCCATAATGTCATTCATCATATTATAAAAGATATATGTCATGGTTCTTTGGTAGGTAGATCTTACATTTTTAAATCTAAAAAGCATGACTTGATAGCAAAATATTCCTCATAGGGTGGTGAAATTTATTTTATATATTTCCTTAGGAGTGATTTTTATCTGATTATAGCTCAATAATCCATCCATAAAAGACAACATTCTAAAAAATTTAGTGATATATTTTATCATGCTAATATTGGGTAGAGGGAAGTCATCCTTGGGATATTATTTATGAATATCCTAAAATTCTATGCACTCTAACATTACATATCTTATTTATCAATAGGTACAACATTAGATATGTAGTCATAATAGTTAACGGATTTAATAAATCTAATACTGAGGAGTTTTTCTGGATCTCCTCTTTTACCAACAATGCAATTTATAGATTTATTTTTCATCATTTTTTCTTTATGGGTATTGCATTGGGGGTGGCAACTAGGTGGTGGAAAACTAGGGAAGGATAAAATCCTAGCATATTGGTGTAGGATGAAGCAAATATGTCACTGAATTCCATCTAATTCTTGGTGTATTTTTCACACTTAGGATAAATAATGCATAGCTTAAGAATCTTAGGGTCTCCAATAGTTCCAATATCAATGTCCATAGTTTTCTCAATCAAAATATGAGACTTATATTCCAATTAAGTGGGAGTAGGCAACACTTCTAGCCTCTCAAGAGCTATAGGATCTAGGGATGGTTGTTTATTATCTAATATCTATGAGAGAGTGACATTCACAATTTGGAGATAAGATACACCATATGGAAATTATTTTGGCTTAGATGGTCCAAGGGACCATCTTGAGGAGGATAATTTGGGATATTATCTATCTCATAATTATCTTCATTGAAAATCAACTCAAGATAGGCAAGGTTAGGAGATTTATATTATAAAATGGTGTAAATTGAGAGAAGATAGGAAATATGAGGAATTATGACTTATTGTCATCCTCTTTTTCCCTATTCAATTTGTTTAAGGAAATGGTTTTATCATGGGAATTTATATTATGAAGGATACTTCATATTATTTATTTGAAAAATAAGAAGAGGGAAGAGGCTAACTATGTTTGGGGATATAACCTATCCCACAACATCCTAGCTAGGCTTTGGCCTATAGGGGCTCTATGATGCCTTTATCATATAGGCCTAATCCTTTGTCTTGATATTCCATGTTAGAAATCATCTAATTAGGAATGGAATGCATGTTAAAAAAACATGAATCATATTGTTAGGAACCTTCAAACAAAATTAAGCATAATCACAATAGCAATGTAGGAATTAATGGAAAGTATAAGACAATGAAAATGAAATAATAGAACTGCTTAAGAAAATAATTGATTTAAAATATATTAATCAATCATAATAGATATCATAGGCCTCTTTAATGGGGCAACCTCTTAGAAAGCAGAGCTATGATACAATTTGAGAAAAATATGAGATACATTCTACTCAAAACTGATGTCCTTATATAGACTTTTATTTACCCTAATACTAATGCTCCAGGGTCATCTACAAAAAAAAAGGGTCAAACCACATGAAATAGAGGACCTAAGCTACTAATTATTAATTATATTAAAAGTAAATTTTACATCATAATTGGCACATACACACTAGGCACCCAAGGTGCAAACATACATCAACACTAGATAAGTACATAACAATGGTTGTATTAAAATCGGATCCTAACATGCCTTTCCCCTTAAATAATCTTTGTACTCAAATTATGAGTTGATGAAACTACTACTATAGTTAATGAAGTGGCTCCCAGATGGCATCTTCTAGCTATATTTTGTGCTACTATACTAGAACATAAATGAGAGGGAGATTACAAAGTGTGCATGTACACCAGTCCATAATGCTCATGGCTTCTAAGATGACTGAGACTTCTTTGTACAATTGGAGTAGGTGGATTTGACCTATATATGGTTTCCAAGGATATTATGTAATTATGAGAGATGGAATATTGGATGCATCCTAGAAGAAGGTGATAATTCTAGTTTGTAGGCCATAGGGCCAATCTACTAGAGCATTTTATATGGTCCACATAATATTTTTACTATATTTTGACTACCATGAAAAGTCACACCTTGTAACAAAGGTGTTAATATACATTTTATTCATTCCTAGAAAATGTGTATTTAGCTCATTCATATGTATTTAAGAAGCTTGAATGTGTTGCAGTTAAAGAATCATGGATTTTTTATAGTATAGACTTAGAGATTGAAAATTTTTAGGGATAATAAGGTGAACTCAATATCATAAATGATGTCCATACCCTACATATCTTGGGTGAGATTTAGGATCAATTTAATGTTGCTAAATTATGGATTGCAAGGTGGAACCTTGGGTCACTAATTCTTGAAGTTGGTGGGTCCATTTACGGAGTGGAGTAGATATGACACAACATACCCTAATCCTCATATTAGTAGGATAGTTAATTAGAAAGTACATTTTTATTGCACTTATTATAAATACTTTTATAGTCATACCCTAATAGTTTGGTAACAAATTTTTGTTGTTTTGCATAGATACACGTTGTTTAAGAAATTACTTAAGTCTATGATGGTTTATTTTTATGGAAAATTATCACCCAATAAGATAAGGCCTCCATTGGTTGATATCATGTAATATAACCATCATACCCTTTTCATAAAGTTATTTTTTTGAGGTTTTTGCTTGATAGTACCTTACTCATGAAGACCAATGACATCCCTACTTGCATAAGCACTGCATCAATTCCACTTTTGGAGGCATCACTTTCAACCACAAATAGCTTGCAAAAATTAGATATAGCTAACATGAGATAAGAGAGCATAGCTTGCTTGATTCATAGAAAGGCATGTTCAATGTGTTCTGACAATAGAAATAAGTTCTTTATAATATAGCCATCAAAGGGGATGAAATATTTCCATAATCATGGACAAATTTTTGATAATATTTGGTGATGCCTAGGAAAACTTTTGAGAGTGTGTGGTTTGAGATATTCTTGTATGGAAGTAAACCTTTTAGGATCCACCTTGATATCTTCCTCTAAAACTATATGGCCTAGATATTCCACTTCATATATCCTAAAACAATAATTGAATCATTTAGCACATAGTTGATTATCAACCAAGAGTCACAATGTATGGTCTAAATGTTGTAAATATTCCATCCATGTATGACTATAAATAAAAATATCATTGAATAATATTAGGATAAATTTACAAAGAAATGATTGAAATATTGTATTAATAGGACACTATAGCATGGACAATGCATTAGTAAGACTGAATAACATGACAATGAATACATAATTACCTTGATGAGTGTAGAATTCTATCTTTAAAATATTTTCTTTCCCTATTTTGATCTAATGATAACCTGAACAAAGGTCAAACTTCAAGAAGAAGTGAGCACCATGAAGTTCATCCTATAACTCATTGATGATGAAAATGAAAAATTTGTTCTTGATGGTAGTTTTATCGAGTTCTTGAAAGTAAACACATAAATAACAAGACACATCTTTCTTTCCCATGTTTCTTATGAGCCAAAAGTACTAGGGAAGAATACGGGCTTAATAAATCCACCAAATTTTCAATTTTAGTCTTTGGAATATATGGATATCAATAGGTATGAATGTTCAATGGTAAGATTAATAGAACAAGCTTGATGGAATTATCATGGTGCACCATGGTGGTAACCCTTGTGGCTTTACAAATATGGGTGTATATTTATCCATAATTTCATATAATTTAATCGATTGAACTATATTATTGGTATTTGGGGACTGTAGTGAAAATAATTGTGCCACCACCCCTTGAGACAATTTATTCAAAAGTATTTCCATTTGATGTGAGCTGACGATTTTAGTAGGACTTGAAATGGTGCCATAGAGAGTGTATTTCTTACCATATTTTTTGAATTGCATCCATAACTCATAAAAGTCCCATAATATCAAGCCTAGGATACAAATCCATTGATTTACCAACACAATATCACAAACTCTTATAGTAAGGGTAAACATGTCTATCCTAAGATTATAGTCACCCATCATCACCTTTACATTTCTATTTTTTTTCATGTTAGAGTATCCCCATTAGAAACCATGACTTTAATTGAATTGCAAGAGTGGATGTAATAGACTAATTTTTTACCTACTCAAGAATCAATAAAATTATGGTTGGTACTAGAATCAATAAGAATTATTAGTCACTAGCCCTTGAAATGCCCTATCACTTTCATGGTCTAGGGAGTAGAAATCCCAACTAATGCATGTACTAAAATTTTAGGTGGTTGGTCCTCTATCAATTCAAACTCTTTAGGTTGATCTTCTTCTCTATGGTTCTTTTCTTTGTCTTGTGGTTTCCCATATTGAGTAAAAATAGTTTTTTTTTTGCACGCTTAGGACCTAGAGAATATTTATCATCACAATTGTAACTTAGCCCCTATGCACTATGTGCCTCAATATATTCCTAGGTGAAATATTTGATTGAGGGTGGTTTGTTTCCTAAGTTTGATGATGCTCAAGATGGAAATAGGGTTTAAGCTTATGGAGGTTTAAAAGTATGTCTTTGTGCTATGAATTTATCTTCAAAAATCCTAGCCAATACTACAACTACCATCATGCTATTTATCTTGAACATTTTTACTTTAGCATGGATATCTTCCTTTAATCCACTAATGAAACAACTTTAGAAAAAATCGGCACTGAATCCCCTAGTGTATTTTGTCAAGCTTTCAAACCATGTCTAGAAATAATGGAAAAATATTATCTATATTAACTTGGTGAGGGATCTAGTAAAATCTTCATATCATTAAGTCCAAAATAAGTGAGTAATTCTATCTCAAATTTAGCCCAAGTGAGCAAAAAATACCATTGATACCATTGAATTGCTTCATGTTCTAGGTTGAAAGATAAATTGTGACCATTTGAGTATGGGGAGTGGCATGAAGAGAAAAATATTGTTTAGCCTAATACAACTAGAACGTTGGATTCTCTCCATAAAATTTTGGAAAGTCTAGCTTGGGTGTTCCTTGAATTGTATTTAGAGGTAAGGTATTTTGTGCTTTACCTTGAAAAATACAATATTGACTCCTTGGTGATTGTCTTGCCAAAACATCATATTTTTCATTTGGTCTTATTAAACGACTCTCAAGTTTGTCTATTTTATCTAGTTTAGATAATGCCTAAAGGATTTGTCATTGATAGTTTTCAATATATTCACTTGGTCACCTAAGCTTTCTAGCTCTTAGGTAGCTTTACTACCACCAACCATTTTTAGTCACTTTAGGGTCTTTAATTTTTTTTATAGAAGTTATACATCAAATCAAATCAACGAGAGGATCATAATGGACTATATCACAAAATGACAATTTTTGGCTTTTTTTCTCTAAATGATGATAATTGATTGCTTTACTAGTAGACTACCAACAACCGACTACTTTGATGGTCAAACTGGTTATTCTCTACACTATCAAACTAACAATTGACAACTAACTGGTCTAATGAATGATAATTGATTGCTTTAACTATCAACTATATTCTTTGTATTGTTAGACTATATATTCTCTATACTATCAAACTGTATATTCTTTGTACTAAAACACTAGATATTCTTTGCACTATTAGACTATGACTAGAGTAGTCTCTTCTATAGTATGCTCAAATATAATTTTGGTTTTCATTAGGAATGGAATTAAAACAAGGTTTTAATAGGAATAACTTGTTAAAGTATATTACATCATTTGGGTCATGTAAATGTACCACCTTTGGTACATAGCTAGAGTAGGAGTTTACTTCAGAGTAAAGTTAGTTAGTTGCTTCAACTATTATAATAAATTCACAAGTGTCAATGTGCATGTTATAAATATGCATGTAGTCCACATGTACATTAGTTCTAGGTAAAGGCCAATAAATCTATCTTTCTATATAAAGGCCTCATGGGTGTAGTTTGGTGAGGGAGAGGGAGAGTGATATAGTAAATATACAATGTGTAGTAGATACAATATGTAGTATGGTATAATGTTGTTCTTTCATATACTTCTATGGAGTGTTCATGTCCTCCATTATATAGCATTGTACTATTTTTGTCATTCCCATTAATGGTATATTTTTGAGTTATTTGTAGATGTTCATCTCTTTATTTTTCTACATATTATTGTGCCATTAGTTTTATAGTTATCCCAGATTAGTTATCCTTCATCTTGTGGTTGTACTACCTCCCATAAAAATCTAATAGTGGTATCAGAGCACATGGTAGATCATATAGGAAATAAGGAGAGCCACAAGTGAGACTGAGAGAAATCCAAAAATATCATTTATAAAATTTTTGAGATTATATTTGGCTAGAGTATTTCCATAGGGTTATAAGAAAATTTATGAATACTAGGACTCAACGTGGATTCCACTAGATTGAAAAATCAACTAGTAAAGATTCATCATCTCTAGATTTACAATTTCCACCATTTCAGTTTCTAACATCTTGTTGCAGAAAAAGGAGATTCCAAAAAGTTGAGAAGCTTCCTACATAGAGCTAGGAAGAGTATCTTCATAAGAATCATTCATACACTTGCAACAACAAGTAGAATACTAAATATTGAAGACCTTGGAGAGGTATCATTACTAGATATTATAGACTTGCAAGAGTGCAGAAGAATAAAAGACCATAGTAGCCTTATTGTTGATTCAAGAGACTCCAAAGAAGAGTCAAGAAGAAGATTAAAGGTTGGTGATCTCTATTAAATATTGTAGTTAGTAGATAGAGTAAATCAGACAAAAGAAGATTAAGAGACTCTTAGAAGGTCCATTTACAAAACTTTCAGTTTTGGTAGATTGGAGGTTGGTGATCTCTATTAAAGCCTACAAATTGCAAAAGTAAAGAAGGACTAGCAAAGGTCGTATTCCAAATTCCAGCAACAACAATTTTTAGAGATTCTATAAGAATATCTCATTACCAATGCTTAGTAGAAGGTTGAATGAAAGGTCTCATTTAGAAGACTAAAGGAGCTATAATATTGAATACCTTGGTGAGGTCTCAAGGAGAAACAAGGAGAAGTATTGGAGAGCCTTATTTTTAGAATTCAAATAAGACCATTAAAGGAGTTCCTAGGAGAACTCATTAGAAAAATAAACTAGCAAGGAGGAGTTACTGATAGAGCATAATTTGGTATAATTATCACCATCCTATGACAAGCCCAAAAGGAGAATAATTTGGCAAGGAGTACCAAATATAGAAGGAGAATCCTTAAGACCTCAAGACATTTAGATTCATGAGAAGGATACCATGATCGAAGTCAAAATTTGATAATTAGAAAAGATCCATACATCACTACCAAACAAAATATTTTAAGATTACAATTAGAGGCTAGAAGGCTCATCCAGAGACAGGGGTTTTTTGAATCCACAAAAAAATACTGAAAGTGTCCTTGAAGGAAAACTCAACTATGATTTTGTTGATTATAAAGCCTTCTTAAATCAGAGGCCTTTGTTTCAGCCACACTTATACCCACTACATGAAATAGGGGGGGTGTATGGGGGCATTAGCCCCCCTACTACTATCACTAGGGGGTCCAGGGGGGGCGACGCCCTCGAAGCTAAAAATAGATGTTTTTTCCTCTATGTAAATTTGGACCATTTGATATTAGGTCACAGATCGAACGGTAGATTTTAGGCTATTTTTTGCCTTAAAATTGTAATGCATTATTATAAGAGGAGGTTGTACGATGATTAAATATGTAATGAGGTGCATGGCTATGTACATAGGGGTTTTTTGAATGGAATACAAAGGTCCTGGTTATTTTCTCTGTGGAGTAGCCCGATTTGGGTGAACCATGTTATATCTATGTCTATTGTGTATTGCATAATTTATTCTATGTTTATTTCTGCATTATATTATTGCTCGTATTTGTTAATTAATCCTAATAGATTTTGGGGAATTTGCTACAAAATTTATGAGTTTCAAGAACAACATTTCAGTGTAGATATTGACTATGAAAGGGCAACAATTAAGACAACATTACTAGATGTAAAACTTTAGGAGTTACAGAGTTCAACCTAAAGGATAATAGAATGTACCTACTACAAATTAAAGGGAAACAAGATAAAGGAGTTACCAAACTATGCATTGGTGAGTTAAGGAGCTATTTAGGACAACTAAGCATAGTTACAAGTTCATCTAGTTAAAGGCATCAATAAGGTGAATCTAATACCCAGAAATCATTCATCTACATAGATCATTAAGGTAAGAAACTTGGGTGCAAATAGGGTCATTAGTTAAAATTTAATTTGGGTTATTATCCAGTTCCATTAAGCACCATTTTAACTCTTTAGAAGTTGCAAAAAGAGAAGGTTGCATTATAGTATTAAAAAGGAGTTTAGAAGGAAGTTTATTTTAGAGTTATTACCTGCACATTAAATAGAAGTTGGATATATTTTGATAGATTAAACATTATCTTATTCCTATTATCTAGTTACAACAAAATAAGACTACATTAATATATTATAGATCTCTACAAGAAGAAATTACTAAGTGCATATTTTAAGGAGTAATAAGGTGAGATCAATATTGTACTATACTAGTTGTTCTTTAGATTCACTAAGTATTTTTAGATTACAGTAAAAATTAGGGCATATTTCGAGGGTTCATTTATAGGATTTATAAGGAAAATTATCATTACACTATAGTTGTTATTCAAATTTTACTAAAGTGTTTTAAAAGTGAACATACATGCATAATTAAAACCTCTAATAACATATTAGTTGCATTGTTAAAAGCTTGGATTCATTGGTGTTAAGATTATCCAAGTTAGAGGTTAGTGTTGTCTAAGCAAAAGGACAACAAATACATCCTATTATTATATATTAGAGCAAAGAACCATCATATCTAAGAATATTGGAGAGATTCAATAGGAGATATTTAAACTCAATGTAAAATTCAGTTTCTAACTCTAATTTATTGCAAAGTATTGCATTACATTGGCACCTGATTTTTCCTTCAAATACAACATTAATAGGACAAAATAAAAGTATCCTAAAGACACTATTATAGGTAGCAAGGCATGGTCTCCAAGCGATCATATCATAAAATTTTGAGGAGCAAACTTCTAACAAAATAAAGGGCTTACAAAGTTGGGATTTTTGGGTGTCTAAAGACACAACTTTTAGTGTCTTAACCAGTGTCTACTATAGCTTCCATCCATAGCATGAAGAACCTAAGTAAAAGAGCCACCAAAGCATAAGGAAATATACATTTTCATTTCAATGTATATACATAGAAGAGAACATAAGAATACCTAAATAAAGGAGCTATCAATATCTACGTAGAAGGACAACATATAAGGAAAAAATAAAGGTTCAATACCTAATACTCTAGCCAAGTAGAAGCTTTACATTCTATCATTCAAGCTCCATAGAACCATATTCTAGTGCCTAGGATCTCCATTGAACCAAGATCCAAACTTCATTTTATTGGAAGAAGCATTGAGAGAAAGAAACCAGTTGCATTTACATTGGCAAGAGAAGTATATAGGTTAAGGAAGATATTGGAGGGAAGTTTTCATGTAATCTTCCACTTGTTGCATATGACAAGAAGCACCCATATTTCTCAAGTAGAGAAATACTAGCTTCTTGACTGTTAGTGTTGGAAATTTGAGTTAATTTGAGGTATTTTATGTTGTCATTGATGTCACATGGATCATTTATGTCACATGGATCATTGATGTCACATTAAGTTTTGGTGGCAAAACCACTTCATAGATAATAATCTATGATATTTTGGAGATCATGGATATATACAGGGTTTTTATAAAAACCAAGGCAGGCAAAATAAAAGGTTTTATTTAAAACCATGGTGGGATTACGTGGAAAGGGATTTTCTTAAAATCCAAGGTGGAATTTTTTTCATCAAAAAAGGACCTGCGGTGATGAAGATATTAAATTTTAAAGTTTAAGTTTAAATTAATGGAGGGTCGACATATGTGCAATTAATGGAGGTTGGTATATATATATATGTAAAGGTTTCAATTTATTTCAGAAAGTGGGCATATTATATATCGTTGGAAATCTTATTTCGAGGGATATTTGACTAAATTATTTAGAAGGAGAAATAAGGTGTGTGTAAAGAGATATTTCTGATTTTGCAAAGGGGTTCCAAAAGTGAAGTTTGCCTTGTTCTTTTTCAAGAGGATTAATTATTTCATGAGTTGACAAGGTATACAATATTATGATTTATTTTATTTTATGGTATAAGTGGTTATGGGAGTGAAAATGTTATGCAATGTTTTGATTTATTTTATTTTATAGTACAAGTTGTTTTAGCAGAGATAAGGAAGTTGTGCAATTAAAGGCCTTGGTGATGATTATTGATAAGTGGAGTAATATTGATTATTTTGTGATCTACTAACCCTTGTGAATATTGGCAAAAGAACTTTGTCATTGTGGAAGATTTAAAAAGAGGTTTTTTTATCTTCATAAAAGATATGGGCACATTCTTCTATTGATTTTTTATGGTGGTTGATTTCTGAAATATCATTGGAGAGAAAAGGATTGATTGTGGTTTCCTTTTTGAAAGTGATTGGTTTAATGCTTCAAGGTTTTCTAGTTTGAGAGTTGAGGTTAAACCTTGTTTTATAAGCATAGTTGTTGAAGCCCATTGGTTGTAAAAGAACTTGAGTTAGAAAATAACATGAGTATCATTTTTATGTCAGATTTGTGGTTGATCATTGTTGGAAATATTTGAGTTGGTTGATAAATACTTGGACTAGGATTGTGTGATAAAGAGTTATCCCTTGTGGTGATTGGTTGAGTTGAGTTGATTGAGCCTAGTCAAGTGATATGTGAAGTGATTTTTCAAGTCCTATGAAATAAACTATACCATTATTATAATTTGGGTTGAGATTAATATTAGAACATATTGAGTCTCTAACAATTATCTTTATGCTTCTATAAGATTGACTTGAGTTGATTTGAGATTGATTTGAGTTGAGTTGAGTTGAGATTGAGATTAGAAAATATTGAGTCTCTAACAATTCTATTTATGCTTCTATGAGTTGATTTGAGTTGAGTTGAGTTGAGATTGAGATTAGAACATATTGAGTCTCTAACAATTCTCTTTATGCTTCTATGAGTTGAGTTGAGTTGAGATCATTGTTGTCATCCATTGAAGAGTACATTGCCATTCATTGTTGAGTTCATATTTGAGCTTTGCCTTGATATATTTGTGGATGATATTTGAGTGCTACTTGAGAATGATTGATTGAGCCTTTGAGAAGGCTTTTGGTATAGATTTGAGGACAGTGTTGGGACAAATTTGAGGATAGTGTTGGGACAAATTTGTGGATAGTTTTGGGCAAGTTCTTGGTGAGCTTGCTAGAGCATATTTGGACAAGTTCTTGGTGAGCTTGCTAGAGAAGATTTGGACAAGTTCTGTGTGATCTTGTTATTCAGTTTTGGACAAGTTCTGTGTGAGATTGTTATTTAGTTTTGGACAAGTTCTATGTGAGCTTGTTAAGAAAGTTCTGTGTGAGCCTATTGAGCAGGTTCTTAGTGAGCCTATTGACAGAGCTTTGGAGGTGATAGAGTACAAAGGATAGAGTCTCAGTGGATAGAGATCCAGTAGCAGCACATTTGAAGACAGATCTGAGTGAGGAGTCTTCAAGTGGAGAGAGGTCCACTAGTTAGTCCAATAGAGAGACAAAGTCTTCTAGAATATCACATAGCCATAACAGAAGGGAAAAGAGTTATCTTGTGGAAGAGATCCAAGAAATTGATATTAGGGGATCAACATCTCCTTTGGATAGAGATCCATAAATATTGTAATTAGGAGTGATTTCCAAAGAGATTGATTGATAAAGTTTTAGAAAAATATTTTATCCGTGGAGTAGCCCACATTTGGTGAACCACGTAAATTGTGGTATCTTTATTATGTATGGTTTTTGTGCATTACTTTGATTACTGCTATTTATACTGCTATATTTACATAACATAATATTGAATTGGAAGAAAAAGTAAAAAGTGGTCTTATATTATTCACCCCCCCTCTCAGTATAAGCTTGTGTTCTGCAATTGGTATCAGAGTGGATTCCTTCGAAAAGTCTAACAGCTTGAGGGAAGATTCTACGAGAACACACATGGCAACGAAAGGCAAAATAAGAACCATGAGATCTAAGAAGAAAAATGAATTTGATCTTGAAGCTCTAAGAAGAGAATAAGAAAAATTAGTAAGATGTCTTGAGTGTGGTAAGCTTGGTCACATGTCATTTTATTGTCCATAAAATGGGTATAGCAGCAATAGACAGGAAATGGAACTTGACTACATTTTAAAATATATTATTTCTCAAAAGGCAACATTCAAGGTTTCAAAAGAAGAGTATTATTCTTATGGTCAACTCGATCATGTCTCAGGTTACTTCAATGGATTCAGTGATAGTGAAGATGAAATGGAACTCAAGGAAGATAGACATAATAAAAATAGAGAAGATGAATGCAAGAATAAAAAATAAAAGGAAAACATGTATGAACAAGGTAGGCATGACAAGAAGATCTTGTATATGGAAGAAGAAATCAGTTCTTCTAGCAACAATAGTGAAAGTATATCAATCAGTGAAAAGAAGAAGCTCTTGCTGAAGATCAAAAGTAGGAATCTCAAGTAAGAATTTATCATGAAAATAAAAATAGGCACAATTATGATCATGAAGAAAATAAAATGTCAGAACAAGCTTTTGAAGAAATGAAAAGAGGAAACTCAAGACTAAAGGCTCAAGCATAAGAGAATGAGAAGATAAAGGTAAATCTCCTACAAGATCTCATTGATCTAAAAATCATGGTTGAAGAGGCAAAGAAAATTGAAGAAGATATGCTTGAACAATTAAAGGTAAGGAAGCAAAAATGTGAAAGATTAGAACATGAAGTTGTTTCCTTAAGGTTGGAAGTGAAAGACTCCAAGGATAAGTTGCACAAGTTTTGGAAAGGTTTCAAAGCACCAAAGGTACCATATTTCAGGTTTGGGGAATCACACTCAAAAGGAAAGGAAGTTCTAAAAGATGAAAGCAAAGAAGCACCTAATATTTTTGAGGAAAGTTCCAAAGTTCCTATGGCTCCAAATATTCAGTTTGGTTCTTGTTTTGAGATAGGTGAATCAAGATCAAAGGGAAAAGAAATTATTGAAGAAAAAGGCAAGGAAGAAACTAAGGAAGAGGTTTTAGATGCTACAAATAAGGTTCAATAATGCAATGCACAAGTTGAAGATGATCATAAGAATAATGGTCGAGAAAGGTATGATTAACCAAGGCATGAACAAAAGTCTTTTCAAGGATATTATTTTTCTTGTAATGGATTTTGAAATAGGGCTATACATTGCAGGATCCATGAATCAAAGAAGTTTAATTTTGCTAGAAGAAACTTCAAAGGAAGAAGGTATGATTTTCAGGAACATTGCTTCTCATGTAACATGATTGGTCATAAATATTTTTAGTGCAAAGGAAATGAGCAACATGGTTTTGGTTTTAGAGCTACACAATTCATAAGTCATGGTCATAATGGTCATGAAAATAGAGCTTCACAATACAGGGTTCAAGAAAGGAATGAATATGGAAATTACTTCAAGAAAGAATTTAGGACATGGGCACCATCCAAAGGCTACAATTATCAAGTGTTTTAATTGCAATAACTTTGGGCATATTGCAAAATAATGTAGGACTCAATTCCAAATAGGTTCAAGGCAAGAAGGTTAAAAAGGTTCAAGACAAGAAGATCAAGTAATTCATCAAGAGAAGGATATCAAAAATATGTGGAAGGAAGTTGACAAAGGAAAGGAACAATGTAATATGGGAGTAAATGTACTCCCAACCTAAAATTAATCACCTCAAGAGAGAATGTGGTGAGGGGGCTAGGCTTAAGAGTCATATCTTTTAGCCCCATAGGTGTCCCTTTTGCCATTGATGTCAAATGGGGAGAGATTTGAGTAAGGGGGAGAGCATTGAGTTAGGGGGAGCAGCCTCCAAAGAGAGTATTAAGTTAGGGGAAGCAACCTCCATTGAGAGTATTGAGTTAGGGGGAGCAATTTTTATTCTCAGAGATGGTTTTTGCAGTGATTGTGGTGTTTGCATTAGAGGTTTTGGCATCAACGACAAAGGGGGAGATTGTTGGAAATTTGAGTTAATTTGAGGTATTTTATGTTTTCATTGATATCACATGGATCATTGATGTCACATGGATCATTGATGTCACATTGATTTTTGGTGGCAAAAGCACTTCATAGATAATCATCTATGATATTTTGGAGAGCATGGATATATATAGGGTTTTTATGAAAACCAAGGCAGGAAAAATAAAAGGTTTTATTTAAAACCATGGTGGGCTTATGTGGAAAGGGCTTTTCTTAAAATCCAAGGTGGAATTTTGTTTCATCAAAAAAGGACCTCCCGTGATGAAGATATTAAATTTTACAATTTAAGTTTAAATTAATGGAGGACCAACATATGTGCAATTAATGGAGGTTGGCATATATATATATGTAAAGGTTTCAATTTATTTCGGAAAGTGGGCATATTATATATTGTTGGAAGTATTATTTCAAGGGATATTTGAATAACTTATTTAGAAGGAGAAATAAGGTGTGTGTAAAGATATATTTCAGATTTTACAAAGGGGTTCCAAAAGTGAAGTTTGCCTTGTTCTTTTTTAAGAGGATGAATTCTTTCATGAGGTGACAAGGTATGCAATATTGTGATTTATTTTATTTTATGGTATAAGTGGTTTTGGGAGTGAAAATGTTATGTAATATTTTGATTTATTTTATTTTATAGTACAAGTTGTTTTAGGAGAGATAAGGAAGTTGTGCAATTAAAGGCCTTGGTGATGATTATTGAAAAGTGAGTAATGTTGATTATTTTGTGATCTACTAATCCTTGTGAAGATTGGAAAAAGAATTTTGTGATTGTGGCAGGTTTACAAAGAGGTTTTTTCATCTTCATAAAAGGTATGGGCATATTCTTCTATTGATTTTTATGGTGGTTGATTTCTGAAATATCATTGGAGAGAAAAGGATTGATTGTGGTTTCCTTTTCAAAAGTGATTGGTTTAATGCTTCAAGGTTTTCTAGTTTGAGAGTTGAGGTTAAACCTTGTTTTATAAGCATAGTTGTTGAAGCCCATTGGTTGTGAAAGAACTTGAGTTAGAAAATAACATGAGTATCATTGTTATGTGATATTTGTGGTTGAGCATTGTTAGAAAAATTTGAGTTGGTTGATACATACTTGGACTAGGGTTGTGTGAGAAAGAGTTGTCCCTTGTGGTGATTGGTTGAGTTGAGTTGATTGAGCCTAGTCAAGTGATATGTGAAGTGATTGTTCAAGTCAAATAAAAAAAAGTATACCATTATTCTAATTTGGGTTGAGATTAATATTAGAACATATTGAGTCTCTAACAATTCTCTTTATGCTTCTATAATATTGACTTGAGTTGAGTTGAGATTGATTTGAGTTGAGTTGAGTTGAGATTGATATTAGAACATATTGAGTCTCTAAAAATTCTCTTTATGCTTCTATGAGTTGAGTTGAGTTGATATAATTGTGGATCATTGTTGTCATCCATTGAAGAGTACATTGCCTTTCATTGTTGAGTTCATATTTGAGCTTTGCCTTCATAGATTTGCGGATGATATTTGAGTGCTACTTGAGCATTATTGATTGAGCCTTTGAGAAGACCTTTGGGATAGATTTGAGGACAGTGTTGGGATAAATTTATGGACAGTTTTAGGAAAGTTCTTGGTGAGCTTGCTAGAGAAGATTTGGGCAAGTTCTTGGTGAGCTTGCTAGAGAATATTTGGACAAGTTCTATGTGAGCTTGTTATTCATTTTTGGACAAGTTCTGTGTGATATTGTTATTCAATTTTGGACAAGTTCTGTGTGAGCTTGTTAAGGAGGTTATGTGTGAGCCTATTGAGTAGGTTCTTAGTGAGCCTATTGACAAAGATTTGGAGGTGACAAAGTATAGAGGATAAAGTCTCAGTGGATAGAGATCCAGTAGTAGCACATTTGAAGATAGATCTAAGTGAGGATTATTCAAATGGAGAGAGGTCCACCAATTAGTGCAACAAAGAGACAAAGTCTTCTAGAATATCACATAGCCAGAGCAGAAGGGGAAAGAGTTATCCTATGGAAGAGATCCACGAACTTGAGATTAGGGGATCAACATCTCATTTGGATAGAGATCCATAAACATTGTAATTGGGAGTGATTCCCAAAGATATTGATTGAGAAAGTTTTAGTAAAAAATTTTCTTCATGGAGTAGCCCACAATGGGTGAACCACGTAAATTATGGTGTCTCTATTGTGTATGGTTCTGTGCATTGCTTTGATTACTGCTATCTTTACATAACATAATATTGAAGTGAAAGAAAAAGTAAAAAGTGGTCTTATACTGTTCACCCCCCTCTCAGTATAAGCTTGTGTTATTTAGTTAGAATAATTATTTGGGGGTTAAAAAACATCCCCATAAAAATGAGGCATTACAACATATCAAGCAATCTAGGTGTCATCCCCATGCAGGTTGGAGCTCATAAGACACTTGGACACCACTTCAAGAAGTGTTAAAATTCCTCTCAAATTTTACTTAAGAAGCTTATGCCACGTGGGAGTCTTAAATAGGAGTTCATAACCATTTAAGCACTTAATTCCAAGTGAAGTAGAGAACAAAATTGGAAAAAATTGAACGTATGAGAGAGAAGAGATAGCTTTATTTAGAGTCAAAGACTGTCATAAACCTACATTGGAGAAAAGAATTAAATTCTCAATATTTGAGGGGAAGAGAGATGTTGAGGCCATTGAAGAACATTGAATGCTCACCCTTACCCATCCAAGAGATATGTTGAAGCCTTAAGCTACTCAAGACACATAGAACAAGAGAGACATTGAAGTCTCAAGTTGCTCAAGTCTAAACATAGATATGTCAATGATGTTGAGTTACATAAAGCCACATCATAGATACATTGAGCTACAGTGCTAAGGTAAAGATATTATTGCTTGCTTTAATTAAGGTAATATTGGAGTTATAAGGTAATATATTCAACCTTACTATTGCATTGGAATAACCAATATTAACCAAGCATTAGTAATCTATCAAGCAAGCTCATTTCAAGATATTATTGAAGGATATTTACAAATAACTAAGTAGGAGTTATAAGGAGTATAGTATAAGGTTGAAACTCTTCTATTATTTACTTTGGAAATAATAGCAAAATCAACCATACATTTGAAAGAAAATTTAACGGAGGTTTATATATTCAAATAGTTTAATATTTGCAATTAAGTACCATAGGAGATATAAGAATTTCTCCTTGGAAAATTAAAACTCTATTATTGCAAATATTATTATTTTCTAATACTCCAAATTAGGGTATTATAAGGTATACTACATCAAAATATTTTATTGGAATTTAGAAATATTAAACTATTAGATAGTGAGGATTATAAAAGGAAGTTATTCATATACTTAAAGGAGTTGGAATTATATACTTACACTTGTCTCATATTCATACTAAAGGGACAAAAGAAATCCAACCATAGAGAACTTCAAATTAAGTGCATAGTTCATTAGGAGAGATAAGGTGAAGTAGAATTTGATTATCGTTATTTACAAAAACATTATAAAATCAACTCAAAAATGAAATATTTATTACTAAGCACTTTATTAAGCTTATAACTTAATTTAATAACTAGGGAGATATCAGTATCATCATGAAAATAAATAAACTCATCCTTATAGAATCTCAACTAAAAGGTCTAAATTACTTCTCATGAAAAAACAAAGTGAGGGTAATTTTAATAGTTGAGAAGCTTTGGGAAATTGTCAAAGGAATAACTACTAAACCTAATTTAGGTGATATAGATATTCAAAATTTTGAAGAGAGTGATGCAAAAGCATTAATGATAATAAATTTTTCCATTATAGATGAAATACAACCTTACATCAATTCAGTAGGAACATCTACAAAAGCTTGGAAAACCTTAGAAAAAATATTTGAAGGGAAAAATAAAGCTACTATCCTAAATATTCAAACTCAATTACATTCTCTGAAAATGAACAATGAAGAAAATATAGAACTATTCCTAAGAAAGGTAGCAGATATTAAGGGAAAATTATTAACCTTGGGAGAAAATTTTGAAGATAAATTCCTTGTTCAAGTAACCATGAGAGCACTTCTAGACAACTACAAGCATATAGTTACATATTTACAAGTACTAAGTAAAGATACATCATTTGATGAGCTAATCAACATTCTTCAAGAATATGAGGTAGAAAGTATAGTGAAATATGAAATGACTAACACTGCATTAGTTTCAAAAGATACTCCACAAGGAAACATAGCCTCATATTCAAAAGGATTAAAGCCTTGGAATAATATATATTGTCATGTATGCAGGATAAAAGGTCATAGTATTAATTAATTTAGATTCAATCCAAAAAATAAAAATCAAGGGAATTAGACAAACTATGGAACCAACCAAACATGGCATTCCAACCAAGGTAATATCAGGCTTAAAATAATCCTCGAAAGTAATAGTTTCAATGACCATACAATTATCCTCAATTGGAATATCAAGGAGGAAATCAGAAGGGATAGTTAGCTCAAATGATTTAAGAAATTTAATAACTAGAAGATCCTACAGATAATGAAGTCAAAGCTCTCTCAGCAAAGATAGATTTTTATGAAGATACTAATTACTTGCTTGAACATGACATAGACATCATACAAGGAGAACTTAAACTCTAGTACTAGATAAAATATCCTTATTGAAGACTAAAATCTTCAATACCCAAATAATATAATACATAGGGGTGTTATAGTATATTACATTATTTGGATCATGTAAATATACCACTTTTGGTACATAGCTAGAGTAGGAGTTTACTTTAGAGTAAAGTTAGTTAGTTGCTTCAAGTATTATAATAAATGCACAAGTTTCAATGTGCATGTTGTAAATATGCATGTAGTCCACATGTATATGAGTCCTAGGTAGAGTAAAGGCCAAGCCATCTATATTTCTATATAAAGGCCTCATGGATGTCGTTCAGTGTGAGAGAGGGAAAGTGATATAGTACATATACAATGTGTAGTAGATATAGTGTGTAATATGGTACAATGTTGTTCTTTCATATACTTCCATGGAGTGTTCATGTCCTCCAATTGTACTATTTTTGTCATTCCCATTAATGGCATATTTTTGAGTTATTTGCAGATGTTCATCCCTTTATTTTCCTGCATATTATTGTACCATTAGTTTTATAGTTATCTCAGATTAGTTATCCTTCACCTTGTGGTTGTACTACCTCCCATAAAAAGCTAACATAACATAAGTCAAGGTGTGTTTGATTCAATGGGCTCTTTGATATAAATATCATTTGTGATTAGTCACCAACCCAATATTTTAGATATTTATCTATGGGGGGTTCCACCATATGCATAGCCACACTATTATTTTTTTAGGGCACTATGAGGGTAACTTCCTAGGGCTAATCACTTATATTTGCACCACAAAACTCAAATGACCAATATATTCCTATGGGTGAAGGCTCATCCTATTCTTAGGGGGCATCCTTATATACCCAAGGGTATTTGGGAGCTCACAACTGTATATGGGTTCTATCTAAGGCCTAAGTATTGGAGTTTAAGGATCCATCACTTCACTAGATGATTTATGGGTAATCTAACTTAGCAAAAAATGATAACTCCTCGATAATATTTTAAAACCCTTGGCATAGGGTTTCTAACCTAATCCACTAAAAATAACTTTTGTTTGAAAGATACTTTATTGGAAAATGAGTAGAATGAAGAAAGTATAGAATAAAAAAATAAACATAAAGAAAAAATCTATTGTTGCTACTATAGAACATGGCCCTATAAAGAGCTCTAATATCACTTGTTAGGAACTTGCAGATAAAAATAATCATAACCGCAATAGCAATGCAATAATTAATGGGAATACTTATAACTAAATAACCATGAAAATGAAATAGAAGAAGTGCTTAAGAAAATAACTGGTTGGAAATACAACTTATATTAATCAAGTGGAATAGATATTGTAGGCCTCTTCGAGGGGGCAACCTCCTTCAAAGTAGAGCTCTAATACAATTTGAGAAAAATATGAGATACATTCTAATACAAATTCATGTCCTTACATAGACTCTTATTTATCCTAACCCTAATGCTTAAGGTTTGGATCACATGAAAGAGGGGACCTAAGCTACTAACTCCTACTTATAATAAAAGTAAAGGTGACATAATAATTCTCCTATACACATTAGGCAACCAAGGTGCAAACATACATCAATACTAGATAAGTACATAGCAATGGTTGTGTTAGGATAGGATCTTTACATATACTATCATTCAATAAAAATGAGTTTTTATCATAATTTTTCTTATTGTTAGTAGTACCTATGCAAATAAAGGAGCAACTTCCAATTTGTACCAATTTACCCTTGCTACTAGAAGGTAGGTGTAAGGTTCAAGTATATGAAGGGAGCTTGGCTAGGTATAAAAAAGGTTGATTATTATCTTGATTATTAATGTTAAGGGTGGTTAGAATAGAGATTTGACCTTTATATTCATTGTTAAGTGGGTTACTTAAGGTGAGAGACCTTAATTCCCCAGTTATTAGAAGCTAAGAAGAAGAAGGATCAAGAGATAAATTGAGTAACACAAAAACATGAGCTTTATGGTTCTTGAAATTGATCACCTAGCAGTAGGTGAAGTGCTAAGGGCCAATTGGAACATGATAAGTCTTGTCCCTATATTTTTTATTTAATGTTATAAAATATTATGTTATTTGGTACCTTGCAAATACTTTGTAAATACCTTGTAAATATCTTGTCAATATTTGGTTTTATGTAATCATTAGGCTTTTATCATTATTAGAAGGTTAATAAAATATTTCTCCTATGAGAAATATGAAGAGTCATATCTCCCATGAGTTTGAGAGGATATGAAGAGATAGTAGAAGATGAAATGTCAAGAGACTCTATGTAGAGATGCCAATTGAGATTGCATGTATTGAATTGCATTACATCATTAAATATTGTAATACATTGAAGATTTGTTTTATCCACTTAATTATAGAGTGTTTATTCATTCGAGTCATGGAATGAACATGTAATTTACACTTATGTTTGAAATATTGTCATGTAGTCTTGTGAGAGAATTTTATTTGAGTTCTTTCTTGATATATGGTGAAATTTTTTAACCATGCATGGAGAGTTGATCATTGATTATAAACCCATTTATATCAATGGTATAAGAGCCTAGTGTGCATTTTTGAGGAAAATATTATTTTAAGAAAGGGACAACTATCACCATTCAATGACATGCCCTTGAATGTTCAACGTGTATGAAGTATTTCAGGTATTGTTAAAATATTGTTGCTTTGTGAACCTATATTGAGTAGTCTATCATTTTTTGGTCCAAATAAATCCTTAGTACAATATTTAAAAGAATGTTTTATCTTCTGTTTGATGGTCTATGTTGACCCTGTATGCCCTCTGATATAAATACTTTGTACCCACTAAAATTAGTTCGTATTATTGTCTATTGAAATAACATACACAAATATTTTTTGATGAATTAATGTCATAACTTGCCCATGTATCTTTCATTTCTTTAATACTATAGATCCCATGTATAATTCATCCTATATTTTGATAAAATAGTGTCCTACATATTATCTTGCCTATGGTCTCTTAGAGTATTGCCCAAAAAAAATTACTTCATATGTAACCTTAGTAGTCTTGTTATCAAGTTGCATTAGCTCAATCAATTAGATTCCTCAACATTTAAGGAGGATACCAAGGTTCAAATATTTCTAAGTGATACATAGATAATATCCAAGCTTTGTTGTAATACCACTATGTGGTGATGATGTAATACAGGTGGGACCCGTTTCAATCCCATATAACCAATTGAAAAACAAAACTTAGGAGTCTTGTTCAAACCAACGGAGTAACTAACTTGTAACATCTCTTCCAAATATTTGAAGTTGTGAGACATATTTTTGAATGGAATATTTTATAAAAATTTAAAATTTATGCAATCAAAATCAAACACATGCCATAATATGATGACCAAGGTAAGTTGCATAGAAGAAGAAGACTATGAGTGAGAGTCAATCTGGAGACGTCTTATTGGCTAGTATAAAGTTTTTAATATGAAGTAAAGAACAAAATATTAAATAAAATCAAAGTGATTGCAGTAGGATATATATTAGCAAAGCTCAAGATGTTAATGCATGAAAAAAAATGCTATATCTCATTTCTATTTCTTGATGTACTATAGCTTTATATAAATTTAATTTTTTGATAAAGGACATGTTTCAGGTTCAAATATTATTGGATGCTTGCAATAGTTCATGGTTGCCATAATGTGCATATTAGAGATTAATTTTATGAAGAGAGAAAATTAAAGGGGGCTTATTGTAAAGAAATATAAAGGTGTTAGGGAATCAAAAGGAATTTTCTAGTGAAGATAATTAAAAATTAAAAAGAATGGTCTTTATTTTAAGGAGTTATAATATATTCAAATACATGTGGGTAATTTAAAAAAAAAAATTGTTTAAAGTGAAAGTTAAAGTGAAGGTCTACATTCAAAAGAAAAAGTTAGAAGGTTCGTTTTTTTTGGAAACTTTATGAGATTAAAAAATAAAAAAGAGGAAACACTTAAAAGGGATTTATTTGAAGGAAATATTTGAGAAGAGGAAAATCTAAAATAAGATAAAAGAGAACTGGTAAATGTTTAGAAGACTATTTTAAAACTGAGATTTTTTTTTTTTTTTTAAGTGGATAATTTTTTAAACTAAAAGTCAAGAAAAGACAAAATAAGAAGAGTTGAAATAGAAAAGGAGAAAGTGGAAATTAATGTCTTAGAGACCACATTTTATTCAAGGATTCCACATTTATTTGAAAAATTGGAAAATAATTGAAAAAACAATTTTTAAATACAAGGAATATCATCCATGTCAAATACAAAAATATTTCTCTTAAAATCTCAATTACTTAAGGGACCAAATTTTACTCGAAAAATAAAATGAAATCAATACTTTTTTTTTTTTTTTTGGGATATAGTCACTCGAGTAGAAACATGTTTTGAAGATGTCACAAGCAAATAGAAATACAAATAAGGAGATGCAAAAGCACTCATGTTAATAATATTTGGGTTATCAAATGAAATACAAGAACATATAAGTGAGGCTAAAACTTCAAAAAATGCTTGGAAAAGACTTTTTACTATATTCAAAGGTAGAAATGAAGCCACTATTCTTCACTTAAAAATACAATTATACTCACTAAAAGTCTAAGATGCTGAAAATATAGAACACTTTCTTAGAAGGATAGCAAACTTAAATCTAAAATTACATACTATAGAATAAAAGGTTGGAGATAGGCTTCTAGTGTCAATTGCACTTAGAGAACTTCCTAAATAATTCAAAATATTGGTCACATCTCTCCAAGTATCAAATAGAAAGGTGTCATTTGAAGTATTAGTTAATATTATCCAACAATATGAAGTATAAAATCCATTAAGAGATTAGTTACCTAAAAATGCCCTTATATCAATAAATAAATCACAAAGGAGCACAAAACATCCTTCCACTTCATCCTCATCATAAAATCATCCATAATGGAGAAAAATATATTTTTATATATGTGATAAAGAAGGAATTGTCACCAAATTTAATAGATTTAATCAAAGGAAATATCAACAAACACAAGGAAAATCTCAATATCAATGGGAAAATAAAAAATGACACATTGTTTAAGAGGAAAAAAAAATAGAAGGATGTGAAGTTGCACACAAGACTCTTATGGCAAGAGAAAATCAAAATTGTATGTCATCAAATAATGAAGAATTCATAAAACTAAGATCCTATTTGCAATCAATCCTAAAGAAATCTAATGAAGGATACTTCAAAGAAGGTATGACAATATCTATAGATAATATAAGAAAAATGTGTATGACACTATTTACTCTAGATATCCTAGAAGTACAATGTCAAAAGCAAGTTGAATTTATTGAGGAATTGAATAAGAAGCTCAATATGCCTTGAAAACCATGATAGTAAATGCATATTGTGACACTAAGAGGAACAATATAAATGTAGCACAAGAGATTTGTATATAGTTCATGACTATACAAAAAGTGTTTGTAAAAGTCATAGTACCAGAATTGATAGTGATAAAAATAGAGATATAGGTGATGATAGAGGTAGTGATAGTCTAACTTGTGTTGAAATTGATTAATATGATAATAAATTTGGTTATTTTGAATTGTATACTATAGGGATTGGTTCAAAATTGTTAAATAAAAATGGTATACAAAGGTAAAGATTAAGAAAAATATGAGCAAGGCATGAAAGAACCTATAATACCAAAAAGAAGGCCAAAATGTGAAGGTCTTGGATATATTGAATAGACTAGTGGAATTGTGATAGGGAACACTAATACTAATTTTGTGACAGGTAACAATGAGGTAAAATTAGGTAATAGTGAATCGGGGAATGATAAAAACAATTTTGTGATAGGGAAATTTATGACAGGTAACATTGAAAGGATAATAGGAAATAATGAAACCAAATGTGTGTCAGATATCAGTATGATAATATTTGTTAAAAAGGGATAAAAATGAAAAAACTTGTAACCATTATAGTAGACATGGACATAAGATATAGAAATATTTGGACCTCCATTGTTGTGAAGTTTATGGAGGAAATAATCATTCCCATATTGTTGATATAAAGAAAGAAGAAATAACAAAATACAATTAGATTGTGGAAGGATGTGTGCATGTGAATGCGATAAGACAAAAAAAATATTTTATGGTTTCTATAGAAGGATAACAAGTGTGATGAAACATTAAAGTTTTTTGAATAAAAATATAGTGAATTATCACTAGACGTGTGATTCGATGAAGAATTCACACCCCAAATAGGATATCACAAAAGAGCAAACACCAAGGCAACTCGACATCATGGTCATTGGACACCCAAAATATCAAAAGGAAATAAACCCTCAAAATATCGAACCAAACATAGAATATTGGCTATTGTAAACCCACTATAGAACAAGGTAGGGTAAACATTGATTTGGTTCATGTTGGCTTTTCAACCAGATTATCATAGGTCCCAATGTTTAGGATAAAATATAATAATCAAATATTTGAGCATTCAATATATGTGGCCAATATTAATAAACAAACATTCATATAAAATAACAATAATATGAAGTAAAATGGCCAATATCATTCATGCAATAAAATAAAGAAAACTTACAGTATAATTGTTCAAAATGTATACAAGGTTCTTTGTTTGATGCTTAAAATATATATATTTTTGATACATTACATGGAGCTTTGTCTCCATAATATAGCCTTAGAAAGATGACTCTTCAATACTTTACTCACTCCTTACATATCTAGGAGATACATTCTTTCATATTCCACACATATGGCAAGCCTCTCATGTCTTTTGATTTCTCATATTACTACTTGTATACATGACTCTTGACTCTCTATTTGCATACTTTAATCTATGAAACTTTGCACACTCCTTTATCTATACGCATGCACACTCTATTACATGACACTTGTACACTTTATCACTCATCACACTTGCACACATAATTACATGAAACTTGTGCATATCCTGCATATAGCCACATACATAATGGGAAATATAAATTACACTTCTAAAATATAGAATCACATCCTAATCTATTACATATTTACAATTGTACCATAAGTTACCATGGGGGTGCATAAAAATGTACCAAATAATGTAATTTTCTTCAACAACCCCTTGTATTACATTATTTGGTTATTGAAGACTTTAGTCTTCAATATTTGATCCTTGCATTTGTTCTTTCTACTCTAGATTTGATTTTTTTTAGAATTTTAGTGTTTACCTATCTTCCTATGTTCATCCACTACCTTTGTCTATTATCCTTGTTGGACAATCTTGGATATGTGACTATAAAAAATATCCATTTCATTTATTCCAAAAGAAATGTTACAAATTGAATACTTCTACAAATCTTGTCACTTGGGCTATAGTTAGGGCCTTCCAACCAGGGTTATGCATAAGGGGTCAGACCCAAAATGTACTTGTAAAAAAAGACCAAATTTATTTTGAAACCCTAGAGAATCCTGGGCAACTTGATATAGGAAGACTTGGCAAAATACTTTAATTTTCACCAAAAATTAGAAAAATTGGCGAATTTTTGTTTATATTGGAAAAAATTAAACAACACCAAACTACCATTAGATATGCATCTGAGGTAGGATCGAGTGCAAAAGTGCATCTAGGAGAAGGCCATATGCATTTCTATATTCGTGGGAGCCGATGCAAAAATACATCCAAGGAAGGATCGGATGTATTTTTGCATCAGCTCCCCTGAATACAGAAATGCACCTGGCCTTCCCTGAGATGCACTTTTGCACTCGATCCAACCCTCCCCAACCGGGTGCAAAATTACATTCGGATCGAATCGAATGAAAAATTGCATCCGGCCTAAACTAAGTGTAAAAATGCATCTGACCTAAACCGGTTGCAAAATTGCATCCAACCTGAATCAGGTGCAAAACTGCATCTGGCCTAAACCAGCTACAAAATTGCATCCGGCCTGAACTGGGTGCAAAACTGCATCTGACAAAAATGCACGCAGTCTATTGTAGTAATGGTTTCGATCAGTTGTAGCATAGGTATGACTACAGTGTGGTTCCATTTGGTACTATCGGTTGCAGAATAGGGTTTTGACCAGTTGTAGAACAAGGTTTCAATCAGTTGTAAAATTGTTTTGTCGGGCAGATATACAGATGGTGTCGGATGATTATAGAACTGGGTCGATATATTCATTGAGTTTAGAACAATGTCCAAAAATGAATCTGTATCCCTGGGGTGTTAATTATATATAGAGGTATACTTGGTGAGTTGGGTGGGATAATTTAGAAATTTTAAAATTTTATGGTGAAAAGGGTACTTTATTTAGGTGGGATTACTTGCAAAATTTTCAAAATATTTATGATACTCTCATCAAAGGACGGTTAACCGACACCTAAAATTTAATTTTTCCTAAAAATTTTGGTTAAATGGCCGACGTCTGGGTCCCAAAAATTTCATAAATTTGAATTTTTGAAAATGCTTTTTTTCGCCCCAATGGCAAAGTTTCACCGCTATGCATAACACTGCTTCCAACAAATAAACCCTTTACAAGTAATGGTTCATGGAATTCTATGTCTTCTATGGTCACCTCAGGGGGAGTGGGCTTACTACACATGAGCCACTACTGGTTATATAAGTCCTCTAAATCTAGACAACCTAATACAAATATTAAATGTTTTTAGGGGCCTGTCTCAATCATACCCCTTGTAATGAGAGACAATTGTAAATGAAAGCTAGATTATTACATTACAAAAATTGCTATAAATTATTACAAAAGGATTCAAAATAGTGCTATTACTATTTTTTTGACTTCCTACTATATTTCAGGCTGAAATAAGACCCTCAAGGGGATCATACCCCTAGGTATAGTCCAATCTGGCCATACTTGTCCATATGGTCAACTTTATATTATCTAGATAGAGAATTGCTTCAATGAGAGGGTCCTTCTGGTGTTGTTGGAGCTCCTACCCCAATATGGTAGTCTTCTGTACCTATAACTAAGAGAAATTTACAATGCAAAAAGAGATATCGAATAGAACATAAGAGCATCCATGGTGGTTGATGACAAGTGGGGGCATGAGTGCAATGGGGTCTAGAGTGATTTCTATAGAGTTTGGGTAAGCAAGTATGTGATTATTCTAAATGGTAAAAATGGCCTTCTATTTATAGATTTGGTCAAGATTTTTGGGGGCTAAGATGTCCAATGAGGTGTCCCTTGAGGTGGCATGGTGTACCATACCTCATAAATGGGTTTGGATGGAGGAAATTCCTCACCCATCCACATGCAATAAATGGGCATGGGTGCACCATGCCTCATAAATGCATGGGGGATGAAAGTCTTCACCCATTATGGCATGGTGGATGATGACTCATCAATACCTTCAATGCCTTGAATGCATTAAACAATAAAGTCTTCAAATATCATTTATGGAATTGAATGCACATGGGGATGAGGGGAGCAAGAGTTAAGTTAGACTAGGGTTATGGGTTAACCCAAGGTGAGGTGGAGGCTAGGCTAGTCAAAGGGTAGACTAGGGTGGGGTTGACCATGGTTAAGGTAGAATAGGTTAGGCTTAGTTGGAAGCTAGGCTATTTAAAGGGTAGACTAGGGTGATGTGGTCCTAGGGTAGGGTAAAGGGGGTGGTCCCATGGTGACTAGGGGCTAAGTGTAGGAAGGGGTTTAAGTGGCCAAATGGGCTTAAGTAGGATGAATAGTGATTTTTGGTAAATTATGCAAATTTTGTGTGTTCTAGAAGTTAATAAATTGTTAGTACTGCACAAGGATAAATGTCACATTTTTGGGTGTTTACATTTGCCCTTTTTTGTATTGCATTATGTGAAAACATGTTGCAATACAAAAAATTATGACATTAATTTGATGGTTGACTATGAGAGAGATGAATTGATGATAGATGGTTATGGTTGACCCATGATTAATTATGATTGATTATGGATTTTGGTGCACTGTAATGATTGTTGAGGAAGAAGACACAATATTATCTTGAGTTATGGTCAATGTAAGATGCCCCAATTGTGGAAGGGATGAGTATCCTTGAAACTTTACCTTTGATAAATTGTTGAGCTTGAATTGGTTTGGTAAGCCCTGCTAGCTAGTAGTCGATATTATCATGATGCTTTGTTCACAAGTGGTCTTATCCTTGCCACCTCAATAAAGGGAATTCATGAGAAAATATATAGTTAGATACACAAGGTATTCCAAATTTGATTTGGATTGGATTTTTATTGAGAAGATAAATTTTAGAGTTTGATTAAGAAGAGAAATTCAGCTTTTATTTGCCCAAGTAAAGGAGGGCTTGTGATAGTTTTAGGCAAAGGTTATTGAACAAACACAATTCCAATATCAAGTATTTGAATATTTATCATGTGTAAGGTGACATTAATGTATGATGTCTACCCCCTCAAGTGATGAGTTAATGAGTGAAGAAGTGGAAAACAACAATGAATCACTTGACAAAAATGTCATTATACGTTCACATGGTAATTAGGAATGATTAAAATGAAGAAATTTAACATTTTTAAAAATTGTATGGACTGTAAAGATGGGTCCAATCATACACAACCATACAAACCCGAATGATCAAGACACGTACAAATATATAAGCATGATCAAAGGGAGAAAAGTTCATTTACATGATACGATTTGGAAGAATTGAGAGGAGAGAGACATGTGAGGAAGAGATTGTGACATGGAGCACTATCGAATTGAATATCTAAACATTTGAAATGGTCAAGTGTGGGATGATAACTAGAGTTGGAGGGTGTGCAACGCTAGTAAGTGAATTTTTACCCATATTTTCGCATTTTGGGAATAATATGAACCCTAGGGTCCAATTTTTAGTGAAATGAAACTACATATATAATGTGTGTGTTTGTGTGTGTGTGTGATATGTACATGTGTTTTTGAATATTTGTTTATTTTGTTTACATGTTTTACAAGGCAAGTGTGTGTTGTTTGTATGAGTGTGTTTTTTTTGAATTTTTTGCTTTTGGTTTTGAATGTTTTTTATTTTGGGTGGTATTTTTGACCAAATGAGTATCTAAAAATACCCTTTTTTGTTGAACCGTGCAAATCCATAATGTCGTACAAAATTGTATGTGTTTGTATGATCATATGAAATTATAATTTTTTTATTTGGTTTTGTGACTTTGTTTGTTTTTGAGTGAAGGTGAGTGATATGAGGTATTTTATGGTAGGTCAAGGAGTTACGGCTGAGGCATCGATTTAGGCCACTACTTGATGATATTATGGAGGCATGTACTATAGAAAACCAGGACTTGTTGAGGACTATAGGGTTTTATGGAGTGGCACATATGATAACTAGTCATTATGCCCATTTTTTTAAGGTTGTGTGAGCACTAGGATCCTGACGAAAACACCTTTTTATTTTTCCACAAGAGAAATGATGATCACATTGGAGGAAATATATAGGATCTATCAATTACTTATACAGAGGTGTACAATTATAGAAATAATTGGAAGGCAAAAGAAGACTATGATGTAGAGGGCCTTTGGTGATGGATATCATGCAATAGACACATCGAGTGTTTGTGTGTTATATGGGATGTACTATTGTATTGAGGTATTATCATGGAGATATATGTTAGTAATGATCCTTATATCAAGGTATGTATTACCAGATTCATCGAGAGAAAGGTTTCCATGGAACCTTCTAAGCATTTTGTGTGACTTGGTGGATGGCACATTTAGATATGCATGGGTGTCTCTACTATTAGCATAGACCTATAGAGAACTACATGGTGTTAGGATGACAAAGAGGACAAGGTTGAGTTGTAGTCTAATGATATGGTTGTGTTCTTAGGAGCATATAGTGATGGAGAGGATTGTAGGGCTATCGTATGAGGCACATAGGTTGATGGAGGATGATGTGTTGTATATATTGAGATGTCACACTAACATGGAGATATGGTTGAAGAGGCTTCACAAGGGTGATGCACTATATTATCAAGGGGTGTTTTATATCTTAAGGCCTTAGGAAATTAGGTGGTAACCATGGTGGGGAGCACCATCATGGGTATAGGATACAAAGGAGCTAGGTCGAGTGAGGCACAAGAGGTGGGTTATTGGTTACCATGGTCCATAGGTTAATTTATTTACATACATGTGGGTGCTGATATAGGGCTTTCCTGATCCACCAGTGATCATCTGGAGGATCAAATGAGGTCATGGGGCATGACCACAAGGTGAGCCTTTAGACATAGAGAGGGATGTTGATATAGCCATACCAAATATTAAGGATGCAGGGACCACCATAGATTATTATGCCTAGTGGGTGACACAAAAATGGGAGCTTGGATGAGGGACAATAAATGATGTGGGTGGGGATGAGGATGCAATGATAGCTAGGGGAGTAGAGAGGGTAGTTGGTAGATTAGATTGGATAGCTAGTGATGTTAAGACAATGCTTGGTGGGCCAAAGGTAGAAACTAAGGGTGAAGATGATGAGGACGTTGAGGAGGAGTCATCAATTAGGTGATAGGTGTGTTATCATATGGAGAGTGGAGTAGGTCCATTTGGGATGGTATTAGAGAAGGGGTTGGGAGGTGCATCAAAGCAGAAACTATGAGATACAACCTAGTAGGGATCAAGGGATGCATTTTGGGAGGTGGATGCAGGTGATACCATGGAGGTTGATGAGATGATGAAGGCCATATAGGAGGTCAACATGTTAAGAGATAGGGGGTTAGGTAGGTGGAGGCATGCATGATATATCGAGAGGCTGCATGGACTTTGGAGAGGATATAATTAGTAGCTAAGAGAGACACAACCCTAGATGATAGAGCAACTATGTTAATAGACATGGATGCGACTATGGTTGATAGAGATAAGCTATAAAGGGAGTGATACTTGGTGATGACAAAGAGGGATGCAATGATTACCACTAAAGAGGAGCTCTAGAGGCAATTGGACACATTGATTATTGAGTAGGATAGGATTAGATAGAGATGGATAATATACAAAGAGAGTAGGGTGCTATGGTAGTAGAGAGAGATAGAATTTGAGAGGAGGTGGAGCAATTTAGGATCTAGGATGATGTGATAGAGCTACTGGTAGATATTGATCAACTACAACATGCTCAAGATGATTTTTAGACTATATTTTCAAGAGAGGGATAGGGTATCCATGTGTGAGGTAAAAATGGTGATGCAAGGTGTGCAAATGCCATCATATTCAACTTCTAGATCTTGATGTAGCCATAAGAGCATACCATTAGTGGTCTCCATAGCACCTTAATTCATAAAGCCCATAACATCATAGGCAGGAGGTTCAACTTTAGCACTAGGTTATGAAAGGTCATAGAGGAGCAAAGGTGAGATGCTTGGAGGATAGGAGGAGAGTGGAGAGACTACTAGTGGTCAATAGGGCTGATGTTATTTTTGATGTGGCATGTGCACCGCCATTTTTGTATTTCATGGTATTTATGAATGAGATTTTATGAGGAGGTACATCATGGTATGTATGTGTACAAATAATGTAGCCTATAGAAAATTTTGATGATGTATTAATGATTTGATATATATATGATGAGGATTCAAGGATATGTATTATGATTATTATGGATTGTGATGTGATGTATAGTGATTAGTATTGTTTGATACGATGATGCATTGGTGTGTCTAATTAGATAGATGTTATGTGATATGTGTAATTCATTTGGCATGGTTGATGCAATAAAAATATGTATGTTTTCATAAATGCATGGTTTGTAAAATTATTATGTTTTAGTTTGAATCAAAATTTTGGATGTATGTTTTGGAATTTCACAACCATAAATGATTTAATTAATCAAGGACAAGTTAATAGTCACATAGACATATTAACAAAATATAAGATAGGTAAACATGCAATGTATATGATGAATGCAAATCTAATAATGAACATATGTAGGCTATGCATAGAATATTTTGATTATTATGGTGATTGAACATGAACAATGAACATGTAACCAAAATGATTGAACATGGGACTAATGATTGAGAGGATTTTGTATTTCTTGGTGAAACTAGCCATGATGTTGTTTGTTCCTATGTCCAAGGGTTTTTGGATGCTAGAAGAATTTCTAGAAAGTCAAACACCTTAGTTTGAACAATCAAACTCATCTATTAGTCAGTCAATATCCTACAAAAATTGTTGACCATCTCGAATGAGATTAAGCTTATCATGGACTAGTGTGTGTGCAATGATGTTCATTTATCCATTTTGAGTGAGGTTGGACTAACCAATTGTAAACTTAGCCAGTATAAGCTAGCTCATCCATAAGCATGTAATGGTTTATACAAAATAAGGTATCTAATGTGACAGACATGTCACCACTCGTAAGGTATACTCCACTTATAGATAGACATCTATAGCCCCGATGGAGATTAGCCCCACAATCTATCAACATTGCTCCACTACTAGCTAGGCATCTATAGCCTCGGTGGAGTCATCTAAAATACCTTAGGAAACCAAGGACAAGTTGTTGGTAGTACTCTTTTTGCTCTTTTATCTTTTGCTTTTGATTTTTTGATTGATTTTTTTCAACTTGTCCTTGTGGATCCTTAGGTTTGGATCATGCGAATGATAGGATGAGTGAGAAATTTTTTACTTTGTGGAAAGACTACTCAAGGTGTCACCTTCCCTAAACACAAAATTTATTTAATGTTTGATATGTGATTGGTCCAAGAAAGAACTCAAGTCAGCCAGGGGAAGCCTAAAATTGCATTAGAACTTGATGATATTCGATAAAGGTTGATTGGATCAACTAGAAATGGTTGAATAATAGAAAATACTTCTAGTACCAAGCAACCTAGGAATATGATTGAACTAGATATCATGATAGTTTGTGTGAATGTAGTATATGCTTATGGACTATTTGCAAAATATAAAGATGTATGCATGCAAAATGAGTGACAATGCAATTGGATAAGGAATGACACTACACTTAAACACATGACCATGATACGAACATGGGATGCATATGAATGATAACAATAGTGTATGAAAAAACATATCCTTGATTAATTATGTCAAGTGGGATTGGTCAATGCTTATTCACGTATCCAAAAGGTGATCAAATTAGCACATTCAAAGTCTTATTGTGTATATGCATGAATGTTTAATGATGGAAATGCAAAAGAATGGTGAGGGAGAAAAGAATGTGGATGGGAGGAAGAGAAACAAGGAGGGAAGAATTAGAAAGAAGAGAAAGGACCAATCAAAGGTATGTAGTCACTTGTGCATGACCATACAACATTGACATGGGACATTGGAAAATAATGAGGAAGAGAAAGAGAATGAAGTAAAAAAAGGAAGAATTAGAGAGAAGAAAGAATGAGAAAGAGAAAAAAGAGAAGAAATAGGACTAGTCAAAGGTATGTAGCCACTCATGCATGACCATACAACATTGATAGGGAGCCTTAGAAGAGGAAGGAAAAAAAGTAGAGAATTTGAAGAAATATGGAAAAAGGAGAAAGGGAAAATAAGGAAGGAGCCAATTGAATGTTGAATTCTTGAGGCACTTGCATTAAGTGGCTGAATAAAGAATTGAAAGAATGAAAGAATGATTTGTAGCATTGTCATTGAATGTGCTTTTGTTGTTTTTGTTTTTATTATTGTTGTTATTGTTTTTGTATTTTTGTTGTTTTGAATAAGAATGTACAAGAATTTGAGAGCCTTATGTTAGGTATAAAAAGCATGGAGATGGATGATATTGAGGGGTTTAGGTTCCTCTATTCCTTCGATATTGGCAAGCTTGTAAGCTCCAAAACCAATTTTTTTTTTGATAATGTAAGGTCCTAGCCAATTGGGAGTAAATTTATCCCTCAAGTGGTATGGTTGATTTGGATTCTGTTGATTTTCCTTTAGCACTAGGTCCCCAACTTGGAATTCATGCTCATGTACTTTGTTGTTGTATGCACACCAAACATGATCTTGATAGACCTGAAGATGCTCAATAGCATTGATTTAACATTCATCAAGAAGGGTAAGTTGGTCTAAATGAGCTTGGCATGCAGTGTCATCGTCAATGAATTCTTGGAGTAAAATTTGCAAAGAAGGGATTTCTAACTCTAGGGGTATAATGGCCTTAATGCCATAGACGAGTGAAAATGGAGTTACCCTAGTGGGTGTGTGGATACTTGTTCTGTATGCCCATAGTGCTAAATGAATTTGATTATGCCAATCATGATGAGAATCTACAACCATCTTGTGAAGGATGGCGTAAATGGTTTTGTTAGTGGCTTTGGCTTGGTCATTACCCTAAGGATAATAAGGAGTTGAGAAACTATGTTGGATATTGTATTTGTCATACATTTCTTAAACATCCTTATTCTTGAAGCATATACCATTGTTAGAGATGATTTTAGAGGGAATACCAAAATGACAAATAATGTGATGCATGATGAATTCAACAATTTTGGGTCTTATCATTTGGACTAGAGGAATGACTTTGATCCACTTGGTGAAGTATTTTGTTGTTATGATGATGAACTTGTTTTGCCTGATGAAGTGGGAGTGATTTTTCCTATAAGGTCAAGACCCCACTAGGAAAATGACCACATGGATTGAATGGGCTGCAATGCTTGTGATGGTAAATGAGTTAGATTGGCATGTTGCTGGAATTTAATACATTTCTTGATGTATGCACAACAATCATGTTCCATGGTGGGCCAATAATAACCCATGCACAAGATGCGCTTAGTGATGGCCATTCCACTAAAGTGACCACCATAAGTACCATCATGAGTTGTAGATATGATATGGTTGGCTTCATGTGGTTCTAAGTAACAAAGGAGAATACCATCGTAACTATGCTTGTAGAGGATGTCCCCCAAGGGAGTATACCTTATGAATTTTCTATTTGAAGGTTCTCTTGCTAGCATGAGATAAATCAAGGGGAAGCATGCTAAGCTTAAGGTAATCATTGGTTTAGGAAAATCAAGAATTATAAGACTCTTGTTGAACAAAATTGACATCTAAATTTTTAGGAGATAGCCACTATAAAATAGCAGACTTGTGTTGGGTTGTTACCTATACATGAGTTACTCTATCATGCAGGTTTTGAGTGATAAGGGAACCAAAAGAGACCATGGTGTTTGTGAAGTGATTATCGGATATTAGTGAGGCTTCATTGTCATACCACTCTAGTTTTGATAACTCTTCTACAAGTTTCTTGTATTATTGTAGTATCTACATTGATAGATTTCCTTCACTTGATTGACAACAGGAAGAGAATCACCAATGATTTGAAGTTGCTTGATGCACATTGAAATTATAGCTTTGAGACTGATAATAAGAGCTTCATATTTGATGTTGTTATTGGTGTAGGGGAAGTCAAGTTTGAAATAAAAATGGAATAGAGTCCCTTACGGTGTAAAGAAAACTATTCAAGCACCTCCCCCTTGTTCACACTAGGAACCATCAAAGAAGAGGGTTAGGTCTACCTTGTCTTCTAGTTTGACATATTATTCAAGCTCAATGGCATGGAAGATAGAGTCATGAGGAAGCTCAATGAGGAGAGATTGGTCATTGGTAAGTGGAGTTTTTGTTAAATTGTCAATGATTACTTACCCCTTTATGGATTTATTATTGATGAATTTGAGGTTAAATTCCATTAGAAGCATAATCCATTTGGTGGTTCTACTGTTATTGTAGGATATATCCATAATGTATGGTAATGGGTTTTCACAAGAAATAACATAGGTGGTATGGTATAGCATGTAATGATAAAGTTTCTTGGTAGCAAAGATCACTCCCAAGCTTAAGTTTTCCATATATGCATAATCATATTTTGTATGATACCAAGGTACAACTTATGTAATATATGGCTTGTTCTCTACTGACATCATCCTTCTGAGCCAACATCATTCCTAAGGTAAAATTGGTGGTAGATATGTACAAATGGAAGAAAAAATTAGTCTAGGTGGGGACAAACATAGTGATGTAAGGTATTTCTTGATAACTTCAAAGGTGTCTTGACATTATTGGTTCCATTCAAACACAACCCCATTTTGTAAGAGATGATTAAATGCCTTGCACTTATTGGATAGTTGGACGATGAATCAATGAATCACTTGGATATTTCCTTGCAAGCTATGATATTGCTTTAAATTTGTAGGGGGTGGTATTTCTATAATGGCCTTAAATTTTTTGGGATCCACTTCAATACCTTGTTGAGAGACGATGAAGCCTAGAATCTTTCTTGAGGTAACAACAAAGACACACTTATTTGGATTCAACCTCACATTATGTTTGAGAATTTGGTCAAATAATTTGCACAAAATATTGATGTGTTGATTGTACTTTTTGGATTTATCCAGTAGATCATCCAAATAATCTTCAAAAATATCATGCATGTAATCATGAAAGATGTAGGTCATGGTGCATTGGTATGTTGTGCCTACATTTTTAAGGCCAAATGACATGACCTTATAGCAAAATATCCTCCAAGGGGTAGTGAAATATATTTTATGCTAATCATCAGGTTCAATCCATATTTGGTTATAACCTGCAAAACATCCATCAAGGAGAACATTTTATGACCTACTATGAAATCAACCAATGTATCAATATTGGGTAGGGAAAATTATCCTTGGGATATGCTTTATTGATATTGTGAAATTTTGTGCATATGCGTATCCCTCCCTTTGGCTTTCCAATAGGTACCATGTTTGATACCCACTCAAGATAATTGATTGGTTGGATAAATCCCATGTCTAAGAGTTTTTGTAACTCTTCTTTTACCATTAAAGTGATTGTGGGGTGCATTTTCCTAAGTTTTTGTTTGACCATTTTGGCATCATTATCAAGGGTTAAATTATGAACCACCAACTATGGATTAAGGCTAGGCATATCTATGTAAGACCAAGGAAATACTTTATTGTATTGTGTTAGAAGATCTATGAAGCTTTCTCGCTCTTGAGGAGATAAGATCTTTCTAAGTTTGATAATATGGGGATTAGTGGGGTCATCACTAATGTCAATATCGATGGTGTCTTCCACGAGCATGTGGGAGTCATCTTCTAGTTGGGTGGGAATAGGGATGAGATGCAGATAATTTACTATGTTCTTAGTGAGGAATTTCTCATCATGAACAAATTTGAATTGGTTCATGAAAGAGAGTGTAGCACATGGTCTGAAGGGCAAAAATTGCATGGAAAAGGATAGGAAGTAAGGTGATCAAAGTCAATACAACTTGGGTTAATGTTGAAAATCCTATAAAGATGAGTTGTATAGCTAAGTGGGGTGAAAATATTAATGAAAATAATATTTATAGAAGGATAAAAATGAGGTGAGGAAATGGAATCACTAGAGGATGTATATGAAGTCAATGGGCTGAATGATTGGTGTAGGAATGGTTGTAAAATGGTGGTAGAAGAACACGATTGACGTAGGCGCTAGAGAGATAGAATAAAATGAGAAATAATTTTATAGATTTATTATGAAGGGAATAATGTGGGAAGACACGTCTTTAGAGCTAGTAGAAGTGATCAAGAGATCATCGATATTATCATTGAGCTTATCGTTAGAGGTGTTAGTCAAAGTGATATCGAATGAGGAAACTTGGAAAAATCTAGAGGGAATGTCCACTGTATATTGAGGGGAGAGGCTCTTGTTAAGAGGTTCATGCTCATAATCAATATCAAAATTTTCCTCTATAGTGTCGAGGGTGAGGTGTTGGAGTTTATCCTTAAGGATGTCTATGTGGTTATGGTGATAGCCTAGGCCAAATTTATCTTTAAGTTGGTAAGGTGGATCAATAAGGTTCCTATGGCCTTGTTCATAATGACCTAGACTAAATAATTGCTAATTGAAGCATTGAAAATACCTTATGGTAAAGGATGAGGTTAGACATGTAATCAATATTTGCATAGAATCGGGCCTCTGGCTCTTTGGTCTCAAGTTTTTTTGAAGAGGTGTCAATACCTCCATATACAAAATTTGTTTGATTGGTTGGGGGACCAATGGGGATAATGGCACCTATAGTTAGAGGTACATCTTGAGGGTGACCAAAATATCTAATGGACTAAATACTAGGAGGGGAGATATGAGCATTATGTACAATGTACTCCCCTAGACCAGGATTGGTCATAAGTATAGATACATGGGGTATCCCTTGACGTGCTTGTTATGAAAAAGACCCCTTAATTTTCATGGTTTGAAGGAGAAGAAGAGGATGATGATGGTTAAGAGTCATGAGGAAGGTTGATGGGAAGAGAGGAAATGGATGGAGTGGGCTTAGTAAGTTGAGAGTCATATTGAGTAGCACATCACTCCCAAGAGTGACACTCTCTAGGAGTAGGTGAGATAGCATGGGTGGCATATGTGAATTATGGGGTAAATTGAGAAGGATTAGTAGAAGGTAGAGGATGAGGGCTAAAGGAGCCTGGAAAATAGCTACATGTTAGAAGAAAAAGTGGGAGTAAAAATAATGGGAGCATTGGAAGTAGTGTTGTAAGAAGGTGATGGCCAATGAGGAAGGTGAGATAAATATATGGGTAGAGGGGAGGGTTTCTAGAAGAAGAGGAAGAGGAGAAACTAGGTGGTGGATATGAGTTACAACATGAGGGAGTATATAGTTGGGGATAAGGATTGGATCAAGAAATAGGATCAAGAGAAGGGTTTACCATTGATGGGTATGGTTGGTCTGTAGGCAAAGGGACCAATTGAGATGGTATGGTAGGATGAAACATTGTGGGGAAAAGTGAGTGGAGGAGAGGGGTGAAACCTATGGTAGGGTGATCATGTTGCAAAATTTAAAGGGATCATCATCATTCAGAATGTGATGTACCTACCCTTCATGGAGGTACATGAGGCAACGATGGAGAATTGAAGGTACACATTGGATTTCTTGAATCCATGGTCTTCTTAGGAGAATATTGTATTGCATATCCCCTTTAATGACATGGTATAAGGTGGGTATTATTTTGATACTTACCTAGATAGGTAGGATGATTGTACCTAGCGTGGAGCACAAAGTGCCATTGAAAACCCACAAGTAGAGGCTTGGGGTGGTGAGATAACTAGGTGGTAGGTTGATATGTGTTAAGGTAGTGGTAGAAATAATATTGATGGAGGAACCTATGTCAATCAATACACATTTAAATGGTGTACTATTTATACATGCCATGATGTGCATAGGGGGATAAGCCCCTAGTCCCTCAAGAGTTGTGAGATCATGATCGTAAAAGACAATTGAGGGTTTCACATAGGTTCTTATGCTACCCATAAAATTGGCAAAGGTATTAGTGTCATTGGTTTCTATATCTATTAATCGTAGGATGTCGTTAAGAGCCTCATAGTGAGGCTAGGATTATTATAGGATGTCATAAATGGAGAGTTTCACTACTACTATTTGAAGTTGGTGTGTAAGGCTACTCCTTATGGTAATGATATGTTGTATAGGAGGATCATCCTATGCGATGGGGACATGGAAATGGATGGCATGGGAGGAGGAGGTCACACCGGTTTTGGGTTACTATGTTTATCATCCCAATAAAACCTTGGTAGGAAGGGATGCTATTAACTTGATTAATTTGATTGAGTGCTATCTGAGATGTTGATGCACTGACTTGTGCTTGTTGCATCCCATGCTAGGACAAGGGTTTCTTGAAAATATCTAGGTATTGGTTGGGAGGAGCTAGAGGGTTGTAAATGTGAATGATTCTATGATGAATGAGATCTTGAACCAAATACCAAAATTTGTGGAAATCATTGAGATCATGGTCTTGTTACCAATGAAATATGTAGAAATGATGCTTATTATATCCCTTGGATTTTGGTTGATTGGGATCTTCTAGTCTAACATTAGGTTGTAGATTCAGAATTTTGTACCCCTTTCCTTCAAGCTAATGGATCCATGCCTAGAATGGGGATGGAAAATAGGGGATCTACACCTTAGACGAGAAGCACTTGTGTCATGCTCTCTTTGGTGGTTGTCAATGAATTTTTGGTGGGTTCACCAAGAAACACCTTATGGCGGTTTCCATGCCTATGTAATGTGAAAGTTTGATGAGTTATTTTATTTAGCATACACCTAAGGTTTAGGTAAAATGCAACTAGGCCCTAACTATATGCATTTTAGATTTTCATGAAAATATCAGCAAGCAATAAAAACTAATGCAATCTAATGAAATTGACTATTTTTTACTTTTCTTTTGTCTTTTCAAATAATAAAACTAATGCAAGCTAATATGACTAACTAACTAACTAAATATATATATATATATATATATATATATATATATATATATATATATATATATATATATATATATTGCTTTTATTTTTTTCTTTTTATATTATTCATATGTAGAAAAAAAATCAAAACTAGAATGGAATAGATAAAAATAGAACATAAACCAAAATTTACTTCACTTACCTGATATGGATGTTTGATGCAGGTGAATATGCATCCTATGGAGTGAATCCATGTTCTACAATGAATTCACATTTTGTCGACTAACCCACAAAATCACATCTTCAAAATATCTACAAAGAGTTTTCTACACAAGACCCTTAAAATTTGGAAGTTAGGATTTGGGGATCTGCTTAAGCCACTATAGATCAAATCTTGAAGGTGTAGCAATCAAATCCCCTAGGTCTATTAAACAACCTTGCATAAGAAAATTGAATAACAAAAACATGCATAGATCTAAACCTGGATTGAATAATATGAATAGAATCTAAAGATGATTAAGTATTACTGAATGCAAATTGATTTAAAATAATATGTACATGAAATTATAAATTTAGGAGCTTGATTTTACCCATAGATCTATAATTTCATGGATTTGCATCCTAGATGTGAATATAAATTCCATAATTTTGATGAATTTCAAGGCAAATATTCGCTAGATTAGCAAAAAATGACAAATTTTCATCATGAAATACGATTAAATAATGATCTAAGGATTGTGAAAGAAACTTACAGTGGATTGCGTAACGAATCGGGATGTTAGATACCTGAATAGTGATAATGACATCATGGATCTAAGAAATTACAAGCCTTTTCTTACAATGAATCTCCATGGTAGCAAAGAAATCCTCTTCCAGTTTATCAGATCCACAACAAAATGTTGGATCCCTATTCTCTAAGTAAGAAAAATAATATTGCCTTAACTCATATTTCAATCTATCAATTCACCATTCAACTATCCAACTTATTAAGGAGGTTGATCCTTGGTTTTAATGGCTTCATGAGTCACATAATAGGTTGGTGGTTGCAAGATCTATGAGGCTAAATCATATAAGTTTGATCCAATTTGGAGTTTTCTCCAAATTCAGTGAATTTGCACCCTAGCCTCTAGGATGCGAAATCACTAGGATTGGACCAATTTGAAACAGAATCTGAATGGTTGATTTTTTTGAGAACCATATTTCAAATTTTATGGATACGCGTCATAGCTTCTAGATTGCAAAATTGTGAAAAAAGAGGTAAACATGCCAAATTAGTTGGTACATGTGGGAGGAAGGACAAAATTTGAAAAAAGGGGGGAAATTACATGTGTGAGAAAGAGGGAATTTGACATGGGTCAAATTTTCCTATCTACATTTTGCCCCCTCTTTGGTGCATTTATGAACAAAATGCATCAAAGAAGATGTAGATAATTTTTTAGCATAAGCAAAAAAAATGATTGGTGGTTTTTGACAAAAGGCTGACATGAATCCTGTTGAAAGTATGTATGTATGTATGTATTATTATTATTATTATTTTATGAAAAGTGGGGTATAGGAAAATTTAGATAATGTTTTGATTTTTCCATTTAAGGTGCCCTCTCGGGTTTCATGAGAATGTAGATTCCTCATGGAACTCAAAACTATGAATATAAAAAAGAAATAATGCAAAATGAAATTGAAAATGAGAGTTTAAAAGGTAAATTAAGGCATGCCCTAATTTATTTTTATTGCATGATTGAGGAGAAAAGAGCTCTGGAGAAAATGGGAGTTCCAACACACCGAGCGGTTTTGGTGCAAACGAGAGGTAGTAAGGTAGGACCAAGCATGCGAGTAAGTAAAATTACTTATTTTGATACTTTCATCCATTTACATTTGCATTTTTGTTGAATTTTACCATATTTTTGAGTGGGTTTATCACACAAAACCCTCATGATGAATTTATGACTTGCGTCATGAATTTGTGTTCTATAGGAACAATTATCTCAGGGCTTGAATTCACACTCAAGGCATGAATTCATGTTCAAGATGTGAAATCATGGGGAACCACCCATTTTCAAAGAAAAACAAGGTTGATTTGCAAATTTGCAAATTTTGATTTGATCTTGCTTTTCCATGCTTTTTGATGATTTAGTTTTATTATTGATATACAATTATATTTATTTTGTGATTATAGTTTGGAACTCTTGAGAATTGAGAGTGGAGGTCGAGGAAATTTGTAGGATGGATGCGATCCCTCAGTTAGGAGGATAGGAGGTGGTTGGAGGAGTTAGTGCTCCTTCATGTGGCTGAAATGCCTCAGATAAAGGCTAACATAGCTCTACTTACAACTTTAGTAGATAGATGGTATCCAAAATCATCCACTTTTCACTATCCTACAGGGGCTATGAACGTTACTCTTGAGGATATCTATAATATCCTCAATATTCCCATAAGAGGAATGAGAGTATACAGTTGGTGTCCCAGGCTACAATTATGGAGATATTGATAGGGGATACCAACTGTCAAGTTTCCTAGAGTGGCATCAGTGTCATGGAGATATGAGAGAGACAAACTATTTTGAGACTAACAATGATACTTAGTTTCATAGTGGTTGGATATCTAACTGGCCATATGAGTAGATGATACCTACCATGGGCCCTTGCTGGAGTAGTCTATGAGATGAGGGACACTGGTCATCGATTTTCTTGGGGGCCATTGGTTTTATGTCACTTATATAGGATATTATGTTAATATAATGTATAAGAAACACACCAACATTATTATGATGACATTGCTAGAGGTGTGGAGATAGGATCATATTACTATGTGAAGGCCACATGGGCTTCCTTGGGGAGATCTAGAGGTAGGATGACCAACATTTTTTAGATGGAGACCTATGATAGGAGAGCACAGTGCATAGATATGTGGTTTAGATTCCATGATGTGGATGGTAGATGATCTTATGACTGATTGGATCACCTGGCGACCATGGAGGATGCTTCCATACTGGGATACAGACCATATAGAGCTAGCTTGAGTGTGTCTAATCTGATGGTTACAATCAATGAAGGGTGAGATGGAGCTATACCATTTTGATTGGATGCAATGATAGTTTGGGTTGAGTCAGGAAATTCCATAGAAATGGGATATCTTCTATAGATGAGTGACTAGAGATCCAACAACTATGGGTGGAGATGCAGACATAGTCCAATTCAAGGAGCCAAAGGAGGATGACCCCAGCTACATAGATCCTAGGGTAGATGATGTAGGAGTTAAGGTAGGTTATGACCAGTGGTATACTAGGATCCATCCTCTGAGGATCATTGATATTTTACCAGAGAGAAACCTTGGGCTAATTTAGGTAGTGAGGGTGATGGATCACTAGAGGTAGGCATAGAGAGGTGGTTTGAGACCGATACTAGGAAAGGTTACTCGATGTAGATGGAATGGATGACCTCGAGTAAGGATAGGATAGGTACTTGGAGGTAGGCAGAGCATGAGACACAACTCCCACTATGAGCATATCCCATAGTCAACACAAGATACCCATCAATAACAACATTCACCATTGCAACAATAGATTTCATCACCACAACAACAAGTGTTGCCATATTCATGATAGGACTCACCTAGGAAGGGCATTGAGATGGAGTTTGGGGATACAAGTAGCGTAGGAGAGGTCCTTGCTTTATAGGTAAATATAGTTGGACTAAAGAGCTAGGTAGTGATATAGACGGGCTGGATTTAGTCATTAGAGACTTAGCTTGCAAATTCATTGACTATGCTTACATAGACATAGGTACAATTTGCACAAGCATAGGCTTCGCTTGCACAAACATGGGGATAGCTTTTACAGACATAGGAAGAGATTGCACAAGCATAGGCTTAGCCACATCAAATTTAGGTTCAATCCTAGTAGACAAGGACAATGTCCTCAATAGGTGTATTGATGTGCTCTTCCAAAAATAGAATGGTGCACTTCCTATAGGGAGAGTTGAGGGAAACTACATTGTGAGAGGGCTTTTACTAGGCTCTCTATTTTTAGCTAGTGTTAGAGGCATAGTGGGTGGAGCCACCACCACATATAAGGCCTGGTATCTATGCCTCATGAGAGTCTTGGATAGTGACTCAATCTACGATAATGCATCCACCCAGACCACCAGCTAAGGAGGGTGAGGGTTCTATAGGGTCGAGAGCCCATTGATAAGAGATGTTGAGTTTTTTTTTTTGTAGCATCTACTTTTATGGTTGAGTATACCAATTTTATGATTGTGGCATACAAGGCTTATATATATTCTCTTTTTGCTTGAGATCCACTACCATGTTATTGTTTTTGTACTACTTTTTTCCTTTATGATATGCACATGTAATTTTTTTTATATGAATGAATGATAGATGTTGCTTATGGTCATGTTTGATTTTTAATATATTTTTTATCATGCTTAATCAAGATACCATTGTAGGAGAATGAAGTGTGATTAGATGTAATTGATATGTGTAATGTAGTGTGATTTAATTGTTGTAGAAGAGAATTTGTTGGGAAATGTACCCTTATGATTTTGATTACTCAACAATAGACCTCGAGGATGTATGGTTTTATATCATCATGAATGAAGGCCGCCCATCGTGTTGTTCATGAAGCGAATCCTGTGTGAGGTTTTATTGTTATGATGACATCGAAAGGTTATGATCCAAAAGTAGTTTGAGATTGTTGATTGAAAGTGACATGATTGGTGATAAGTAATGTGTGATATTAATATTAATTTTGATTAAAACTTAAAGGAAGTAAGATATAATATGAATGACTAATATGAAAAATGGGATAGAAGGCTTGCACTAGGCATAATATTCTTAGTGTGAAGTAAATGTAAGAAAAACCTTACTAGGGTTATCTCATGCCATCATTGTGAAGTCTTTATGCAACTACATGACCAAGCATTTATGTATAATTAATGCAAATTTTTGTGTATGACTAGCAATCATACAATATGATGAAACAAATAAATTTATTGTACTAAGGTGGTAAATATGAAATGCAATATTAATTGGTTTTAGGAGCCAATTGCGTATGTTGAATCTATGAAGATATAGTAACTTCAACTAGTCAAATCTCAAGGAGAATCCTGGTTATTTTTGGGATAAAATCAAGTTTATCAAGAACCAATGTGTGTGATTTGTACATTCTTTTCCCATCTTGATCTTAATTATGATGCAAATCTCTTAAGGACCAAATATGTGTGCTTGTGAGGTTCATTTACTGATTTTAAGTGAGGTAATGATGCAAACCAACTTAAGAACTAGTTTGTGTGTGCCAATGATGAGTTTATTTACCTTTATTTTGTACGTGGTTGGACTTAACTACTTTGTAATACAAGCCACCACAAGCTAGCTTATCCATAAGCGGATATTGGTCTGTACAAAATAATGTTGCTAATGTGATAGACATGTTGCTATGCATAAGAATACCCCATTTCCAAGCAGGTTTCATTCAACCTATTTTTGTAATGAGGACATCCCACGACTTTTGAATAACTGAGGATTCTAGGGATTTAAGCTCATTACCACCTTATTTTATTTTGATTCCTTTAATTTAGGTTTTTTGCTCAATTTTGATGATAAACAAAGGGATTATTTTTTTTGCATGGGATACTTTCTCATTTTAGTGGAGGAGCAAGGAATTTTATTGCTTCAAGTAGGGGAAAGCTTGTCCTTTTATCAATTATTAGCATTCTAGACCATGCACATAATAGGATAGCAAGAGAAACCTTTTGCGTAAGGGGTAAGGACTACTATGTAGCATCATATTTCCTTGCATAAAATCATATTTAAAATGTGTAAATATGTTTTGGTTCAAAAGTGGCAGAATCGATTCCCAAAACTCAAAATTTTCTTAATGAGAAATAGTGGTTTTGGTTCAAGAGATATTTTTAATCAATATAAAGAATCAAGATTTTATTAAAATATGAATCCTGTGAGTGGTTCAAAATAAACTCTTAATTACATCAAAAGGACCAATATTGACTATAAATTTGATAGAATCTACCCAATGTTTAAATAACATAATAATTGGATGTGACTATTTGATATATGCAATTGGACAAAAACCAATTATGGATGTGCAAAAAATGCAGCTATATGATAGATGATTTATGTGAGATGATTGAAATTATAGAATGAACTACATGCAACAAATACTTTATGCACAAAATATAAAATGACTATGTACAATGGTGAAACATGACTTTATGCGTAGTATATTTTAAGGTGCATTATGTTTATTGGCTCATTAAGATATTTTCCATCTAATGCGGCCAAATGATATTCGCCTAATCCAAATTTTGCAGTTATGATAAATGGTCCTAACCAATTTGGTTGGAATTTGCCTTTGAGATCTATTTGAGCATTGGTGTTTTTTTTTTTTTTTTCTTTGAGAACCAAGTCATCAACCTCGAAATATCTTGTATAAAATTTGAGTATGATATTTTAAGATTTTCTTGATAGGTGTAGAGATTATATAAGGCATTTATGTGCTTTTCATCTAGTAATTCTAGTTGACTTAATCATCCAACATGATATTCATCTCCTACTTCAGTGTCTTGAAGTAAAATTCCTAAAGAAGGTACTTCAAGTTCAAAGGGAAAAATGACTTCAACACCATAGACCAAGATAAAGGGGAATGCACCTGTAGGGATTCAAACACTGGTCCGATAAGCCCATAAGGTTGGATATAATTATATGTGCCAGTCTCGACTTGAATTATTAACCAACATTTTTAATATTTTGATTACATTTTTATTGGATTCTTTAGCTTGGCCATTACCCTATGGATAATAAGGAGTAAACCATCTATGCTAGGTTTTATATTTTACACAGATTTTTTATATATTTATTTTTAAAGCAAGTTTCTATTATTAGAAACAAGCGTAGAGGGAATCCGAAATCTATAGATGATTTTATTAAAAATAAATTTAGAGACTTGGGTTCCTGTGCAAGAAGCCAACGACATGGCTTCTTCCTATTTGGTAAAATATTCAGTTACTATTATGATAAAATTATGACCATAAAAAAAAATCAGGTTGATCTTGAGCAGGAGTGTGAAAAATATTTGTGTATCACTAAAACTTGTCACATCGATGCACATAATCATTGGCATCCTTCTCCATGGAGGGCCAAAAATAACCCATTTGTAGGAGCTTTTTGGCTATGGTACTACCACTAAAATGGCCTCTACAAGATCCATCATGCACTTCACTTAATACCTTTTAGGATTATTCTAGGTTGAGGCATCTTAGAAGGATACTTTAAAAACATCTTTTATAAAGTGTATTCCTATGATAATGAAGCAAATGACTCATCTACATAGAAGTCTATGTTGATTCCTATCTAGACCATGTGGAAGCGAGTCATTCTAGAGAAAAATAAGGATATCTGCATACCATGATTTTGATGATATTTCATCAATTACAAAGAAATACAAGTGTGATAAGTAATATTCTAGCAAGGTAGGATCCTGGAGTTGATGAATGATAATGGTAGCATGATCGTCATCCAAATCCAAAGGAATGAGATAAGAGGTTGCTGCCATAGCATCCACACAATGATTACTAGTGTGAGGGATAGCTTCAATAGTAACCTTTTCAAATAAAGATATAAGCTTTTGGATAAATTATTTATAAGGATGAAGTTTCTCATCTTGGGTTTGGTAGACATTGTTAATTTGGTTTACCACAAGTTGTGAGTCTCCAAAAATTGATAGGATTTTAATATTTCAAGCCGCAGTTGCTTGTAGACCAAGGATTAGGGCCTCATATTTTGTTGTGTTATTTGTACAAGCAAATTAGAATTTAAAATATAATGGAATAAGTTGTTTTTGTGGAGACACAAATATAATACCTACACCTATGCCACTCATGCAACGAGCTCCATCAAAGAATAAAGACCAAGAGTTTGAATTATCATCCTCTAATTTAAGATATTCATCTGGGAATTCTATGGTTAAAGGATGAGTTGATTCAAGAGGAGCAACAACAAGTTGATCTACTATAACCTGCCCATTAATGGAATTTTGACCAATAAATATTAGGTTAAATTCACTCAAGGTGAGAACCCATTTTACTGCTCGTCCTGATAAGTGAGATCTACTCATCAAATACCATAGTGGATCAAATTTCGCTATGATCAATGTTCTTTGACTAAGCATATAGTGATGCAATTTTTGTGTAGAGAATACAATGGCTAAGCAAAGCTTCTCTAGGGGTGTGTAATGAGTTTCATAACTTACTAAGGTTTTGCTAATGTAGTAAATGGCTCGTTCTTTCTTTTCCTCATCATGTTGAGCAAGCATTGCCCCTAATGTGAGTTCTAAAGTAGAAATATATAAAATAAAAGGTTGTTGTAATCTAGGAGGAACAAGTACTAGTGGTGTGAGTAAGTAATTTTTGAGAGCTTCAAAGGTTTATCGATCTTAATCATCCCAATTAAAAGGTATATATTTCTTAAGTATATTAAGAAAAGGTTGACATTTATTTTCTAATTTGTCGATGTAACAATGATTGGATTGAAGTTTACCTTGTAATTGGCCAATTTGGGTGTCGATGGTGACAAAATTTTCAAATGGGAACATGGTGTCCCAAGTGAAGTAGAGGAGCTTATTCAACAATAATGCCAAGAATGATAGTCGAATTTACCAACAGGGAAGGCACTGTAAGTTCGAAGGCTAGGAGTATTCCTATCTCTTTTTTGAAATGGACTCACAATAAAAAATTTCCAAGCTGTCAGTATTGGTGGATGTTGCTTGGAAATACCACAAATACTAATGGGGACAGTCACATGTTAGATAACATGGCTTATAGTCATATTAGTAATTTGAGGTTGGTTGATAATCATAGGGCAGGAAAGAAACAACAATATAAGACTTCGAACCAGAGCCACGTGGACCACCAGATAGCCACTGCCATAAATCTGGCCAGCAGGTTCATTTCTCTAAGGCTGATTGGCCAATACAGGATGTGGTCCCAAAGCATGTCATATACGAAAGAAAGCAATTACCAAAGAATTATTAAGAGTAACTGTCAATACAAAGCTTGTGGGAGTTTTTTTCAATACTCTGCTGTGTGTCTGAAGCTTTTTATTTCTCCACTGTTTCAAGGAAGGGATCCGTGTTTGTTTCTTTTTTTATAATTATGATGCAGGTGTGTTTTCTCGGGGTATACCCAAAATTTTGTATGGGAAGTTTCTTTTTGATAATAGGCTATGTGCCTTACCATATGTAATGGCTTTGACAACATGTAGATTTTACATATATAGGATCCTTAGTAAGGACATGTTCATCAACAACCCTGGGCTGATTTTTGTAAAAGGTTTTGGGTCAACCTGTAAAACCCGGTATTAATGCTATAGTATCTTATCTACCAAAAAAAAAAACTTTGAAGCTCTATCAAATTATTTTATGGTGGTATGTTTATAATAGCATCAATTTAAAAGGATCTATCTCTATTCCTCGTATGGACATAATAAACCCCAATAATTTACTATATTTAACCCCAAAAACACATTTGTCCAGGTTTAGACAAACTTTGTATTCATGAAGCCTATCAAACACTCATCATAGATCAGGGATGTGATCTTCCTCTTTAATAGAGTGAGTGATAATATCATCAATATAATCATGCAATATGTCATACATCATGTCATGAAACACATATGTCATGGCTCATTGATAAGTTGCACCTGCATTATTTAGACTAAAGGGCATTACTTTCCAGCAAAAAGTTCCCCATAGTGTAATGAAAGAAGACTTGGGTTGGTCTTCTAGTTCTATATGGATTTATTATATTAGCTACTAGGAGAATAGGAGAATAAGCCACTAAGTTTAATAGCCCTTGGTAGGTCTAGTACAAAATTTGATTTGTGTGGCCTAGGATGTGCTCCAGTATTATTCCACTGAGGATAAGGTTGACCATATTGTTCATATAGACATGAATAAGGATACATTGCATAACTATGAGGTGGATATAGAGGGTATTGAGGATATAGGTATGGAGTATAATAAGAAAATGATAATTATGTGGTGGAATCTAATAACATCATTATTGATTAGGAGGAGGTTTCATACTTAGATGTGGATAAGGTTATTGCAAGCCTTGTTGTAGGTTCTATTGATTTGGAGGATGTCTCTTATGCATTATATTGTACCTAACTATTTGAAGTAGTGTTTGACCTAGGGTGTTTCCTTTGGATACTTGTGACATCATTTGTACATTTGATATTTACAATTTTTGAGCAAGAAGTTGGTTTTTGTTTGGAAAGATGTTTTCCTAAAGACCCTAAATTTAGAGCTACAGACTGACCTGGTGGAAGGTTAGATATATTTAATAAAATAGATCTAGTTGGGCATGGTGGAGAAGTTATTATGAAAGGAAAGAATTACAAACTAGACACAAGATGCAAATTCATACTACCAACATAGTATTTTCTTCCAAAAAGTGGATTATTAGTGAAGCTATTGACATCAACGGGTATATTGTAAAGAAGGTTTGTGTGTATTAAGGTAGGACCAATATTTTACCAAGTTTGGTTTATTAAGAATGAGGAACTCATTTTTTGGTCTAGGAAACCATATTTTGGGGGCATGAGATTTTAACAAGGTTAACCATTGGGATTTTTCCTTTTGAATAATAGGATTAAACAATAGAATCTCCTCAATTTTATCATCTAGATGCATCCACATAGTATTTTTTCTTTCCTTTTTCACCTTTGTGTTCCATTGATGATATGCAACTATCTCTATAGAGTAATTTTCTTTATCCGATCTTTGTGGTTTTGAGCATGTATTCAGATGTCTATGTGTATGGACCTACATTGATAGAGTTTCAAGGTTAAAATTTGTAAAATTTTAAAATTTGCATATGGAGCAATGCATTTACAAACTATAGTGATTCACTTAAAAAATCAAACAATTCATTTGGAATTGTAGGTAATTTACTAGCAGGATGTAAACTCAATAAAATTTTGCTCGCAAAATTTTTCACTTATGAACTTGAATGGTTGTCTTGTAATTTTTGAAGAACACAAGCTTATACTAAGAGGGGAGGGTGAAAAATATAATACCACTCTTTAATTTTCTTCTCAAATCAATATTATGCAGTGTATAGATAGCAATATCAATAGTAGTAATCAAAGCAATGTACAAAACACCACACACAATAGAGACAGATTTTAACGTGGTTCACCCAATGTGGGCTACCTCCACAGAGAAAATATTTCTCAAATAATCTCTTGGGAATCCTTCCCAAATTATAATGTTTATGGACCTTAGTCCAAAGGAGATGTTGATCCCCTAATCTTAAGTTCATGGATCTCTTCCACAGGAGAACTCTTTCCCCTTCTGCTCTGGCTAGTGATATTCTTGAAGACTCTGTCTCTATGCTGCACTTATTGGTGGATCTCTCTCCACTTGAAGACTTCTCACTTAGATTTTATCTTCAATTGTCCTAGCTACTAGATATCTATCCATTGAGACTCTATCCTCTATACTTTGTCATCTCCAAAGCTTTGTCTCAATACTATACCAAACACAGTTCAGTCGGTCTAGCATAGTTCTGCTCAATATCTTGCACTAAAAATAGTACAGTTGATCTAATACAACTCTACTCAATAGGTTCACTCAGAACCTACTCAAATATGCTCAATAGGTCCACACAGAACTTGCTCAAATCTGCTCAACAGGTTCACACAAAACCTATCTAAATATGCTCAATAGGTTCACACAAAACCTGTCTAAATCTACTTAGCAGGTTCACACAAAACCTGTCTAAATCTACTCAAAAATTCCTTTCTAGGACTTTCTCAAATCTGCTCAATAATTCCTCTCTTGGACTTGCTCAAATCTGATCAATAAGTCCTCTCTTGGACTTGCTCAAATCTGCTTAGAAAGCTTTCACAAAAGCTTAACTCAAAAATAGTCCACAAGCCTTCTCAAAGTCTTGTCTCAAATCTGCGTAACAAGCTCACACATAACTTGTTCAATTTTATAGAATCATAAAGAGAATTTTTAGAGACTCAATATGTTCTAAACTCAAAGTACAATCAATATCTCAATTCAATCTCATAGAAGCATAAAAATAATTGTTAGAGACTCTATATGTTCTATACTCAAATCCCAATCTCAACTTAATAGAAGCATAAAGAGAATTGTTAGAGACTCGATATGTCCTATTCTTAAATCTCAATCTCAACTCAATTCAATATCATAGAAGCATAAAGAGAATTTTTAGAGACTCTATATGTTCTATACTCAAATCCCAATCTCAACTCAATAGAAGCATAAAGAGATTTTTTTTAGAGACTCAATATGTCCTATTCTTCAATCTCAATCTCAAATCAAATTAGAATATATAATATTTTATTTTATGGAACTTGAACAACCATTTCACACATCCACTTGACTAGGCTTAACCAACTCAACTCAACCAATCACATCAAGGAACAACCCTTTCTCACAAACCCTAGTTCAAGCATGTATCAACCAACTCAAAATGTTTGCAACAATGCTTTATTTCAAATCTCACATAACAATGATACTCATGTTATTTTCTAGATCATGTTCAAGTTCATTTCATCATCAATGGGATTCAACAACAATGCTAATGAAACAAGGTTTAAATACAACTCACAAATTAGAAAAACCTTGAAGCATTCAACCAACCATCTTCACAAAGGAAACTTCAATTAATCCTTTTCACTCAAATGATATTTCAGAAATCAACCACCACAAAAAATCAATAGGAGAATGTGCCCATACCTTTTTGATGCCAATAAGTTGTCCATAAAATCTGCCACACTTAATCACAACTTTCCTTTTCAATATTAATAAGGGTTAGTGGTCTTTTAAATAATCACAATAAAAGCATAACTTAATTTACACCCTTTTCACTCCAACTTCATAAACACATCCACCAAAGTCTATTTTAATAAAAACCCTTATTAAGAATAACCCACAATAAATCTCTCAAAATCACTTTAACAACTCCTTATTTCTCCTAAAATCAATTCTCCATTTCCATCAAAATAAAACATATATCAAATATGTTTTTGCAGTAATAACCATAGCCCTAATGATAAAATTTAATTCCCATTAAATACTTTATAACTCCAAACTTTAGGGCTAATAAAAATTATTAAAGGCAAAAACGTAAATACCTCTCAAGGGGATTCGAAACCCCGTTCGTCACACACCGTGAGCGTCTTAGCTGTGGATAATATTCCAACCGAGCCAAAGTGCTCATTGGAAAAGCAAAGGCCAAAAAGACCTTTAATCTTCCTCCGCCTATCACAAAGGATAAAGCGCTAAAGCGCTTCCCACATGCTGTTGTCAAGGGGATTCGATCCCTGATATTTGCACTACCCATAGTCTTAAAAAAATCGATACACCAGTGTGCCATACCTAATACCACGTTTGAAATTTCCAAATTGCTGCACTTTCTTCGCTACTTTGTTTTCAACAATTCGCACGAGCTCTTTCGAATTCCAAGGCAATTAACACACGAGAGCAAGGATGATTATTTTGTTTAATTACCACCCCTTTATATAGTGTTTAATAACACTTTGAAGACATTGGCAAAAATATTAAAATTGTATTTGCATGATGACGTTGGTGGGAATCTTTCCATTTAAATTTGAATTTAAATTTTAAATAATTAAAATTTAAACCAAACATTAAAACTCAAATAACTCCATCATCGAGGCACCTTTTACGATGAAACGAAAGCCAAATGTGGGTTTTAAGAAAAACCCAGATCAAATGTGATGTCCATGGTTTTAAATAAAACCTTTTATTTTCCCTTCCTTGGTTTTCACAAAAACCCTTCATAGATACTTTTGACATTTATTGCTCTATTGACATCAATGACAACATTTCAGCTTAGGGACTCAAAATGTCCAAGAATCTCCCCCTTTGTCATTGATGGAAACCCAAATCCTTTTATTGAATTTTTACTTTATTTTCAGCTACCCCTAGGGCTTTGCTCCCCCTGGATCAATGCTCTCTTATATATCAAATCTCTCATATCCAATAAATCTCCCCATAATACACAAATATCTCCCCCTTTAACATCAATGGCAAAGGGTCACTTTTGGGGCTCGGGGCTAAGAATTAAGCCTCTTAGCTTAGCCCCTCCCCCACCTCCACATGAGGTGGTTAATTTTTGGGTGGGAGTATTTCTACTCCCCAAAATCACTGTTCTCTACCTTTGTCTTTTCCTTTTTCATTTTGCTGAATTCTCTCACTATTTCTTTCGGAGTCATCATCTCTATTTTTGTTCTTGTTCTTGTTCTCATCCATGTTCCTATTCTTTTACCTGTTCTTGTTCTCATTCTTGTTTTCATCAATGTTCTTGTTCTTATACCTGTTCTTGTTTTCATTATTTTCTGAGTCTCTTTTATTTTCTGAGTCTCTGTTCCTATTCATCTTATTGTTTCTATTCATGTTCATATTCTTGTTTCTGTTTATACCTATTTTTGGAATATTTTCTCTACACCATATTGCTATGTGACCATCATTATTGCACTTATAACACTTAATGTTATTATTATTTGGATGTGCAATAGTCTTAGGATTTTTCCTGGTGAAGCCATATCCTCTTCTATCATGAATCCTGCAATTTATTGCCTTATGACCAAACTCATTACATGAATAGCAATATCCTTGGAAAAGTTGTTCTCTTCCATATACCTATCTTTCATGTGTCCTACACTATGAATCCATATGCCCAAACCTGTGATATGAGAAGCATATCCCATTGAATATTCCTTGCCTATACCTCATTGGTCTCCTATTCTGATTGTTGTTCCATCTGTATCTTCTTTGCCCATTGTCCCTATTGGACTCACTATAATCTAACTCATCCTTAGAAGTTTCACTTTCACTTACATCTGAGAATCCCTCTTCTGAAGTATCTTCTTATGATGTTGTTTCTTCTTCTTCAAGACTTGAAGTAGACTTTGCCTTTTCTTTTTTCTTTCCAAAACCTAGACCTGTTGAAGATGATGTTCTTTGTTGTCCACGGATGAACTTATCCAAGTTCTTAGAGCTATTTGTGAAACTCTTCATCTTGATTTTGGAGTCCTATAAATATTTCTTTAGAGTAGCCACTTCTTGTGCTAACTTCTCACATTCCAAGATTTTTTCTTCTAACTTTTCTCTGAACTTACTTGCCTTGGCTTTTGACTTCTCTAAGTCCTCTATGAGCAATAATATTTCTTCATCACATTCTTGAAACTAACTTTCAAGCTTAGAGTGTTTCTTTATTACATTCTTCACTATGTCAAGAGCATAGATAAGTTCACCTTTGATATCATAACCATTCTCTATTGAGTATTCTTGTATTTGTTTGCCTTTGTCCATATCATTTCTTTCTTTTGACTTGCTTTCTATAGGATCACTCAATTCTTTATCTTCTAAAGCCATTAGAAGATTCTCATTTGATATATCCAATGCATCTTCAAAATCATCATCATTGAAACTATAACCATCTCTTGTGCAATCATCTTCAAGATGTCCAAATTTACCACATCTAAAACACTTGAGAATAACTGGAGTATTTTTCTTAACTTGATCTTTTTTCTTAACCATGAACAAGACTTCATCTCTATTATTGCCTGAAAAGCTAGTATCACTATCAATTTGGTACTTACTTGGATTATCCACATAGTAGCTTCTCTTTTGCCTTTGGAAGAACTTATTCCCTTGCCTTTTTTGTCCTTCCCTATTTTTATTTTGGTACCTATAATTTTTAGATTCCCTATACCTGTGATCCTGTTTTTCTTTATCATTGTTGATCTTTGGCTCTTTTCATTCTGTTGCAAAATTTCCAAACTTTCCACAATTAAAGCATTTGACAGATCTCATATCTATTGGTCTTTTGAACCCTTTATCTCTTCTACCATAGTTATCTTCTTCATCACTAGAAGATTCATTGCTTGATTTTGTCTTCTTACCCTTTTTCTTACTGTCCACTTTGAATGCAACTTCTTTTGGAGGAATAGGATCTTTTGTTCTTATCTCAAAATTTGTAAGCATACCAAGAAAAGCATTTCTTGTTAGATTATCACTATCAATTTATGTTTCTATGGTAGAAAATTTTTCACTATACCTTTTTGGAAGAGTCCTCAAGATCTTGTCGCAAGCATTAGATTCATCAACCTTCATTCCAAGACCTTTCATCTCATGTATAAGTTCATCAACCTTGTTGAGATAGTCATGAATGCTTTCATCATCCCTTATTCTTATATTATCAAATTCTCCTTTGAGATTTATAATCTTTGCTTTCCTGACACTTTTATATCCTTCATATATGGTTTGCAAGAGTTACCACGTATCTTTTGTTGTTTTGCATTCCATTACCTTCATATATTTTGATCTATGTAATCCTATTATAATTGTATTCATAGCTCTTGAGTTTGCATGCATGAGAAACCTACATTTCTTATCTGTAGGAGGATTAATTTCTGAATTGTACCCAAATTCCACTACATCCCAAACTTCATTGCCAAGTGCCATCAGGTGAAATCTCATCAACACACACCAATATAGGAAGTCACTTCCATAAAATATTGGTACTGTATTATTGAAGGTCTCATTATTTTGATCCTTTTTATCCATTGTGTTCTTATACCACTTTTCCTTCAAGATGTTAAACTCTTCTGAAGGAACCCGCTCTGATACTAATTGAAGAACACAAGCTTATACTGAGAGGGGGGCTGAACAAAGATAAGACCACTTTTTACTTTTCTTCTCAAATCAATATTATGTAGTGTATATATAGCAATATCAATAGCAGTAATCAAAGTAATATACAAAACACCACACACAATAGAGACAGATTTTAACGTGGTTCACCCAATGTGGGCTACCTCCACACAAAAAATATTTCTTCTAAATATTTCTCAAATGATCTCTTGGGAATCCTTCCCAAATTACAATGTTTATGGACCTCGGTCCAAAGGAGATGTTGATCCCCTAATATCAAGTTCGTGGATCTCTTCCATAGGATAACTCTTTCTCCTTCTACTCTGGCTAGTGATATTCTAGAAGACTCTATCTCTATGCTACACTGATTGGTGGATCTCTCTCCACTTGAAGACTTCTCACTTAGATTTTGTCTTCAATTGTCCTGGCTACTGGATCTCTAACCACTAAGACTTTGTCCTATATACTCTATCACCTCCAAAGCTCTGTCTCAATACTATACCAAACATAGTTTAGTCGGTCTAGCATAGTTTTGCTCAATATCTTGGACTAAACACAGTACAGTCGATCTAGTACAATTCTACTCAATAGGTTCACTTAGAACCTGATCAAATCTACTTAACAGGTCCATGTAGAACCTGCTCAAATCTGCTCAATAGGTTCACACAAAATCTATCTAAATCTTCTCAATAGGTTCACACAAAACCTACCTAAATATACTCAACAAGTTCACACAAAACCTATCCAAATCTGCTCAACAAGTCCTCTCTAGGACTTGCTCAAATATTCTTAATAAGTCCTCTCTAGGACTTGCTCAAATCTGCTCAATAAGTCCTCTCTTAGACTTGCTCAAATCTTCTCAATAAGTCCTCTCTTGGACTTGCTCAAATCTTCTTAGCAAGCTTTCACAAAAGCTCAACTCAAAAATAGTCCACAAGTCTTCTCAAAGTCTTGTCTCAAATCTGCTTAACAAGCTCACACATAACTTGTTCAATATCATAGAATCATAAAGAAAATTTTTAGAGACTCAATATGTTCTAAGCTCAAAGTGCAATCAATATCTCAATTCAATATCATATAAGCATAAAAATAATTGTTAGAGACTCTATATGTTCTATACTCAAATCCCAATCTCAACTTAATAGAATCATAAAGAGAATTGTTAGAGACTCAATATGTCCTATTCTTAAATCTCAATCTCAACTCAATTCAATATCATAGAAGCATAAAGATAATTGTTAGAGACTCTATATGTTCTATACTCAAATCCCAATCTCAACTCAATAGAAGCATAAAGAGAATTGTTAGAGACTCAATATGTCCTATTCTTCAATATCAACTCAAATCAGAATATAGAATAGTTTATTTTATGGAACTTGAAAAACCATTCACACATCCAGTTGACTAGGCTTAACCAACTCAACTCAAACAATCACATCAAGGAACAACCCTTTCTCACAAACCCTAGTTCAAGCATGTATCAACCAAATCAAAATATTTCCAACAATGTTTATTTCAAATCTCACATAACAATGATACTCATGTTATTTTCTAGATCATGTTCAAGTTCATTTCATCATCAATGGGCTTAAACAACAATTCTAATTAAACAAGGTTTAAATACAACTCACAAATTAGAAAAACCTTGAAGCATTCAACCAACCATATTCACAAAGGAAACTTCAATTAATCATTTTCACTCCAATGATATTTTAGAAATCAACCACCACAAACAATCAATAGGAGAATGTGCCCATACCTTTTTGATGCCAATAAGTTGTCCACAAAATCTGCCACACTTAATCACAACTTTCCTTTTCAATATTAATAAGGGTTAGTGGTATTTTAAATAATCACAATAAAAGCATAACTTAATTTACACCCTTTTCACTCCAACTTCATAAACACATCCACCAAAGTCTATTTTAATAAAAACCCTTATTAAGAATAACCCACAATAAATCTCTCAAAATCACTTTAACAACAACTCCTTATTTCTCCTAAGATCAATTCTCCATTTCCATAAAAATAAAACATAAATCAAATATGCTTTTGCAATAATAATCACACCCCTAATGATAAAATTTAATTGCCATTAAATACCTTATAACTCCAAACTTTAGGGCTAATAAAAATTATTAAAGGAAAAAATGTAAATACCTCTCAAGGGGATTCGAACCCTCGTCCGTCACACACCGTGAGCGTCTTAGCCATGGCTAAGATTCCAACCAAGCCAAAGCACTCATTGGAAAAGCAAAGGCCAAAAAGGCCTTTAATATTCCTCCGCCTACCGCAAAGGACAAAGCACCAAAGTGCTTCCCACACGCTGTCGTCAAGGGGATTCGATTCCTAATATTTGCACTGCCCAAAGTCTTAGCAAAATTGATACGCCAATGCACCACGCTTCATACCACGTTTGATATTTCCAAATCGCCACACTATCTTCGCTGCTTCCTTTTCAACAATTCACACGAGCTATTTTGAATTCCAAGGCAATTAACACATGAGAGCAAGGATGATTATTTGGTTTAATTACCACCCCTTTATATAGTGTTTAATAACACTTTGAAGACGTCGACAAAAATATTAAAATTGTATTTTCATGATGACATCGGTAGGAAACTTTCCATTTAAATTTGAATTTAAATTTTAAATAATTAAAATTTAAACCAAACATTAAAACTCAAATAACTCCATCATCGGGGCACCTTTTTCGATGAAACGAAAGCCCAATGTGGGTTTTAAGAAAAACCTAGATCAAATTTTTTGTCCATGGTTTTAAATAAAACCTTTTATTTTCCCTACCTTGGTTTTCACAAAAACCCTTCATAAATCCTTTTGAAATTTATTGATCTATTGACATCAATGACAACATTTCAGCTTAGGGACTCAAAATGTCCAACAATTTTTACCTTTGAAAAAAATTAGCAGATGAAAGGTCCAAGCAAATTATCCATAGTGAATTGATTAGGAACTGGAGCAATAGCTCTTCTAGGAAGGATCTAGGAATAGTTTTGTCTTTCCTAGAAGGCGACCTCTTAGATTCTAAGTGAATTGCTTAATAGATTTGACTTGGTGAGCTTTTACTATTTTGAGAGCAATTTATTTATTGAGTTGAGAAAATTGCTTATAGATTTAATCCTTGGAAAAATTGACTCAAAATCTACCTTAAATAATTTTTTCTTTTGGAAGATACAAATTCGAGGTCAAATATGAGATTTTGATGATGATTTTACTTAAGTTGTCATCTCTACAAAACTTATAAAATTTAGAAGTTCATGTTAGAGTCATTATTTTTAAAGTACCTACAAAAATTGAGCATAGATAATGAAAATGATGAATTTTAGAAGTCAATTTGAGACTAGGCTTGATAAATCAAGTCCCTAGTCTTGATGAATTTCTATGGATTCAATTTGTGAAAATGTAGGGAACTTAAAGTGAATCACTTACAATTTGAATTGAATAACTTCCCATAACTAGACTCCACAAAAATTCACCCAATTTTGAGCCGATTTCTTCATCTACGATGAATGCAAATTTAGCATAAAATCAAGGAATTTTAACCAAATTGAGAAAAATTATTGGGGAATGAGGGTTAGTCCCACTGGATATACCAAAATCTATATTGAATCAGGGGATTTTCCTCACTTCTATTTTGATGATGTGCCCCAATTCTATGTAAAATTTCAAATTTCACAATGAGGAGGGAAATTTTAAAGCAACAAAATATGGGGAGGAAAAGTTTAAAGTGAATGAGGTCAAGTTTAATCTAGGTAAATCATCTTCATTTTCCTCTAGTATAAACTATTATCCTTATAATAAAAATGAAAGTTGTATAGAGTGTATTAATTACACTTTAGGGTTTCAAGAGTAGCATAATAAAGAAAAGCATATGGAGGATATCCAAGAAAATTTAGGTTTTTCAAGGTAGCATAAGAAAGTAATGACTATGGAGGATCATCCATGCACTTTAGGGTTTTTGGGGCAACATAAAGAAGAAAATATTTATGAGGCTATTTCTTGAATTTTAGATTCTTTAGGGTAACATGAATCTTAGAAGATAAGCCTTATTATGAAAATATGGAAAAATAGAAGAGATTGATGAAGATGAGAGTCTTGATGTGAATGAAAAAGGAGAGGAAGGTCATCAAATACTAACAAAGATAAAACAAAACTCAAAGGGATATTGATTTGGAAAACCAAATTAAAATATCACATGTGTTAACTGGTGGGGCTAAGCCCACTAATAAAAATGAAAAGCGATGATGAAAATGACATCATGGAATATTAGGGATATGAGTAAAAATACTAAAAAATAGAGTTCTTACGGAAATAATTAGTTGTTATAGTCCTATGTTTATTTTAAGAAACAAAATTAATTTGTGAGGAATGTAAGGATGCTTTTAAAAATATTTATAAGATGAGTGATTATATAGAAATTTCTTTTGTAGGAGCTTCAAGAGATATTGCAACAATACAGAAGAAATACAAATGGGGTGGGCAACTGTTAGAAGCAAAAATTAATTGGGTTGTTGAATTATTTTACAAAAAAGAGAAAAACATCAAATTTGGGATTATAAATCTATATGATCCAGCTATAGTTACTCCTCATGAAATATGTTGAAAGGACCTTAGCATATATTGTCAAATAGAATGATTATTCATTGTGATCGATGGATTCTTGAAGGTGATTTCAATACTATTATATCTCCTTTGGAAAAGAAGGGTGATACTCTAGGATGGTCTAAATCAATGCAAGATTTTACTTCATCTATCAATTCATATGGACTTTGGAATGTTAGTCCTTTAAGTTTTCAAAATACATGGAATAATAGATGCATTGGAAAAACTCATATAGCATAAATATTGGATAGATTCTTGTTATACAACACATGGTTACAAACAGAGTATACAACATCTTTAGATATTTTATTGTGAACGGGATCTAATCACAAACCCATTCTTTTGACTTATGATTTACCCAGTAATGGTCATCCAAATCCATTTTTCTTCCATTCTATGTGGCTCTAAGACCTTTATTATCCCATATGGTTATGTTATATTGGGATGAAGCAAATTTTGAATGATCATATATGTAAAAGTTTGTTTAAAAGATGAAATATTTAAAGTAGAAAATGAAGATTTGGAATGCTAAATATTTTAATAATATTTTTAAAGAAAAGAAAGAAATTGAATCCAAGATATTTAATTTACAAGAGATAGTAGAAACTAATGGAATGGATCAAGACTCATATGTGAAAGAAAAACAATTATTTTTTATTATCATAATGCATTGAAAAAGGAATCATATTGGCTCCCAAAATCTAGGGAGAAATGGATCAAGGGGATAGAAATACAAAAACAATATTCTATAACAAAAATATTTTTTTGTTACATCAAAAACATTTAACTCTAGATGGAAGAAATATTGAGGAAGAAGAAAATATATGAAAAAAATGAATTAATTAGTTCAAAATATTTTGTCAAATATTGGGGAAGATAAGGAGGCACAAGATAAGCTTTTGTAAAGCTATGGCTAACAGGCTAAGAGGAATTCTGCCTTCAATCATTGATTCTTTCCAGGGCAGCTCTATCCAAGGAAGAAGTATAACTGATGGAATTATCACTATTCATGAGTCCCTTCATTTAGTTTCTTTGGCCCAAAAACCCACCCTTCTTCTTAAGCTTGACATGAACAAGGCCTTTGATAGGGTTAATAGGGATTTTATGATTGATATCCTACACAAATTTGGTTTTCATCCAGATTGGGTCAACCTTGTTAAATGTTGTATTTCTTCCCCATGGTTTTCCATTCTAGTTAATGGCTCCCCTGCTGGTTACTTTCCTACTACTAGAGGTTTAAGACAAGGGGACCCCCTGTTTCCCATTTTTTTTATCATTTTAGATGAATCTTTAGGTAAAATGATCAAAGCAGTCAATAGAAATATTTCAGGGTTAAAATCAGCCTCAAATTTAAATCCCATCACTAACCAACAATTTGTGGATGATACTATATTGGCTACTCTTGCATCAGTGATTGAAGCTAGAATCATTAAAATTATCCTTAAACTTTATGAGGAAGTTGTTGGCCAGCAAGTCAATTTTTCTAAAAGCAAAGTTTATTTCCTTAACACTCCTATCTCTCGCCAAAGGAAAATTGCTAAAATTTTGGGATGTACCATTGCCTCCCTTCCTACTACATATTTAGGTCTCCCTTTATTTTTTGGTAGCCCTACTAAGCATATGTGGAACAATGTAGTTGAGAGAATTCAAAGAAAGCTTGTTGCATGGAAGGGTCAACTCATGTCCCAGGCTACCAAGGTTGTCCTCACTAAAGCTTGTTTGCAAAGCATCCCAGTCTACTTATCTATATTTAAGGCTCCAACTATAGTCTATAAAAATATTGAACAAATTCAAATGAATTTTCTTTGGATGGTAACTGAGAATAAAAGAAGGATTCATCTAGTATCTTGGGAGTCAGTGTGTTGCAACAAAAATCAGGGAGGTATTGGTCTCAGAAGACTATCTAAACTGAACATTGCTCTACTAGCCAAACATGCATGGAAAATCCTAACCGATTTCAAAACTAAATGGGTTGCAATAGTCAAAAGGAAATATCTCCATACATCTGATATTTTCAGTGAAAATGTTCCACAAACTGGCTCATCTTTCTGGAAGGCAATTCTTCAAACTAAATAGTTAGTTCAAAAGGGGCTAATATGGATCATAGGTAATGGAAGGAGTGTGGATTTTTAGAATGACAGGTGGTTGTTGGAGGAGCCTCTTATTGAATATGGATATCTAGTAAGCCTTAAACCCTTTACTAATAGAATTTATGGGCCCAAAGTTGCCAATATTATTTCTTGGTCAGATAGGGGTCCTTCTTGGAAGTATCTTTTAGAAGATATACAACACTGTAAATTGATAGCCATATCCTTAGCTCTAAAGTCATACACTCTTTCCCATCATGGAGAGGTTGATAAACCGATTTGGAGAGGCTCTGATGAAGGGAACTTTACAGTCAAATCAGCATATGATTTTCAAACTCAGGTTCAAGTTCCTAATTTTCTTGCTAATCTTATCTGGAGGAAAAATCTAATCCCAAAAATTGCTTTCTTTTCATGGCTCACAATTTAGAACAATATTCTTACTATAAAAAATCTCAGCAAAAGAGGAATCATGATACCAAATAGATGTTATTTATGCAAATCCCAATGGGATTCCACTAATCATATTTTTACTTAGTGTAATTTTTCCATTGCTATATTGAGCCAGTTGAGCAATAGGTTCAACATTCAATGGGCCATTCCTAATTCCATATTAGATATTTTCTTCTAGTGGCCTAACCCTTTTTGCAATCCCAAACTAAGCACATTATGGAACTTTATGTTGCACCATTTTTTATGGTAGGTGTGGTTGGAACGTAATAACAGAGCCTTCACTGATAGCTCAAAGGATGTTGGTTCGGTGGTGGCCAAAATCATTACCTTTGCTATTGAGAATGTTCAATACCTTAATTGGAGTGAGTCCCCTTTATCAAAAATAGAGTCCAGTATTCTATCTTCTCTTAAAATTCCTGCCCAGGTTCCTAGCCAACAAATTGGATCAAACTAAATTTTTATGGGGTATCTAATGGAAATCTAGGTGAATCAAGAGTTGGTGGAATTATAAGAGATCATAATGGTAACATTGTTATTGCTTATGTTGAATATCTTGGCTTCCAGTCCAATCATGTTGTTGAGGCAAGAGCACTCTGGAGAGGTCTGCAATTGATTCAAGAAGACCAAAGACCTTTTATCATAGAAGGGGACTCCCTCAATGTCATCAATTACATGAAGAATAGCATAAATCCATCATGGAGAGTCCAAAATACAGTTAATGAGACCAGGAGGTTAATTCAGATGCATGGAGAGACAATCATTCAACATATATATAGGGAGGTGAATATCATGGTTGATTTATTTGTAAATTTTGTTGTTACTACTAAAAGTTTCTCCAAAGGGGTTAATTGGATTCCTCAAGAAGCCCAGAATGCTATCCAAAGTGATAAATCACATTGTGTAGAAATAAGCTCCTCATTTAGATGATTACTAAGTCTATGATTGCCACTATCAAAGCCATGAAGATCTAGATGCTGAACAACTTGTAATTAATCCTGAGAAGGTCCAGATTTCTAATATTACAAGCACTTGAGCACTCTATCCACTCACAAACCCTAGTCATTTCACTACCATATTCCTCCCTAGCTGTCACCATCATACTTTCCATTTTTTTTGCCACGAAACCCTCATGAACCATATCTGGTTCTTCCTCACTCCCATCCACCTTGAACGCTACCTAGAGTTTGTAGAATGCAACTGAGCATTTCTAGAATGTTGTTAGGCATTCACAATCATCACTGAATACCTTTGGGTATTTATCATAGTAGATTTGCATTTCATAAGCCCTCAGATGCTTTCGTGCATTTATGCAACTTTTAAACACAAAAACAAGAGTAGGGATCAACATCACATCCACTTTCTTGACAAGGTAAGATATTTTGTTGCATTACTTTATGTTTCTACATTTAGTTTACAGTTTAACATTACAACATTGGGTTTGTATATTTTTACTATTCAGAGGGTCTCACAAAGTGGAGCCCTCACAAGTTCTATTAACTCTTTTATGTTGCTTTCTATTTGTAGGTGTAGGAACCACATTTTTGGAAGCTATTGTAGCTAGGGTGGTCTCGTAGGGATACACAAGCCCACCTACACACTTGTTTGGAGCAAAAGACGATGCAGAAGACACCATATGTTCACTTGTGAATAAGGGTTTTTAAACCCTAGATTTGTAATCATTGTATCAATACAACATCATATTGTAACATTGGAGATCAAGACTCCTCCCATAATAATATCAATATTATTGTCTTCATTTGTGCAATAAGTTTCTGTGTTGATTCTATTATCTATTGCTTTTGTGTTGTCATTTTTCACTTTACAAAATGACGATCATGGTGGGACCCCCAAAGGGTTCCTCATTTTGATTTACCTTGTCATTGATTTATGTTTCTATTTCTATTTTGTAGGTTTCCAAAAGTTTTTTCACATGAAAATCATGAAAACTAGGGTTTTGTGGAATAGTAGAGGTCAATCAGTGGTCGCACGGATGCCCTGTAGCATTTGAGGGACACCTTGCAGAGTTCATGATTATGGTTTGCATTCATTAGATTTTGGTCTGCATTCAGGAGAGTGGGAAAAATATATGTAGGCTTCTTGGTAAGCCTAGTTCAAAACCCTAACTCCAATTTTTCTACTTTTTAATAGTGAAATTAACAAGAAAACATCTATTTTCTATTTTAAAAAGTAGTTGCATTTTTCATTCTAGGCATTTGCATCTTTCATATAGTTTGCATATAGGGTAGAGTTGCATTTGTGCATTAGTTGTAGTTGCATCATCACATTTGATTCAATTTTTTGTTTTTTTTATGGTGTTTCACTTGTTATTGTGTATTTTTTTTTGCAATTGAAATGATAATAGTTGCATATTAGGGCTAAAGGCTTCCATTTTTTCTTTTCTAATCTAAAAAAAACTCATAATACCTGAGTACACTCCTGATGTTAGAATCACTTGATGATTTAGGGTGAAATAACTGGGTGAACCCTCCACTATTGGAATCACTTGATGATTTAGAGTGGATCTTAAGCAGTGTACCCTAAGTTATTTTGAGTAGCTTGGTGTTAATGTCCTTGGATTATAGCTTAGATAGGTAAAATAGGGTGTTTTTTAGCATTGAGTGAACAACATAGACAACATAAATTTAAAAAATGAATCACACACTCTGCACGTCACATATTTAACAATAGTGAGTTGGATTTCATCACCAACCATTATTTGAGATTGGTGACAGTGGGCTTCATCTCTCCATCTGTCATCTCACCCCATAGAAATCATAGTAACCCATGAGCAATATTTATGGATTTCATCATTAGAAATATTCTCATTTATCATCCATCCTTAGAGTTCATCTGGCATATTAGCTTAGGTTTGCACAATATAACACACAAAACCACACAAAAAAAAATTTGTTGCAAAAAATAGGATTGAGTTACTTGTTTGAGTTTGGGTGATTTCCATTATATTTTTTTTGCACATTCCACACATTCACCATCCCCAACCAACTCATTAGCTTATGGTTTCAACTCAAAGCCAAGAAAATATTTTGATTCAAGCCTTTGTTAGCCAAACCACTTCATCCATGGAGTGTTCCACATATTTCCCCACCACTTCTATGGTTAATATTGTAAGTGTGATACAAACAAGTTATTATGGTTTATCTACGGGACCCTCACACGCTATGTATACCTCAAATACTGATGTGTTTCATAGAGCCATCAATACCCCCATTCCATAAACTAATCCATCATCTCCTACCAACTGTAACATCATCTACATAGACATGGGTAAACTTGGAGCTTGTCTAAGATCCACTAACCCTATTCTAGAGAAATAAATAGCCCATCTAGGCATAGTCCTTCTTCTTAGTAGGAACTTCCCCACTCGTATCCTTCCAGTTTCACCTAGGTGTATACTAACTTCCTTTTTGAGGTGTCATATGCACCTTCCCATCACTTATCTCTTCTAAAACAATCATGTGGCCAAAAAAATTCCATCCCATATTCCTATACCTCCATCTATGACAATACATTGTATGAATCACATCTCAATGGTGCTTCATAAATGCTATTGTCCACTGCATCCAATGTACCCGATTTATTTGCAATCCCTTTTGCAACATATCCTCCACCCACCTCATCCATTTCGACCACACCTACATGTTGGTGTGAAAACTATCATTGGATGAGTGGGAGGTGCGCTCAATGGTCCTCGACCAACATTGAACGGTCACCCAACTTGAGAGATTTAGAGGCGATTGATATCTATACAAGGCCAACTCCTTTTGTTGTAACTACTTATGCCACAAAGATAAAAGGGACGAAAAGTGAATGAGAAAGAAAGCAAAGGAGGTCATATCTAGAACTAAAAAGGATAGGGTATGGCTACATCAAGACACATTCGTTCAATGTTATTGATGCAAATAGAAATGAACCACCTAATAGATCAACCCATCCCATCTTCACTCCTCATTTGGCAAAGTGAGCAAAGGTGAATTCCAAAACTAGTAGGAGGGTGCATGAAATATAGGCAACAGAATTAGGGCACTCCCACCTAATCAAATTTACCAAAAATAAATCTAGAAACCTAGGGGTGGATGCAAATTATATAACTACCCAGCTAGACCCATGAAATCTAGATAGCAGAATTAAGTGAGCTAACTCAAGCAACCATCATATAAATAAGCATCCACAAACAAGCAAAATATAGAAGCAAAGATGGATTGAGAAACCAAACAATGATACACTATTATTTACAAAAAAATCATAATTACATATGAATGGTAAGGCCATAGAGCCACCTTTTATAATGGAAAGAATTTCACTATTTATATTAGATTTTTCAATATATTCAAATTACAAGCATTAATGATGCTCTATAGGAAGAATCACGTTGGAATGATCGAGAGATCTACTGATATTCTGCTCTTTAGAAGCATGGTGGCTATCTGAATTAAGTTAGTTATTTCTACATAGATATAGGCCCTTGATCACTCCTATCAAACCTATCTAAATTATATTTTCAAGAAACTAGAAAGTCTGGTTGATTATTGTAGGCTTCGTGTACTTCCAATTGCTCTTTATCAGCTCGTACCAGGATAGCTACAAATATTAATGACCCAACTTGATTCTTTTGAAGGCTTTCCTTTGACATAAACTACAATCATGGGTATTATTTAATGTGCCACCTTTCCATATTTTCGCTCATCAGATCTTCATGGAGACAAAAAATTGGGCTCAAACTTTAAACACTGCCTTCCCAAAGTTTTGTCCAACTTTGTGGATGGGAACTTGGTACTTGTGATAATTTTACTATAGTTTGATTCTTCCATATAGGGATTTGCGATCCCAATATTTTTTCCAATATTTGGGGTGGGGATTTTGGATCATCTTTTGAGCACGTCCCTACTTATTGTTTCATCCAACCTCATACTTGGATATTTATTTTGCTACTATTCATTTGGTTTCAAAAATTCATTTCTTCCATCAATGCTTCAAAATTGACTAGCTCTAATATGTCATAATATTAAAATAGGAAGAGTGGGTGAAGAGACAAAAAATATCACCCACACTCTTAGAAACCTGTAGGTATTTTTCATCTTGAGAAAAAAGGAACCCAGAAAGATAAGGAGATATAACAACTGAAACATAGAGAGAAAAGGAGAAGGGAACAACAAGGAGGAAAGGAAAGTGCATAGGAATTGGGGTGAGAGGATAATAAAAATGGAAATAAATTCATAGGAATGGAAATAATATGGTAAACACAAATATAAAAATATCATACAAGAGCAGTAGGAAGACAAGCAATGGAAACAACAAGAAAAAACACAAAAAGGGAAGGGAAGACTAGGAAATAGTTGAGACGAATAAGAATTCATCATCAACCCAAAGAAATGTAGGTAACAAAAGGAATGGGAATACGGAGGAAATGGGAAGATGGATAAATGGTTAGACACAAAGGGAAAAGCAACCCAAATTTTTTCAAGTGAAATTGATAGGGCATAAACCCCTCTCCACGAGGCACTCTCTCAGATTGAATCCCTTTAACCATAGCCTACTGGGGATCTAAGACATTCCAAGAGAAGATAGATTTCCATTGATAATTTCTTCTTTTATCCTAGGTTTTCTTCCTTACATAATCCAACAATGACCCTCTTTTACTGACTGTTATCAACCATGACCATTCTACTTTCAACCATGCTCTACAGTTTATTCTTCTTGATCTTGTCTAAATATATCTGTGGGGTGCTATTTATAACCTGCTTGCTTCACCTTGTTCTTTATTCCAATGCTTCTTGATGTAGCTCCTGAGGATGAGATAAGAGGCCTTGATAATTGTTGGATGCATCCATTGGGCTATGGAGTCACAATAACAACACATGGAAGAAATGAAAACTAGAAGGACAACATAGAGCTGGAGGAGGAATGTTATATTTCCAAAACAAATTCTTGGAGAACCTTTTACTAATGCTTTCTGGTGACTGACCAGGTGGTAATATTCTACCAGAGCAAACTCCCTGTAGACCTCAAAAAAACATGATGACATCTCACAACCAAATATGCATAGGGCATAACTTTATTCTTGCCTCAAAAATATGGTGTGCTAGGCATGCTTGAGCCTAGTATGTTTGTGCCATTCATACTTTGCATCTACAATAGCCAAACCAAATTACACCAAATTTGAGCCTTTGCTTGTATGGGTATTGTCCACACTTGCTCATAATTGTGAAAACCTTGTAATTTGCCTTGTCTTATCCAAGGTCTTCAATGCTTAGGCCCTCAAAACTTAAGGCAACAGTTGCTTTTGCCACCTAATTCTACCTTTTGGGTGGTGACCTATAAGGGGATAGGTTTCTAAGATTGACCTACTACACCAATATCATGGATAGCTCCTTCTCCTGTAGCATACCCATTTCTTGATCTAGCATAAGCTCTAAAGAGGATATGCTCATGTAGGGCTGTGATGGCTGCAACTTTCCCACTAACACTTTTTCAACTCTAATAGCTTCCTCATAAAGTTAGGGAAGTCTCTTCTTCCCATATTGACACAGGAGGATTATCATATTAGGTCTGAAATACCGAATGTAGAACAGATACACTTGGGCTAAGGATAGGAGGAGTAGACCTAGAATATTCTTCCAAATTCTATTGAACTAGATGTTAAAGTTTGTCACACTCTCAAGAGGACTCCTCTTGATAAATTTAAACTAATTTAGTATCTATAATATGTCCTCGAGTTCACAAAATGCATCCAGGAGATATTTAGCCAAATATACCCATGCAAAGATGCTCCTAGGCTTCAAGGTTTTGTACTAGAGCCAGGCTTTGCCCTCAAGAGAAGTGACCAGTAACCTAATCATCATATCTTTGTACATGATATTGTGAAGGGTGGCCATAGAAGCCATATTTTCCAAGTGCTTCTTCACACATACACTAACGCCATCATAACTTGGTAAAACTTCGAGTGCAGCTTTAGAGATATCATGTAAATTGGGAAGATAAAGGGGTCCTTGATCATTCCAACCAAGGAAAATTGGCTATGCCATTAAATCACTGGTCCCTTATAGCCTCTAGATTACACCACTAGTTTGGAGTCACTAGATGAGTATGCTTTCTCCGCTAGAAAGGCCAAGGTTGATCATTAAACCCTGGGTCCTTTGAGAAATGAAATTTTTTTAGCATAAGAAGGAAACTTATCTGATGATCCAAAGATACCACACAATAAAATTCACCAGGTTATTTTCTAGTTATGGATAAACCATAGTATCACCAAACTTTGATTTCCTCAAACACAAAAACTCAATGAGTTCCCCAGTAGAGTCACCAAAAATTATTGGTGTGAAAATAGGCATCAAACGAGTTAGAGGCACGCTCGGTGGTCCTCGACTAGCATTGACTGGCCACTTAGTTTGAGAGAGGTAGAGATGGTCAATATCTGTAGAATGTCTGCTCCATCAATTCTAGCTACCTAGGCTGCAAAGGGGAAAGGAGAAAGAGGGAATGAGAGAGTAAAGGAGGTCGTAGCCAAAAATAACAAGGATGGGGTATGGCTACATCAAGAAACATTTATTCAACATAATTGGCACAAACAACAATGGACCACCTAACATATTAGTCCATATCATCTTCACTCCTTGTTTGGTGTAGTGGGTAGAGGTAAAATCTAAAACTAGTGGGAGGGTGCATGAAATCTAGGCAACAAAATTAGAGTGCTCCCACCTGATCGACTTTAACATAAATAAACCGTGATACCCAAGGGTGGATATGAATTCTAGAACTACCCAGCTAGACCCAAAAAATGCAAATAGTAGAATTAAGTAAGCCAACTCAAACAACCATTGCAGAAATAAACATCCACAGATAAGCAAAAGATAGAAGAAAAGACAGATTGAGAGACCAAACAATGATACACTATTATTTACAAACAATGAAGAATTACATATGAATTGTAAATGCCATAGATCTACCCTTTGGAATGGCAAGCATTCCACTATTTATAGAATATTTTTCAATATATTCAAATTACAAGCATTAATGGCGCTCGATGGGAAGAATCACTCTAGAATGATTGGGAGATCTACTAATATTATACTCTTCAAAATCATGGTAGCTATCCAGATGAAGTTAGGTATTTTTGCATATATTTGGGCTCTTTATTGCTCCTAAAAAACCTATTTGAGAAATAAATTTCATCTACTTTACCCTTTTGAGCAGCTAGTAAATCTAGTTGATCATTGCAAGCTTCGCATACTTCCACTTGCTCTTTATCAACACATACCAGGATAGCTATGAATATTAATGACACAACTTGATTCTTCTAAAGTCTTTCCTTTGATGTCAACTACAGTCAAGGGTTTTCTTTCATGTGCCATCTTTCCATCCTTCCACTCATCAGATCTTCATGGAGATGAAAAATTGGGCTCAAACTTTCAGTGCTGCCTTTCCAAAGATTTGTCTAGCTTTGTGGATGGGAACTTGGGAATTGTGATCATTTTACTATAGTTCAATTCTTCCAGATAGGGATTTGGGATCCTAATACTTCATCCAATAGTTAGGGTGGGGATTTTAGATCTTTTTTTAAGCATGCCCCTGCTCATTCTTTTTTCTGACCTCAGACTTGGATATGTTTTGTTGCTATCCATTTGGTTTCAAAAATCCATTTCTTCCATCAATGCTTAAAAATTGGCTAGCTCTAAGACTTCATCATCTTCAAAGAGGAATATTGGGTGAAGATACACAAAATATCACCCACACTACACCATCTACCTCAAAAATTGCCATACAATAAGCATGGCAACACCTCAACAAATTGCTCATGGGTCAACAAGATGCTCATTCTTATCCCCAACAATAAATACAGGTGGTAAATCTTAAGCCCTAGTCTATTCCAACCCAACCTACCTTCTTTACCTCAAATCCATCATGGGTATCACAATATTCTATGGTTTCCATCCCCACACCTCCATTAGTCCACACCCATTCCATTCCCACAAGTCAGCACATTCACAGTCCCCAAACCTCATCTCCATTCCATCACCCATAATCATTCCCTCATCAAGCCCAACATCATCAAATACAATCCAATCCATCAAGCCATCAATATCTCATCACACCCCAACATTTCACCACTTCATCTCCACACAATCACCAAGTAATTCAGGGCTTCCACATACCTGGGGAAGACCCTAGAATTTAGGTAATGCAATAACATATTGATAGCTTGATACAACACACTCCTGGTATGATGAACCAAAAGCCTACTTTAAGATAGCTAATCAATCAACCCATTCACTTTTTGGTACCATCACCACCATATCCGATAGATTTTACAGTGCCAAAATTTGATAAATTTAAAGGGACTGAGGACCCTAGAGAGCATGTAAGCACATTTATTCACTCATGCTTCATAATCCAAGATCAAGATGCTTTAATTCTCAAAACCTTTCCTCAGATATTTGGGGGAGATGTCATGGAGTGGTATAACCATCTACCTCATCACAATATTTATACATTTGAACAATTGGTAAACCAATTCCTAGAAATATTCTCCCTCAATGTTCATAAGAAAATCACATTGTCTGACTTGTATAACCTTAAGCAATTTGATGATGAGTCAGTCTATGATTTTGGCAACCGTTGGAGGGTCATTATCACAAAACTACCATTCTCCCTACCAATGGAAGAGTTAACTCGATTGTTCACCAAGAGTTGCTTAAAACCCATCTCCTGGTTATTGCAATTGCAACAATATAGCTCATTCGAAGAAGCTCTTGCCCAGGCTAGCATAATTGAGGAAATAAAAATCCAAGAAGGTGTGCTAAATCCTAAGAAGAAAGAATGGAAGAACAAGGGCCAATCAAAAGGAAGTTATTATGGCCAATCTAAGCCGAATCAAGTGAATCAAGTGGCCATGAGTCAGCTGGTAATGGCTCAACAACAACAATCAATGCAACAACAACCACAACAAATTTCATATCAAGTGGTTCCCCCACCCCAAAAAATTCATAACATAGTACCAACTATGGATAATCATCAACGTCAATAATATATTTGACAAAATCACCATTACACACCCTTTTCTGAATCATATGCTTCCATATTTCATAGGTTGTATGACACAAATCAGCTTGCCTTACCTGAGGTTAAACCAGATGATCCTACCAAGCATAGCAAAATCTATAGGGAACATTTATTTTACCCTTATCATCGATAGAATGGGTATGATATTAACAACTGCTATCAATTCAAAGATATAGTGCAAGACCTAATTGACTTAGGGGCCATCAAGTTTGATAGTCCCTTGGCTCAACAAAATTAGAACCTTGGCATTTATCAAACACCACTTCCTCATCATGAGGAAGTGCAACCAACAATAGGAGGGTCAAACATCAAGACTCCTCCTAATCAGGTCAACCATGTGCAACAATACCAAGGTTTTGTGGGTGCTATTCATGTAGTCACCCAAGGTCAACAACACACCAATCAACAAAATGCACAACAATAGACTATCCAATCTCTTGTAGCACCTCAAGCAAGTGTGTCTCCTCAACCTACCAATTCATCATCACCCATTCAGTTCTCTACCAATTCTTCCCAACCAATTCACATTCCAAGTCATCCATCTCCACCCACTCATCTTTCCAATCATCCACAAAGGCCAATCATCTCTCTGAGTAGTCGGCTAACCACTAGCCTTAAAATAGCTTTAGCAAAACTATCTATTTATGAGCTAATACAATAATCTCCCCCACACCATGAGGCATTAATGGAGATTCTAAAATCCATTGAACTCCAATCTCAGGATACTAATGCCTTTAGCAATTTTATGGGGAATATCCAAACATGTGTGGAGCCTTCCATTACATTTTATGATTTTGAAATCAAACCAATATCATCAGAATCGATGGACCCTCCATTACACATTATGGCTCAAATTGATAGGAAGCCATTCAAATGAGTTTTGATTGATACTAACTCCTCCATCAATATCATCACCACCTCTGCTCTTCAACATCTTAATATTCCACCATCTCATATAACCAAATCCACCTTCACCTTGAAAGCATTCAATGATGCTCTTTGTTCCATAGTTGGCACTATTGTTTTACCCATCGAAGTGGGGGTAAAAATATTGCATACAATGTTCCACATATTGGAAGGATCCATGGCATACAATGTACTCCTTGGATGCCCCTAGATTAGGGAAATGAGATGTGTCCCCTCTATACTCCATCAATGTCTAAAATATGTACATGAGGGATAAATTCATTGCATACCAGCGAACGTCAAACCATTTAAGTATTGCAATTTCATCTCAAATCCCTATGAATCCACTCTTCCATCCACTCATATTTTCTTGACCCCATCAACCACATCATCCACCACACCATCCATCTCTTCATCCAAAGCTCCTATTCTTGAGGAGCTCCCCATCACTACCCCACATCAAGCTTCCACCTTCATACCCCCATCCTCATCACCATCGACTACATGTACATGTGGTCGAGCCCAATCCACATTGTCCACATCATCAACATCAACATCCCCCATCATTATTCCCTCCACATCATCACCCATTCATCAAACACCTCAGCCAAATCCACCTTCATCCACATCAGTTGATGTCTCACAAGTCAAATTAATGGATTGTGAGATGCCATTCCAGCCCACACCTCTCCCATTATTAGAGCCACAAGCCAATCATGAGCCTTCCACATCCACCTCCACATCATCCCAAGTTGTGGTCCACCTCACTAGTCCTGGCATTGGTGAATATGTGGTCCAAGACATTATTGTTACACCGCTTAGCATCCAAACCACTAGGGATTACGGTCACCCATGTGACCCACCCTTATCCATAGGAGCGGTGTACAACATGGGTTCAATGCCTAACAACATCAATTTTGTGTATGGGGGGATTGATTCATCATCCAATCCATCTTCCCTAGATGAACCCAAACAACCAACCCTTGCCAATATACAACACATGTCGGGTTTTCCATCCCGATACTTTCATCGAGTCAATTGGTAAGGATATGGCCTAGGATGACATGAACAAGGAATGCACGAGCTCATCGATACTCCATATTGAGAAGTGCATGACCATTCAGGTTTAGGCTATCACTCTCATTCTTCCACTTCTTCTTTTGAACAAGCTTTTCAAAATATCCATTTGAATTTAGAAGAAGAAACCCATCACATCGATGACTTTGAGGAGGAAATCTATGAAGAATACGATGTTATGTCGATAGCTTCTGATGAATCTGATGAGGAATCGACACCCATCACTCCATTCACTAAACAGGATGAGTATTACCTCAGAATGTTCCCCATCCATCAACCCATATTTCATTTGCTCCTCCCTAGGGAGTGAGCTGAACCAACCGGTGAACCACCTCCACTTCATTGATCCACCTCACCAAACAATTTTGTAATATATGTACATAAAAAAAAAAAACACAAAAAATTCAAAAAAACCATCATTGCATTGCATGTGCATGGCTTTTTTCCTGTTGCATTTATTTGTGTTGCTTATTGCTATTCGAGGTTCTCCAAAGTCCAAACTTATAGGCTTGCTAGTCTAGAGGGAGTCAAAGAGCCTGAACCACTTAACATCATCCACTTGAGAGCATTCTATGCTTAATGTGATTTATATATATGTATATATACATGGCTAATACACAAAAACAACATTGCATTTCACATATTACATTTTACACTTTGCATTTCACACATTGCATTGCACACATTACATTTCACAAATTGTATTTCATACATTGCATTCACAACCACCTTCACACATTTCATTTCATATTAGGGGTCATTTATTCAATTTAGATAATAATTGGTCCAATAAATTTTTGTTGCCTTAATCAGGGGCACCTTCAAATCATCATCCATTTCATTGCACCATTCCATAAAGTCAAATTATCATTTGCAAACCACATTTCCATAATCCCTAGGTGTTTTCGATCACTCAGCCACTCCTAGTGTTTCTAGCAACCTCCAATACATGTCGAGTTTTCTTTAGGACCAAGACACATTTTCACTAAGAAAATCTTGAGTTCTAGGAATTGACTCTAACACTCTTGAACCAAACACAATCACACATCTTAAAAATATCTTGTGTCAAAGAGGGATAACACCATGATTGGGTTGAACCTCAAAGTGAAAAGGGTATTCCTTGCTTGTCCCATTATGCACATAGTCCAAAAATAAAAAATAATGGTTTTCACCACTATCACAATTTCCAAATAAAAGAATGAGTAGTAAGGATAGGGTAAAATTCTCATCACACTTTGGTTGAGAATCCGATTCCCCAAAGCTCTAAATATTTTACACATCACACACCATAGATCCTCAAGTTGTAATGATAGAACTACATTTCTAGTCATATGGTTAGGTAGTCCGAATCCCCAAAGCTTAGAGATCAGATTCTTGGACTATGGAGCTAATATCCATCGAGGCTATAGATGCTTGACTGGTAGTGGAGTACACTCATGCATGGTGACACGTCTCTCTTGAAGAGACCTCTGACCGCACATAAGGACAAGCTAGCTTCTTGGTCTCCTCCATGACAGGTTTCATCTCAATTTACTCAAGATGGGTTAATGAACTCACTTGCACACACATTGGTTCTTGATTGCCTCGAGTCATTACCATACTCATGATTTGGTAAATGAATTCACTACACACACATTTGGTCTTAGAGAAATTAGATAAAATTTAGTGAGTTTATTTTATATCACTAGTATGTCTGAGTCTCTACAAAATAATCAGTTTTCCATATCAACATCCATATCATTACATGAGTCTTCCATTTCACATACCACCATTTTGGTGCCCCTGATTAAACAACAATGCTATAAATGGTCAAGTAAAAATCTAAACTATGAATGATCATTAGAGCATTAATTCATTTGCATTCATACACATTATCATTGCATTATCATCCATCACACATATACACATGCATTCACACAAAAGCATTCTCACAAAATAACATAAAAGTAAAATCCATGTATATATATATATATATATCACATGTACAATGAATGCTCAAAGGCTATATACAATGGAGCACCAAGGCTCATATACAAAAAGTGCATCTAAGCACTAGCTAACGCCTATAGGAAGACCCTTGTGATCCTGATGGAGCCCTAGACCTAGAGCCACTATGCCTAGACTCACTATACCTAATAGTCCTAGATATGGAGGAAGAGGGTTGATCTAGTAGCCCAATGTGGTGTTGCATCAATAGATCCTCCAAATCTTGGATGTATCCCTCTCGGGATCGAAGGTATAGTATATCCTACCTTTGATGATGGTCCCTCTATGCTAGCTCTACCTAGAGCCTCATGATCCTATCCTCACCTCCACCTACAGCCACTCATACCTCTAGCTCTACCCATAGTTAAGCTATCTCTACATCTCGCTCCACCACCATCTATCGGAGCTGATCCCACTCAACCTCGAGCCTCATCCACTCCTCCTCACTCCGACCTGGAGGTCTCTCTAGAACCTCCTCCATATCATCCATGCCACCACCATCACCTCCAATATCTGGAGGCTGCTCTACTACATCTCTCACCCATCTCCCTCGACTGCTAGATCGATGATGTCTCTGATGTCTAGGAGCCTCATCTATCTCCTCCACCTTGGCCTCTACCTCATCATCATCCCCACTATCCTCATCCATTACCTGACTAGGTACCCATGGTGGTTGTACAATGAACCATGCATCATACTCAGTGGTAGTCCCCACATCATCCACATCAGGGAGATCTATCTCCTCATCATCCTCATAGGTCACCCACCATGCCTCCACACAAGGTAGACCCATCTCATCCTGATGATGCCTGTACAACACTAGTACCTCAAGAATCCCCTATTATAGCCCAAACTATCATAGCACCCATGAGAATTAGATTAGCTCCACCTCACTCCTATGTCACCCAACCACCCATCTAGCCTACCAAACTCTTCGTAGCTGCTCCCTATCACCAGTCCAACTGGCACCTCACCATGGTCTCCAATGCACCTGATCAGGTGTTAACCCTACCCATAGATCTCTGTACTCCTAGCCATTATGGCTAGGATGACTCGGCTGCACCTCCTTAGACACCTACCATCTCAAAGCATAGGGCTTCTCCCCATCCCATGCCTCACTAGGCAGGCCCACAGGTCGAGCCACACTGAAGTGCTCCTAACCCCAACACTATAGCAATACACTACAACCCAACCCCTTTCACCCCTACCTCCTCACCTCGTACAACTCTAAGTACATCTGAGCTAGTAGAGTAGGTACCCATGCATACACCCAAGGCTCATCGATCATATCGTACACCAACCTAATCATGTTCCATGGGAACCAACAACCAATGTTGTTAGGTGCCACTATGTTGGCCAATAGGAACATGACCAAGGTGGGTAATACCTCCAACTCCTTCTTGGCATACATCACCAAGTACATGATCCCTCCACCCTTCACACTCACATCCCTCCATCGATATCCAAATATCTGACTCATCTCATGCTCCTTATCATGTCCAACCTCGACATGTAACCCCTCCACTGGCACTCAAAGAATATGGTATACATCCTCGAGTGTCATTATCACCTCACTAGTAGGAAGCTGAAAGGTCCCCCTATCTAGATCCCATATCTCTACCAAGGTAGAGAGATACCCCTCATCAACCCTCACCACATCAATCTGAGTAGCTCCAACTAGCCCCATAGCCTCCAACCACTTCCAATGCTCCTCCTACAATGCCTTTCTCACCCTTGGTATGAGGGGCAAGAACCGATGTCGAGCCTCCAAGATCCTCAACTGTAGCACAACACATACATAATGCAAACACATTAATGTCACATTCATTGCATAATTAAAAAAAATTGCACAAGTCCAAACAAGAGTGCCAAGGGCACTTACCTCAGCCACTTGCATCTCTGCTCCTATTGTCACATCCGCTCCCTCCATCACCATGGCCTTCACTCCACCACACTCCTTCACTCACTCACTCTCCTTCAGACGTAGCTTCTAGAACTTGTGAATGCAAGAATGAAATCAATTTGGCCCCTACAACTCTTTTATATAATATTTTGAGTGCACTCAAACGCCCATGGGCATTTTCCTAGTGCACCCAAATGCTCACCAACATTTGCAACATGGTAGACGCTTGCCCGCATTTATCCAGACATGAACGCTGGCCGGCGTTTGGTTTCAAAAATTTGCAAAAGGTGCCAAAAGGGCCCCAAAATATAGCTTACCTCCATAAAATCACTCCACATTGCATCCATGCATTCATTTCATCATCATATCATGTTTTGTGAAACCAAAAATCAATTTGGGTGCTTAATTTTTGCTTGCGACCAAAAGTCACAAAATCACCTTACAAACTTCAAAATGCATCAAAACAGTCCAAATTTTCACAAAACGACCACATTCATCATTCTAATCATCCATCTCATCATTTCATCACTCTTTGTGATAACATGGATTGATTTGGGCGGTTAACTTTTGTTTGCGACCAAAAAGTCATAAAATTATCCAAAATTGCTTCAAAAATGCTCCAAAACAATGCAAAATTTCACAAATTCATGCAATCCAATCATCAATGCATTCTTCATCATCACATTCTCAAATCCATCAACCATTGCATTTGCATTAAATATTTCCAAATTCACCTACAATTTCAAGTGAACCTCGTATCTAGTGGTCTATTCTATCCCCTTGGCGATTGCAGTGATTGGTTGTCCATGCAATTTGGTAAGATGTTTAGATCACCATAAGGACACTTGCCCATCATCATTCAACATCCTCTTGTTTGAACACAAAATCATTTTGGGTTACTCATTTTTCAAGTGAGACTATGCCCAAGTTAACTTGCTCAAAAAGTTATCATTGATGGCCTTGTTCGTGGGGCTTGAAACATGGACAAAATCACATTTCAACATTTCTTTTACATTGAAAGTCATCATAGACATAGGCCCTTCCTAGGTTGATTGGTTCCAATTGAGGGAATTATCCTACAGTCACTAGTCGGCCCTCCAAGGGTTGACTCTTTTTCTTTTTGCATTTTCATCACTTTGCATTTCAATGATGCCAATTGGCATGTTTTCCAACAACATGGAATCACCCCAAACTTGGGGTAACTAAATTTGATTTTGAGTTCCCACATTAGGATACATCATTCACATAATTCATCTACATTTGGCAAAAACCCCTTTTCTATTGGGGCAAAAATAGAATTCATTTACATCTACACTTGGCAAAAACCCCTTCTCTATTGGGGCAAAAATAGAATCAACCACTTGCATTATACAAAAACCCTTTTCTCCATTGGGAAAAAATGGCATCAATTTACATCATTCATATCATCCACATTTACATCATTCATATCATCCGTATTTACATCATACACTTGCACTTACACCATTCACCTGCATCATTACCCATAATTCTATCAATTGGCTCGTGAGACTCATTTTTCACTCATTCACCAATTGAGGGGGTAAGCTACACCAAAAAATTCTTTGTCTTCAAGATCTTCTTTGCACTCCAAGGAAAGAAAGTTGCTTCACCACACCAAACTAGGTGTCTCATATTTTTGCACCGCATTGTGTTCCACGCAATGTGATACAAAAAGGGGTATCTGTAGACACCAAAATCTAGCCACTTGTCATCCATTCGTATCCTCCAATCATAGCCATCCATTATATATATATATATATATATTATATATATATATATATATATATATATTATATTTGTATTTAATATATACATAAATATTAATATTTTATATTTATATTTATATATTTAATAAATATATATGTATTTATGTGAATAAATCCTAGCCATCCACCATGACTTAATCTCAGCCACCCATCCATCTTAATCCATGTCACATGCTCAAGTTTAATCTCAACCCTTCCTCATGTTTTAATCTTGACCACCCGTTGGTGTCATCGAAACCCTAACATGATCAAGGGCAGATTATAAAATATGATTCATTTTGATGAATCAAGGTCCACGAAAAACCCCAAAAGGTCCAAAATTTTGAGATTACAAGCATCTAAATGTCCACTCACAAACCCTAGCCATTTTGCTACCATCTTCCTCCCTAGTCACCACCATCACACCTTCCATTTTTTCCACCACAAAACCCTCATGAACCAGATCTAGTTCTGCCTCACTCCCATCCACCCCCGAATGCTACCCAGAGTTTGCAGAATGCAACTGAGCATTTCTAGAATGTTGTTGGGCATTCGCAGTCATCCTCGAATGCCTCTAGGTATTTCTCATAGCATATTTGTAGTTCGCAAGCCCTCGGATGCTTTCGGGCATTCGTGTGACTTTCAAACACAGAAACAGGAATAGGGATCGACATCACGTCCACTTTCTTGATAAGGTAAGATATTCTGTTGCATTACTTTATATTTCTACATTTAGTTTACAGTTTAACATTGCAGCATTAGGGTTTGTAGATTTTTACTATTTAGAGGGCCTCACACAGTGGAGCCCTCGCAGGTGCTATTAACCCTTTTATGTTGCTTTCTATTTGCAGGTGCAGGAACCACATTTTTGGAAGTTGTTGCAGCTAGGGTGGTCCCGTAGGGATACACAAGCCCACCCGCACACTTGTTTGGAGCAAAATATGACGCAGAAGACACCATATGTTCACTTGTGAATAAGGGTTTTTAAACCCTAGATTTGTAATCATTGTATCAATACAACATCATATTGTAACATTGGAGATCAAGGCTCCCCCCATAATAATATCAATATTATTGTCTTCATTTGTGCAATAAGTTTTTGTGTTGATTATGTTATCTATTGCTTTGGTGTTGTCATTTTTTGCTTTACAGTAGGAAGGCTACAACTCATAAGGGCTGCATTTCAATCCATCCTTATTTATATGGTATCAATTTTAAGATTGTTAGTAGGTATAGCATTAGAACTTGATAAAATTTAAAGATAATTTCTTTGGAATGTATGCAAGGAAAAATTTAGGTTTCTCTTTGTAAGTGGGATAGGGTTTGCAAAGGAAAGAATACTGGAAGAGTAGGGTTGCAAAATTGTAGACTTATGAGTTTGTCCTTAGGGGTAAAGATTGGGTGGATATTATTTAGATATCAATCAAAGAATTAGGAAAAAATATTATTTCAAAATATATATATTCTCTTAATTCAATGAAATTATTTACAAAAATAACCCTTCCCAAAGGATTATCAACATGGAACTTCATATTAGATAGTTTGCAATTGATAAGGAAACATTTTAGATGGTCAAATAATAAGGGGAATTATGCAATTTTTAGTCTAATGCTTGGTTGAAGCCTTATCCTCTTATCTCTAACTCAAAATAGAAACCATTGTTTCAGACTTGCCTAGCTTATAATATTCCAAAGGTTAAATACTATATTAGCATGAACTCAAACAAATTGTAGATGAACTTCAAAATATTATTTAAGAGCTTTATGTATCGATTTTTACATGAAAGGACGAATTGGTTTAGAATACATACAAATATGGTAGAGACTCAATCAAGTTTAGAATATGAGGACATAGAGCAATCTAAATTTCCTACTCCCAAATATTTTCCTTAAAAAAACATTTGGTCACTAGATGCTCTCCCTAAGACCTCAATATCCCTTTGGTCAATAGTTCAAAGTAATATTCTTACAAGAGAGAGTCTACAAAGAAGAGTTATCATGAACCTTTCATATATGCTTTGTGTGAGAAGGATTTAGAAACATCAAACCATTTACTTCTTCATTGTCCCTTTGCTCACACCATTTAGTGTTACTTTTTTTAAAATATAAAAATATATTGGGCAACTCCATCGACTTCGAAAGAGTTGATGAAATGTTATATTAAATATTTCAAAGTTAAAGAATCATGTATTCTATAGAGGACTTGTAGAGGACTATCCTTGCCATTATTTTTTGGAATTTATAGCTTGAAAATAATAATATAACTTTTAAAACAAACTCTCAAAACCATGCCCAAGCTTGGAACTATATTGTTACCTTTCTTGTAGAATATGTACAGATATGGTGCTCATCATAGGAAGTCTCAATTGCAAAAGAAGATATGGTAGAAACCTGGTTATAGAATTTGAACATACATGAAAAATTCATATGTGATAATGGCATTAAAATAAAGGATCTACTTTGATCTAAGATAAAATGGAAATGTCCAAAATTTAGGTTCATCAAAATTAATGTTGATGGTGCTTCTAAAGGAAATCTAGGAAAAGCCAATGGATGGGGTATTTTTTTATTTAATGAAGACAAAATTCTTCTCACTTACTCAAAATCATATGGAACTTCAACTAATGACTATGCAGAGGCTAGGGAACTTCTTATAGATATTAAAAGTGCAATAGAAAAATATGGAAATATATTTCAATTGAGGGGGATTTAGAAATTACTACTAATGCTATCAACAAAAATGGATGTGGATATTGGATACAAATAATATTATTGGAGATGTTCTTCATCTATTATTGGAGGAAATCTCTTGGAAATGTGAGCATATTGATAAAAAAAATAAATGAGTTAGTAGAAAATTTAGGCAATCTTGGTGGTGATCTTCATCTTGGTAAAATTGAAATTTTAGAAGGCAACTAATCAAAATGATGTCAAAGAGCAAATTGTGGAAACATAGTACTTTGAGGAAGTTGAAGAATATATGTAATAGAACAAAAATAAAAAAATATTTATGATAAAAAGGTATGCTTGATATGGTTTACACCAAATGTAATATTTTAATATTTTGATCGGAGTGATCCCAATATAAGCCACATATAACCTATTAAAAAAATGATTCATTCTTGGTAAATGTTATGAGTATTGCCACCTTTTTTTGTACAACAAAAAACATTTTTCTAGGCTCTTATTCGATATATTCTAACTCATTTTTAGCTCCCAATTAATTGTGTAGAGATGAGTTCTATTTTACACGTTTTAATGTTTTAGTTTGAGAATAAATTAAATTGGCTACATTTTAAAATCATAATATAATAATTATAATTATATTAATAACATATAAGCAATTATGAATTGGAAGATCTAGGGCAATTTTTTCCTAAAAAATAACTTATTTTTCAGGAGTCGTATCTTTGCATAAATTTATCCAATTCAGATGATTCTTATGCTATTTCGTGCAAAATTTGAAGAGATTTGAAATTAGTGGTCATACAAAAGAATACTAGTATCAAAGAATATATGACCATGTAAAAGCAACCATATGGAACAAGAGCAACATTAATGCATTTTTTTCCAAAAAAATGTCTCATCCTTCAGAAGCCATATCTTTGGGAAGGGTTGTCTGATATAAATGACTCTTGAACCGATTTATGAATAATTTAAATAAGTGATAATATGAATAAAATTAAATATTATTAAAGGAAATATAATCCTATGAATTCAACCATATAGAACAAGGGTGGTGACAATTTCTCAAGTTGTGAGAAATGAAACTACATATACCTATCAATTAGGGTTCAAATGATGTTAGGAGAAATGGAGAGATAGGACATCAATGAGGTAGGACATTCTATCTAGGCATAGAATTTTCTATCTAAGTTTTATTTATCTCTTCATTATCTTAGAATTTCTATATACATATTATTGTAGGCTTATTTTCAAATAATATAATCACTATAGGATATATTGGTAAATTTTAGTAAATACCAAGTTATAGTTTCTTTCCCTAAATCTTTATAATCATCCCTAGTAGTAGAGGTTAGGAAGGACCTCATAGAGAAATCCTTGTTGCTCAAAGATAAGGTATCCATTAGTAAATTTAATGGGTCTTGGTGAAGGGCTTTGGCTCTAAGAAAATGGATTGATGGGAGATGGAAAAATCCAAGAGTTAGTCTATCCTTTCTTTCAAAAGGTTTAATTCTAACCTTTTTTTTTTCTAGAGATGAAAGAGATAGAATCCTGAAAGGGGGTCCTTGGTTTATGGGAAGAGCAAGACTCTTTCTTACCCACTGGTATGAAGCCTTTGCACTTGAAAACATAAATGTATCCCTAATACTAGTCTAGGTCATGATGTAAGGGATTTCCATTGAATTCTAAGAAATAGATACCTTCAATGCAATAGGTAACACTCTGGGAGAATTCCTTGATATTTCAAAAACTATAAAAGATAAATTATTGGCTATGTATGCTTGGATATTGGTTATGATTGATATCGATAAATCATTACAAAATCAATAATTATTAAGTATGGTGGTAAGTTGTGGATCCAAACCATGGATTGAAAACATATATTTTAGATGTAGAAGATGTCATGAGGTGGGGCATACTGAGAGATCATGCTCTAAGAAAAGTCCAGTAGAATGTAGAAAATATCAAGAGAAATTTATGAGGATAATTTTCAACTTCTAAAAAATAGGTCCAAATAGATGAAAGTAAACAAATAATGGAGATCAATACGTAAGTATATTGTAATAAATATCAATTCTTTTGAGAATTTAGCCTATATAGAAAAAGTAGATCAAAGCTTAGATAACATGGTACAATAGGATAATATTATTAACAAGGAACTGTCTATTCAATATGATCCCAATTTAGGGATGAAAATTCATGTTAAACCTAAGGAATGTGTCTTAGAAAATTTTGAAGACTCTATGAAAGTACCATGCACAATTTAGAAGAAATAAATTGGTAGAGAAAATGTAGTGTTAGATGTTAATACCTTTACCATTAACAAGGAAATATTAGAAAATGAGCATGATAAGTCAAAAGCTTCTTTAGCAAAGATAAGAGAGGATAAATTTAATGACAATAAATTTTGTGAAAAAATATTAAGGAATAGAATAATAAGACCTACTCCTGATATAAGCAAGAAAAAAAGAGAAAAATATTTAAATTATAAAGTGAGAGCTAGGGAAGCAAGAGCAAACATAGAGAAAGTAACACAATCTAAGTTGGTTGAGCTTGTCTTTACCAATAAGACAAATGATATTGATAATTTGCAGAAGGGGCCAACATCCCCTAATGAGACATGATTACCATATCATAAAATATAAGGGTTGTTGCCCCCTCAAAGTATATATGTATCAAGGATAGTTTTTTAAGTAATAAGCCTGATATTATTAATATCTAGGAAATTAAAATGACAAAGGAATAAAGTTCTAAAACTATGAACGTAGTATGGGCAAGATGTGAATAGGATGTTATAAATTTAGGAGTGGCAAGTAGAATTCTAACATGTTGAAATCCAATTGAAAGCTCATGTAAAACCATTCATAAAACTAGGCATTGGATAACCTCATTAGTCACATACTACTTTGCAAATATTATTTTCATTCTCATCGATGTATATGGACCTACAACTTAGTTAATAAGATCATAAGTATGGAGTGGTATTAAAGCCTTTATGATACATAAAGACCAATAAATCTAATTTGTGATCATAAAATATTTTAATACCATAACCAAGCTAGATAAAGAATTTAGAGAAATTAGAAAAATAACCCAAAGTATGAGAAATTTCTCAGCTTTTATTCAAAACAATAATCTATAGGAGGTTGAGTTTGAAGAAGAAAACTATACATGGACCAAGAATAGGACAGGCCAAAATCTTATAGAAAAAAAATATATAGATGCATACTCTTAGATCATTGGCTAGATGAAGGAACTTGTGCTAAAATTAATAAATTGACAAGTATTGGTTCATATTACTGGCCAATAAAAGATAAAATGGTGGCAAGTGAATTTTAAAAAATACCATATTTTAAATATGATTATATGTGGAAAGACCATCCTTAATTTTTTGATAAGATAGCACAAACATAGAATTTTTTAATAAATGGTGGGTTGTATACACTTCCAAAACAAATTAAATCAATAACATCTATATTAAAATAATGGAACAAGAACACTTTTGTAAATATTTTTTAGAAGAAAGGACTAAAAGAGAAAGTTTTAAAATTCAAAAAAGGTAAGAACAATAATCCAAGCTTGGAGAAAAGGGAGGTGCTTCATGAATATCATAATATTTTGAGTAAGGAAGAGGAATTTTGGAGATTAAAATTGTAGACACCAAAATCCAACCACTTGCAAGTCATCTATACCTTCCTGTCAGCCACATGTCAATCATTCATCCTTCCCGCCATTATTTGGCCCAAATCCACACTTTCCCGCCATTATTTGGCCCAATTTCACCTTTCCCGCCATTTTTCATCTCCAAATTTATTTAAATTAATATTTATATATATTTTAATATTTTAATATATTTTAATATATATATATATATATATATATATATATATATATATATATATATATAGTTTAAGTGATTTAATCTAAGCCGTCCATCTTTCATTTAATCTCATCCGTCCATCCTTCTTAATCCGTTTCACAACCTAGATTTATTCTCTACCCTTGGATCCACTTTAATCTTAGCCACACGTTCAAAGTGTCGTTAAAACCCTAAAGTGTGCCCTAAGAGTAGATTATAAATAGAGCCACCTTGATGGCTCAAACCCTACTTCTATATTGGCTATCTTTGCTATCTTTGCTATATTTTGGACCTATCTCTTCTATTTCATCCATCTCTTCAGCCATCCATCACCGCCCCTGCACAAAACAAACAATTTTTATTAATCAGTGGAGTTTAAAAACTCCTTTTGAGTACAACAGGGCCTGTAACCCTTTTTGTGATACACAAATTACAGTTTGTGCTAGGGTTCTTTGAAACCCTAGCTGGCATAAAGTGGTGGCGTTTCCGAAGACGTATCCTTAATCCCAACAAAGTGAGTGGGTTTTGTTGTATCCTTTGGCTCGGACCACTCCAGCTTAAATAGCTGCTATCAACACACCAGATCTGCCATTAAAATCCTGCACACATTAACACTATCAAGGAGTTAGAAATTAATAAGAGGGCTCCACTGTGTGAGCCCTCAGAAATAATTTAAAACCCTAGAAAAATAGAATGCAGGAGTTCAACAATAGATTAATAAAATAAAAAAAGTTACTTGCTTTAAACCGATTTATACCTGTTCTCCGTTAACGCGGCTAGACCAGAGTGGCATCCGGAAGTAATGTGGCTCGTCAAATCGAGCTGCAGAAGGCGCCACGGTGCACTCGCTGAATGCCCGCGTGCTTTTGGATCAAGGTTTCAGACACCGGTCTGAGTCTGTGGCTATGGGTAAACGCCCGTGGGCACTTGTGACAAGAATGGGGAATTCTGCAGAGTATTGTAGAAGAGATGGTGGCAAAGTTGGCGATGGATGCGACGAAAAGGGGCGACGATGGATGGCTGAAGAGATGGATGAAATAGAAGAGATAGGTCCAAAAGATAGCAAAGATAGCAAAGATAGCCAAGATAGAAGTCGGGTTTGAGCCATCAAGGTGGCTCTATTTATAATCTACTCTTAGGGCACACTTTAGGGTTTTAACGACACTTTGAACGTGTGGCTAAGATTAAAGTGGATCCAAGGGTAGAGAATAAATCTAGGTTGTGAAACGGATTAAGAAGGATGGACGGATGAGATTAAATGAAAGATGGACGGCTTAGATTAAATCACTTAAACTATATTTATATATATATATATATTAAAATATATTAAAATATTAAAATATATATATAAATATTAATTTAAATAAATTTGGGGATGAAAAATGGCGGGAAAGGTGAAATTGGGCCAAATAATGGCGGGAAAGTGTGGATTTGGGCCAAATAATGGTGGGAAGGATGAATGATTGACATGTGGCTGATAGGAAGGTATAGATGAATTGCAAGTGGCTGGATTTTGGTGTCTACAGATGCCCCTTTTGAGTCGCTTTGTGTGAAGACACAATGCAGCACAAAAACTTAAGACACCTGAAAGCTGGATCAGACGCAACTCTCTCTCAAGATTAAAGCACAACTTTGAAGACCAAAGAATAAAATAATATTTAAAATTTTATCAGCTTACCCCCTCAATTGGCGAGTGAGAATGGTTCTCACAAGCCAATTGGAAGAAATTTGGAAGAAAATGAACCGTTTTTGCCCCAACGGTGAAAAAAGGGGTTGGTGTATGAACCATCTGTTTATGTCCCAACAAGAAAGGGGTTGGTGTACAAACCAGAAAAGAATATGATTGAAGACGATATGAGTGATGTGAAAGATGGACCGTTTTCTGCCCCAACGGTTATAAAGGGATTTTTGCCAAATTGTAAGTTCCATGCTCATGTAAGATGAATTCCACTATAGAAAAATTAGAAATTGATAACGGATGCCCCAACTCCTGTGTGTGAGTCCATACTGTTAATGAAATTGCCTTGTTGGTGCCATTGATATGCAGAGATGAAAGATGCATGAAAAGAGTCCAAAACTCAGAGATGCTCCTAGTGACTGTATGGATAATTCCTCGGGTCGGAACCAATCAACCTAGGTAGCCTCAATCTCTAGCAAGACTCAAAATAATGATGATATTAAAGATTGTCCATGTTTAAGGCCCCATGAACTAGGCCATCAATGACAACTGTTGAGCAAATTAATCTTTGTATGAGGTCACTTGAAAAGTAGAATACCCAAAATTGATTTCCAATTTTCAAACAATAAAATAATTGATGATGATAAATGGTAAGTGTCCTTATGGTGGTTTAATCCTCTTACCGAATTGCATAGATTCAAATCGCTGCAATCGCCAAGGTGATAGAATATACCACTAGATACAAGGTTTATTTTAATTTGATTTGGCAAAAATATGCATGATGAAAGAAGAATGAAATAAAATTGACGATAGATCAGAAGAATTGATGAATGTGGTTAATTTTGTGAAGGTTTTGAATGTTTTTAACCCAATTTGTAAAACAATGATGAATGATGCGCTTTTTGAGCGAAATGACAAAATTTGTGTCTAAAGCTGTTGTAACCTTCACAAAATGTTTTATTATGATAAGAAGAACGGATGAATGCAATTTGATGAAATTTGGAGGAGGTAAGCTTCGATTTTGCAAGTTTTGTTCCTTTATTCAATACTGACACCAAACGTCGGTATGCATTTGTGGTTGGCAGAGACGCCCGTCGGTGTTTAGGCACTCTGCAAACGCAGCACTGCATCTGAATGCACCATGAAATGCCCCACTGCGTTTCAGGGCACCAAAACCAGCTATTTAAACAATTTCAGCGAGAATTTTGCTCATTTTTGCGTTCGAGCTTGAGAGAAGTGCGTCTGGGGGAATGGAGTGAAAGGTTTGTGTGGGAGATTGAAGCACGCGAAAGCTATGACGGAGATGGGAGCGGACGCACCAGTGCAGCCAGCTGAGGTATTTTTTTAGTTAAGCAAGTACTTATTATGTGTTTTTTTTTTTTTTTTTGCAAAAATTTGTAACAAATTTTGTTTTGTTGTTTTGCAGCTTAGGGTGTTAGAGGCACGACACCGATTCTCCCCTATCATTATGGGGATGAGGAGGTCGTTGTCCCAGGAATACTGGGAGATATTGGAGGCAGTGGGACTAGTGGAGGTAGCCCGGTTGGAGGTAGTGATTCTATGTACACCACTAGGTCTAGGGCTCCTACTAGGTCTCAGGGGTCCTCTTTTGATGGTTAGCTTAGTGCTTAGATGCACTCTTTATGAGCCTTGGTACTCTATTATATATTGTAGCCTTTTGGCATTCACTGTACAGTTTTACCTTTATACATATATATATATACATGGCTTTTTATTTATTTGGTGTTTTACTCTTTTTTTTTTTTTTGTGAATGCCTATTGTGATGCATGTTTTTATATGTTTTAATGCTTTTGATGCATATGTGATGGAATGGAATGCAAACTTATAGATGATTAATGCTAGACTAAGTAAATGAAATATGCACTAAGAAGCACTCATACTTTTAGATAGTTAGATTTAGCCAACTGTTATCATAATTGTTTAATCAGGGGCACCGAACTTGGTGGCTTGTGAATGGATGACGTATGGAATGACATGAATATGGAAGAAGGTATGGAGGAAGATATGGAGGTTGATATGGAAGACTGTTTTACAAAGACTCAAAACATGCTAGTGGTATCAAACAAACTTACTAATACCGCCTAATTCAACTAGGACCAAATGTGTGTGCATGCGAGTTCATTAACCAAATCAGAAGCATGGTAGTGACTCTAGGCAATCAAAAACCTGTGTGTGCAAGTGTGTTCATTAACCTCATCTTGCATAAATTAGGTAACCCCGTTATGGAGAAGACCCCGAAGCTAGTTTGTTCGTATGAGCATTCGGAGGTCTCTTTTTGAGGAGAGACATGTCGCCACGCAATGAGTATACTCCACTGCCAGTCAAGCGTCTATAGCCCCGGTGAAGGTTAACTCCATAGTCCATGTTGTTTTTGACCTTTGTAAGCCTTGGGGATGACTACCTATTCGTCTTACTGGACAAGTAGTACGATCCTTACAACTTATTTGGGATCAGTGGTGTGTGAAAAATGTTCATTTCCTTAGAGCTTTGGGGAATCGGATTCTCAACCGAAGTATGATGAGAATTTTACCCTATCCTTACTACTCTGTTTATATTTATATTTTGTGATTGCTTGTGATAGTGGTAAGAACCACTGTTTTATGGACTATGTTTGCATGATAGGACAAACGAGGATTACCCTTTTCACTTCAAGGCACAACCCAAGGATGGTTTTATCTCTCTTTGACACAAGATGTTTTTAAGATGTGAAAATGTGATAGGTTCAAGACCGCTTTTGAAATCATTTCCCAATAATCAAGATTTTATTTAGTGTAATTTGTGATATGGCCCTAGAGAAATTTGACATGCATTTCAAAGTTTGCTTAAAACACTAGGAATGGCTGAGTGACTAAAAACATTTTGGCAATGTAAATATGTGCAAATGGAAAATGGGTGTACGAATGACAATTCGGTTTGATGGATTTTATGAAGGTGCCCCTGATTAAGGCAATATGACTTTTGCTTGACCAAATTTTATATTCAAAAGATAGAATGGTCTCTAACATGATATGCAACTATGGCTGAAAATGAAATGTTATGGTTTTCAATGAGATGTATGCAACTAACAATGAAATGCAAATTCTTTTTATTTATTTATTTTTATTTTTTTTGTACAAGCCATGTATATATGTACATATAAAATTCAAACTATGCGTAGAATGCCCTCAAGTGTATAACATTAAGTGGTTCTGTTTCTTCCTCTCCCTCTAAACTGGCAAGTCTATAAGTTCCATTACCCACTCTTTCAGTGACCATATATGGACCTAACCAATTAGCCGCGAATTTATCTCGAAGATGCGGTAATGCATTGGTGTTTTGTTGATTCTCTTTAAGGAAAATATCCCCTACTTGAAATTCTCTTAGATGAACTTTGGCATTGTAAGCACGTTTCAATCGGTCTTGATAAACTCACAAATGCTCTAAAGCATTGATTCATTTTTCATCTATGAGTGTGAGTTGATCAAGACGCGCTTGTCTAGCAGTATCATCATCGATAAATTCCTGCAAAGAAATTTGCAAGGAAGGGATCTCGAGCTCAAGAGGCATGATTGCTTCGGTTCCATAGACCAAAGAAAATGGCGTTGCCCCAATGGGAGTTCTGATGCTTGTTCTGTAAGCCCATAATGCCAAGGGTATTTGTGTATGCCAATCTTTATGATTTTCTTTAACAAGTTTCTTAAGAATAGAAATTATGGTCTTATTGGAAGCTTCAGCTTGTCCATTGGCTTGTGAGTAGTAAGGAGTTGAGAAACTATGTTGGATATTATACTTTTCACAAAGAGCTCGAACATCCTTATTCTTAAAAGACTTGCCGTTATCGTAAATTATTTTAGAGGGAATACCAAAACGACAAATGATATGGTGAAGTATAAACTCCACAATTCTAGGACCTGTCAGATCTGGTTAGAGGAATAGCTTCAACCTACTTTGTGAAGTATTCAAGTGGTCTGTAATGATGAAAGTATGTTGTCCCGAAGAGGCGGTGAAATCTTGCCAATTAAATCGAGACCCCATTGTGAGAAGGGCCAAAGGCTTTGGATGGTCTGTAAAGCTTGTGATGGTATATGGATTAAATTAGCGTGTTCTTGACACTTTTTACATTGTTTAACATATTTGCAACAATCTTGTTCCATAGTGGGCCAATAATACCCCATACGTAAAATACGCTTCACAATGGCCCTTCCACTAAAATGACCACCACAAGTACCATCATGGGCTTCAAGCAATAGCTCTATGTGTTTCACTTGCTTCTAGACAGCGAAGGAGTACTCCATCATATCCACGTTTATACAACACATCCCCCAAAAGAACAAAACGAGCTGCCTTTTGCTTAAAACAGTGACGAGCAGTTCGAGACAAATCAGATGGGAGTGTTCCAAACTTGAGGAAGGCTACTATCTCACTAGACCAAGGCTCATATGGATCCGAATGGATAAAGCAAACATATTTCTCATCCTTAGACTCAGTACGAACAATTGCAGACTTAGAGATTATGGAAATGATTAGGGGTTGTACCTCTCCAAGGGAGTCCTTTGGAATCAATGATCCAAGAGAGGCCATGGCATCCGCAAATCTATTAGTTGAATGAGGCAAACTAGTGATCTCATACCAATCAAAATTAGAAAGCAACTTCATTGCTACATCATGATAAAGCTTAATGGTAGGTTCTTTGGCTTGGTATTCTCCTTTGTTTAACCATGAGTTGAGAATCCCCAAATATCCGAATACGCTTAATGCTTATAGCTATGGCTGATTGAAGACCTAAAATTAAGGCTTCATACTCTGCTGTATTATTGGTGCATTGGAAGTCTAGTTTGAATGATAAAGGTATGGGAATCCCTTGAGGTGTATGAAACACAACTCCAACGCCTTGACCTTTCGCGCACTTAGAGCCATCAAAGAATAGCGTGATGTCAACATCTTCCTCCGGAATGATGTCCTCTTCTTGTTCAGTGATAGCAAATATCGAATCATCTGGGAGCTCAATAATCAAAGGATGATCACTAGGTAGTGGAGCTTCCACAAGTTGATCGGCTATAACTTGACCTTTAACAGATTTTTGGCTAATGAATTCAAGATCGAATTCGGTAAGCAACATTATCCATTTAGCGGTATGAGTGTTATTATAAGTGCGAGACATCATATAACGTAGAGGGTTTTCTCTAGCTATGACATATGTTGTTTGGCTAAGCATATAATGACGAAGTTTCTTAGTGGCAAAAACCACTGCTAAGCACAACTTTTCCACATAAGCATATCGGGTTTCATAGCTTACCAATGTTCGACTAATATAGTAAACTACTTGCTCATGATTTTTTTCATTCTTTTGTGCAAGCATTGTCCCTAAAGCAAAGTCCGTTGCTGAGATATAAAGATTGAAAGGGACCCCTGGACGAGGCGGAGCTAAGACTGGCGGAGACGCTAAGTACTGCTTTATGTCATCAAAGGCTTTCTGACATTCATCTGTCCATGAAAATTATACCCCCTTTTGTAGTAGGTGACAACATGGCCTACATTTATCAAAAAGTTGTGCAATAAAGTGACAGATTGAATTAATCTTTCATTGCAGACTACGCAACTCCTTCAAATTAGTTGGGGGACACATTTCCATAATGGCTTTGACCTTGTTTGGGTCCACCTCAATACCTCGTTTAGAGATAATAAAACCTAGGAGTTTGCCTGAGGTAACACCAAAGACATATTTCTTAGGGTTCAACCTTACTTTATGCTCTAGAAGTCTATCAAAAACTTTTTCCAATACATCAAAATGCTCTTGTCGAGTTTTAGATTTTGCCAATAAATCATCCACATAATCTTCGATAATCTTATGCATATAATCATGGAAAATATAATTCATGGCTCGTTGATAGGTTGCACCTACGTTCTTAAGGCCAAAGGGCATCACCCTGTAACAAAAAGTTCCCCAAGGTGTAGTAAATGTTGTTTTGTGTTGATCTTCAGGGTTTATTCGAATCTGATTGTATCCTGAAAATCCATCCATGAACGAAAGCATTTCATGACCAACACAGGTGTCGACAAGAGTATCAATGTTTGGAAGAGGAAAGTCATCCTTAGGACACGCTTTATTTAGATCTTGAAAATCGGTGCAAAAACGTATCCCCACGTTAGGCTTGCGAACAGGTACCATGTTAGAAAGCCACTCAGGATAATCAATCGGGACGACAAATTTAACATCCAAAAGTTTTTGAATCTTCGATTTAACTAGGAGGGCCATAGTAGGATGCATTTTCTTAAGTTTATGTTTGACAGGTTTAGCATCTTTTTGTAAGGTGAGGTTATGGACAACCAAATTAGGGTCTAGGCCTGGCATGTCTTTGTAAGACCATGCAAATATCTCCTTCTTCCACTTGAGTAGAGCAATCATTTGCTCTTGTTCCTTTGATGATAGACTTTTAGCCAGTTTCACAATTTGGGTGCCATCTTGGTCTGTACTAAGGTCTACATCGATAGTTTCTTCAATAGACATGTGGGAACCTTCCTCAAGCTGATGGGGAGTAGGGATCAGATTTATGTCATCTAAAATGTCATCAAGCTCCAGTGCCTTGCTCTCATCTATGCCTACCTGGAAGACCTCTGGCTTAGAAGATGAAGGTGAATGTGGAGGTGAAGGAGGAATGTAGTTGGCGGAAGCCCTTAACAATTCCTCGGAAAGGATGAACTCTGAAATAGATGGAGGGGATGAAATCCGATCCATGTTAATCAGGCTTGGGTTGATCGGGATTGGCTTATCCGGATCATATGGATTATGGAGCGAGGTGAATAAGTCTTCAAAATTCATTGTCAACTTATGGAAGAAAGAATGGCGGAATGGAAGGGAAAACCGGTGAAGACCTCGGAAGACCTGAAGTGCAAAACAACATAGTTTTTCAGTTTTTTTTTTTTTTTTTTTTGTAGTGGTGAAAACCACTATTACACACATACATAAAGCAATAAAGTATTTTTATATATTTTGATTTTTTTTTTTTGGAATTTTCTGATTTTTTTTTTTTTTTTTTTGGTATTAGTGAAAACCACTATTTTAGTATATACATATAATACAAGTTTGGATTATGGCTTATGGATGTGGCGGAGGGGGTGGTTCACCTCGTTCTTGTGGAAGAAGCAAGCGAAAGATGGCCTCTTGGAGAGGGAACAATTGGAGATAAAACTCGTCTTGTTTAGTGAGGGGAACAATGGGCGCCGACTCTTCTTCAGATTCATCACCATTTGACATGACGTCAAATTCTTCATAGACTTCATCTTCGGATTCGTCGGGGTGGAGGATTTCTTCTTCTGAATTAATATTAATGCTTTGAAAAGATTTCTCAAAATAAGAAAGGGATGGAAGTGGTTGGTAGCCTAGACCAAAACGCTAAGTGGGTCTCTGGTATGGCATATTGATGCGTTCAGTTACCCCTTGCTCGTATAGACCTAGGCCAAATTGCTGCCAATTATGTCTATGGAAATAGCGAGAGGGAAAACCCTCCATCCTTTCGATATTGGCAGGGACTGGATGCTTGGGTTCTGGTATGGTGGTAGGACTAGAACGCATCGATATGCCATACCAGAGACCCACTGAGCGTTTTGGTCTGGGCTACCAACCACTTCCATCCCTTTCTTCTTTTGAGCAAGCTTTTCAAAGCATTAATCTTAATTCAGAAGAATAAATCCTCCACCTCGACGAATCCGAAGATGAAGTCTATGAAGAATTTGACGTCATGTCAAATGGTGATGAATCTGAAGAAGAGTCGGCGCCCATTTTTCCCCTCACTAAACAAGACGAGTTTTATCTCCAATTGTTCCCTCTCCAAGAGGCCATCTTTCACTTGCTTCTTCCACAAGAACGAGGTGAACCACCCCCTCTGCCACATCCATAAGCCATAATCCAAACTTGTATTATATGTATATACTAAAATAGTGGTTTTCATTAATACCAAAAAAAAAAAAAATCAGAAAATTCCAAAAAAATCAAAATATATAAAAATACTTTATTGCTTTATGTATGTGTGTAATAGTGGACCCAAACAAGGTCAAATCCATTATGGAAATGTGTCCCCCAACTAATTTGAAGGAGTTGCGTAGTTTGCAAGGAAATATTAATTCAATCTGTCGCTTTATTGCACAACTTTCTGATAAATGTAGGCCATTTTGTCACCTACTACAAAAGGGGGTACAATTTTCATGGACAGATGAATGTCAGAAAGCCTTTGATGACATAAAGCAGTACTTAGCGTCTCCACCATTTTTAGCTCCGCCTCGTCCAGGGATCCCTTTCAATATTTATATCTCAACAACGAACTTTGCCTTAGGGACAATGCTTGCACAAAAGAATGAACAAAATCATGAGCAAGCTGTCTATTGTATTAGTCGAACATTGGTAAGCTATGAAACCCGATATGCTTCTGTGGAAAAGTTGTGCTTAGCAATGGTTTTTGCCACTAAGAAACTTCATCATTATATGCTTAGCCAAACAACATATGTCATAGCTAGAGAAAACCCTCTGCGTTATATGATGTCTCGCACTTATAATAACACTCGTACCGCTAAATGGATAATGTTGCTTACCGAATTCGATCTTGAATTCATTAGCCAAAAATCCGTTAAAGGTCAAGTTATAGCCGATCAACTTGCGAAAGCTCCACTACCTAGTGATCATCCTTTGATTATTGAGCTCCCAGATGATTCGGTATTTGCTATCACTGAACAAGAAGAGGACATCATTCCGGAGGAAGATGTTGACATCACGCTATTCTTTGATGGCTCTAAGTGCACAAAAGGTCAAGGCGCTGGAGTTGTGTTTCATACACCTCAAGGGATTCCCATCCCTTTATCATTCAAACTAGACTTCCAATGCACCAATAATACAGCAAAGTATGAAGCCTTAATTTTAGGTCTTCAATCAGCCATAGCTATGGGCATTAAGTGTATTCGGATATTTGGGGATTCTCAACTTGTGGTTAAACAAATTACAGGAGAATACCAAGCCAAAGAACCTACCATTAAGCTTTATCATGATGTAGCAATGAAGTTTCTTTCTAAGTTTTATTGGTATGAGATCACTAGTTTGCCTCGTTCAACTAATAGATTTGTGGATGCCATGGCCTCTCTTGGATCATTGATTCCAAAGGACTCCCTTGGAGAGGTACAACCCCTAATCATTTCCACAATCTCTAAGTCTGCAATTGTCCGTACTGAGTCTAAGGATGAGAAATATGTTTGCTTTATCCATTCGGATCCATATGAGCCTTGGTCTAGTGAGATAGTAGCCTTCCTCAAGTTTGGAACACTCCCATTTGATTTGTCTCGAACTGCCCATCGCTGTTTTAAGTAAAAGGCAGCTCGTTTTTTTCTTTTTGGGGATGTGTTGTATAAACGTGGATATGATGGAGTATTGAGGTGGACCCAAACAAGGTCAAAGCCATTATGGAAATGTGTCCCCCAACTAATTTGAAGGAGTTGCGTAGTTTGCAAGGAAATATTAATTCAATTCGTCACTTTATTGCACAACTTTCTAATAAATGTAGGCCATTTTGTCACCTACTACAAAAGGGGGTACAATTTTGATGGACAGATGAATGTCATAAAGCCTTTGATGACATAAAGCAGTACTTAGCGTCTTCGCCAGTTTTAGCTCCGCCTCTTCCAGGGGTCCCTTTCAATATTTATATCTCAAAGAACGAACTTTGCCTTAGGGACAATGCTTGCACAAAAGAATGAACAAAATCATGAGCAAGCTGTCTATTATATTAGTCGAACATTGGTAAGCTATGAAACCCGATATGCTTATGTGGAAAAGTTGTGCTTAGCAGTGGTTTTTGCCACTAAGAAAATTCGTCATTATATGCTTAGCCAAACAACATATGTCATAGCTAGAGAAAACCCTTTGCGTTATATGATGTCTCGCACTTATAATAACACTCATACCGCTAAATGGATAATGTTGCTTACCGAATTCGATCTTGAATTCATTAGCCAAAAATCTATTAAAGGTCAAGTTATAGCCGATCAACTTGCGGAAGCTCCACTACCTAGTTATCATCCTTTGATTATTGAGCTCCCAGATGATTCCGTATTTGCTATCACTAAACAAGAAGAGGACATCATTTCGGAGGAAGATGTTGACATCACGCTATTCTTTGATGGCTCTAAGTGCACGAAAGGTCAAGGCACTGGAGTTGTGTTTCATACACCTCAAGGGATTCCCATCCCTTTATCATTCAAACTAGACTTCCAATGCACCAATAATACAACCGAGTATGAAGCCTTAATTTTAGGTCTTCAATCAGCCATAGCTATGAGCATTAAGTGTATTCGGATATTTGGGGATTCTCAACTCGTGGTTAAACAAATTACAGGAGAATACCAAGCCAAAGAACCTACCATTAAGCTTTATCATGATGTAGCAATGAAGTTGCTTTCTAAGTTTGATTGGTATGAGATCACTAGTTTGCCTTGTTCAACTAATAGATTTGCAGATGCCATGGCCTCTCTTGGATCATTGATTCCAAAGGACTCCCTTGGAGAGGTACGACCCCTAATAATATCAAAAATCTCTAAGTCCGCAATTATCCGTACTGATCATAAGGATGAAAAATATGTTTGCTTTATCCATTCGGATCCATATGAGCCTTGGTCTAGTGAGATAGTAGCCTTCCTCAAGTTTGGAACACTCCCATCCGATTTGTCTCGAAGCGCCCGTCATTGTTTTAAGCAAAAGGCGACTCATTTTGTTCTTTTTAGGGATGTGTTGTATAAACGTGGATATGATGGAGTACTCTTCCGCTGTCTAGAAGCAGGTGAAACACATAGAGCTATTGCTGAAGCCCATGATGGTACTTGTGGTGGTCATTTTAGTGGAATGTCCATTGCGAAGCGTATTTTACGTATGGGGTATTATTGGCCCACTATGGAACAAGATTGTTGCAAATATGTTAAAAAATGTAAAAAGTGTCAAGAACACGCTAATTTAATCCATATACCATCACAAGCTTTACAGCCCATCCAAAGCCTTTGGCCCTTCTCACAATGGGGTCTCGATTTAATTGGCAAGATTTCACCTGCCTCTTCAGGACAGACATACTTTCATCATTACAACCACTGAATACTTCATAAAGTAGGTTGAAGCTATTCCTCTAACCAGTACGACAGGTCCTAGAATTGTGGAGTTTATACTTCACCATATCATTTGTCGTTTTGGTATTCCCTCTAAAATAATTTCTGATAACGACAAGTATTTTAAGAATAAGGATGTTCGAGCTCTTTGCGAAAAGTATAATATCCAACATAGTTTCTCAACTCCTTACTACCCACAAGCCAATGGACAAGCTGAAGCTTCCAATAAGACCATAATTGCTATTCTTAAGAAACTTGTTAAATAAAATCATAAAGATTGGCATACACAAATCCCCTTGGCATTATGGGCTTACAGAACAAGCATCAGAACTCCCATTGGGGCAACGCCATTTTCTTTGGTCTATGGAGCTGAAGCAATCATGCCTCTTGAGCTCGAGATCCCTTCCTTGCGAATTTCTTTGCAGGAATTTATCGATGATGATCATCGCTAGACAAGCACGTCTTGATCAACTCACACTCATAGATGAAAAACGAATCAATGCTTTAGAGCATTTGCGAGTTTATCAAGACCGATTGAAACGTGCTTACAATGCCAAAGTTCATCTAAGAGAATTTCAAGTAAGAGATCTTGTCCTTAAAGAGAATCAACAAAACACCAATGCATTGCCGCATCTTCGAGATAAATTCGCAGCTAATTGGTTAGGTCCATATATGGTCACTGAAAGAGTGGGTAATGGAACTTATAGACTTGCCAGTTTAGAGGGAGAGGAAGAACCCGAACCACTTAATGTTATACACTTGAGGGCATTCTACACATAGTTTGAATTTCATATGTACATATATACATGGCTTGTACAACAAAAGAACAAAAAAATAAATAAATAAATAAATAAAATAAAATAAAAAGAATTTGCATTTCATTGTTAGTTGCATACATCTCATTCAAAAACATTGCATTTCATACATCTCATTGAAAACCATAACATTTCATTTTCAGCCATAGTTGCATATCATGTTAGAGACCATTCTATCTTTTGGATATAAAATTTGGTCAAGCAAAAGTCATATTGCCTTAATCAGGGGCACCTTCATAAAATCCATCAAACCGAATTGTCATTCGTACACCCATTTTCCATTTGCACATATTTACATTGCCAAAATGTTTTCAGTCACTCAGCCATTCCTAGTGTTTTAAGCAAAATTTGAAATGCATGTCAAAGTTCTCTAGGGCCATATCACAAATTACACTAAATAAAATCTTGAGTATTGGGAAATGATTTCAAAAGCGGTCTTGAACCTATCACATTTTCACATCTTAAAAACATCTTGTGTCAAAGAGAGATAAAACCATCCTTGGGTTGTGCCTTGAAGTGAAAATGGTAATCCTCATTTGTCCTATCATGCAAACATAGTCCATAAAACAGTGGTTCTTACCACTATCACAAGCAATCACAAAATATAAATATAAACAGAGTAGTAAGGATAGGGTAAAATTCTCATCATACTTCGGTTGAGAATCCGATTCCCCAAAGCTCTAAGGAAATGAACATTTTTCACACACCACTGATCCCAAATAAGTTGTAAGGATTGTACTACTTGTCCAGTCAGACGGATCGGTAGTCATCCCCAAGGCTTACAAAGGTCAAAAAAAACATGGACTATGGAGTTAACCTTCACCGGGGCTATAGACGCTTGACTGGCAGTGGAGTATACTCATTGCGTGGCGACATGTCTCTCCTCAAAAAGAGACCTCCGAATGCTCATACGGACAAACTAGCTTCGGGGTCTTCTCCATAATAGGGTTACCTAATTTATGCAAGATGAGGTTAATGAACACACTTGCACACACACAGGTTTTGATTGCCTAGAGTCACTACCATGCTTCTGATTTGGTTAATGAACTCGCATGCACACACATTTGGTCCTAGTTGAATTAGGCGGTATTAGTAAGTTTGTTTGATACCACTAGCATGTTTTGAGTCTTTGTAAAATAGTCTTCCATATCAACTTCCCTATCAACCTCCATATCTTCTTCCATATTCATGTCATTCCATACGTCATCCATTCACAAGCCACCAAGTTCGGTGCCCCTGATTAAACAATTATGATAACAGTTGGCTAAATCTAACTATCTAAAAGTATGAGTGCTTCTTAGTGCATATTTCATTAATTTAGTCTTGCATTAATCATCCATAGATTTGCAAGTTATATACTTAGTCTCGCATTAATCATCTATAAGTTTGCATTTCATTCCATCACATATGCATCAAAAAAATTAAAACATATCAAAACATGCATCACAAAAACATAGGCATTCACACAAAAGAGAGTAAAACACCAAATAAATAAAAGCCATGTCTATATATATATATGTATAAAGGACAAACTGTACAATGAATTCCAAAAGGCTACAATATACAATAGAGCACCAAGGCTCATAAAGAGTGCATCTAAGCACTAAGCTAACCATGAAAAGAGGACCCCTGAGACCTAGTAGGAGCCCTAGACCTAGTGGTGTGCCTAGACTCACTACGCCTAGAGACAGAGGAGGATGGAGGATCAGGCAACACAATGTGATGCCTAAACAATGTGTCCTCCAGAGCCTCAATGTAACGAGTCCTAGACCTAAGCCTAGCTATGTCTATCCCGGGTTGCCTCCGCTAGTCCCACTGCCTCCAATATCTCCCAGTATGCCTGGGACAACGACCTCCTCATCCCCGGAATGATAGGGGAGAATCGGTGTCGTGCCTCTAACACCCTAAGCTGCAAAACAATAAAACAAAAATTTGTTACAAATTTTTCCAAAAAAAAAAAAAAACACATAATAAGTACTTGCTTAAATGAACAACTACCTCAGCTGGCTGCACTGGCGCGTCCACTCCCATCTCCGCCATAGCTCCCGCGTGCTTCAATATCCCACACAACCTTTCACTCCACTTCACTCCACTCCCTCAGACGCACTTCTCTCAAGCTCGAACGCACAAATGAGCGAAATTCTTGCTAAAACTATTTAAATAGCTGATTTTGGTGCCCTGAAACGCAGTAGGGCGTTTCATGGCGGATTCAGACGCAGTCCTGCATCTACAGAGCGCCTAAAAACCGACAGGCATTTCTGCCAATCACAAACACAGACCGACGTTTGGTGTCAGTATTGAATAAAGGAACAAAACTTGCAAAATTGAAGCTTACCTACTTCAAATTTCATCAAATTCAATTCATCCATTCTTCTTATCATAATAAAACATTTTGTGAAGGTTACAACAATTTTGGACACAAATTTTGTCATTTCGCTCAAAAAGCGCATCATTCATCATTGTTTTACAAATTGGGTTAAAAATATTCAAAACCTTCACAAAATTAACCACATTCATCAATTCTTGTGATCTATCGTCAATTTCATTCTTCTTTCATCATGCATATTTTTTCCAAATCAAATTAAAGTAAACCTCGTATCTAGTGGTATATTCTATCACCTTGGCAATTGCAGCGATTTGAATCCATGCAATTCGGTAAGAGGATTAAACCACCATAAGGACACTTACCATTTATCATCATCAATTATTTTATTGTTTGAAAATTGGAAATCAATTTTGGGTATTCTACTTTTCAAGTGACCTCATACCAAGATTAATTTGCTCAACAATTGTCATTGATGGCCTAGTTCATGGGGCCTTAAACATGGACAATCTTTAATATCATCATTATTTTGAGTCTTGCTAGAGATTGAGGCTACCTAGGTTGATTGGTTTCGACCCGAGGAATTATCCATACAGTCACTAGGAGCATCTCTGAGTTCTGGACTCTTTTCATGCATCTTTCATCTCTGCATATCAATGGCGCCAACAAGGCAATTTCATTAACAGTATGGACTCACACATAGGAGTTGGGGCATCCGTTATCAATTTCTAATTTTCCTATAGTGGAATTCATCTTACATGATCATGGAACTTACAATTTGGCAAAAATCCCTTTATAACCGTTGGGGCAGAAAACGGTCCATCTTTCACATCACTCATATCGTCTTCAATCATATTCTTTTCTGGTTTGTACACCAACCCCTTTCTTGTTGGGACATAAACAGATGGTTCATACACCAACCCCTTTTTTCACCGTTGGGGCAAAAACGGTTCATTTTCTTCCAAATTTCTTCCAATTGGCTTGTGAGAACCATTCTCGCTCGCCAATTGAGGGGGTAAGCTGATAAAATTTTAAATATTCTTTTATTCTTTGGTCTTCAAAGTTGTGCTTTAATCTTGAGAGAGAGTTGCGTCTGATCCAACTTTTCAGGTGTCCTAAGTTTTTGTGTCTGCATTGTGTCTTCACACAAAGCGACTCAAAAGGGGCATCTCGCGGACACCAAAATCCAGCCACTTGCAAGTCATCTATACCTTCCTGTCAGCCACATGTCAATCATTCATCCTTCCCGCCATTATTTGGCCCAAATCCACACTTTCCCACCATTATTTGGCCCAATTTCACCTTTCTCGCCATTTTTCATCCCCAAATTTATTTAAATTAATATTTATATATATATTTTAATATTTTAATATATTTTAATATATATATAAATATAGTTTAAGTGATTTAATCTAAGCCATCCATATTTCATTTAATCTCATCCGTCCATCCTTATTAATCCGTTTCACAACCTAGATTTATTCTCTACCCTTGGATCCACTTTAATCTTAGCCACACGTTCAAAGTGTCGTTAAAACCCTAAAGTGTGCCCTAAGAGTAGATTATAAATAGAGCCACCTTGATGGCTCAAACCCTACTTCTATCTTGGCTATCTTTGCTATCTTTGCTATCCTTTGGACCTTTCTCTTCTATTTCATTTATCTCTTTAGCCATCCATCGCCGCCCCTTTTTGCCGCATCCATCGCCGCATCCGTCGCCAACTTTGCCGCCATCTCTTCTGCAGCATTCTGCAAAATTCCCCATTCTTGTCGCAAGTGCCCGTGGGCGTTTACCAAGTGCCCACGGGCGTTTACCAAGTGCCCATGGGCGTTTACCCACAGCCACAGACTCAGACCGGCATCTGAAACCTTGATCCAGAAGCACGCGGGCGTTCAGCGAGTGCACCAGGGTGCCTTCTACAATCGATTTGATAGCCACATTACTTCCGAGTGCCGCCTGGTCTAGCCGTGTTAACAGAGAATAGGTATAAATTAGTTTAAAGCAAGTAACTTCTTTTCTTTTATTAATCTGTTGTTGAACTCCTGCATTCTATTTTTCTAGGGTTTTAAATTGTTTCGAGGGCTCACACGAGTGGAGCCCTCTTATTAATTTCTAACTCCTTGATAGTGTTAATGTGTGCAGGATTTTAATGGCAGATCTGGTGTGTTGATAGCAGCTGTTTAAGTTGGAGTGGTCCGAGCCAAAGGATACAACAAAACCCACTCACTTTGTTGGGATTAAGGATACGTCTTCGAAAATGCCACCACTTTATGCCAACTAGGGTTTCGGAGAACCCTAGCACAAACCGTAATTTGTGTATCACAAAAAGGGTTACAGACCCTGTTGTACTCAAAAGGAGTTTTTAAACTCCACTGATTAATAAAAATTGTTTGTTTTGTGCAACTTTCCTGTATTTTGTTATTGTGGTTTTATTTTTGTTTGGCGTTGTATTTTTAATCTACAAAAATCATGATAGACTTGGTTAAACAGAGATAAAAATAATTTTTCATAGGATGGAAATAGTATGGAGATTAGCATCTAAAATAAGTAGAATTAAATTAGTACAAGGGACTTGGATTTAATACTAGAGTAAAATTAGAAAGGAGAAATATTTTTTTACCACAATATTCTAGGATCGAAGGATATTGCATTTCTTAATGATAAACTACTAAAAGAAGTACCTTTTGTTATAACAGATGAGGACAATAGCAAATTGATGAAACTTATTACTCTGGAAGAAGTTCATTTAGGTCTTTTCTCTTTTGATAAGGATAAATCCTCAGGTGTGGATGAGCTCTCTATAATAATCTATCAACATAAATGATAAATAGGAAAGGATTATTTACTAATGGTAGTGGAATAGTCTAAGGTAAAATAGTACATACCTTATAAAATAAATGCAATATATCTTACCTTGATTCCATAAAAAAAATATGTAGAATATTTTTATTCATTTAGGACCATAATCCTATGTAATATGGAATATAATATAATATCCAAAGTTATGGCAAATAAGTTAAGACTATTGTTACACAAAATTATCTCAAAAGAGCAAGGAGGACTTGTGAAAAGGAGAAATTCTAGATAGGATCATAATAGCTCATGAAGTAATGCATTTAGCATCTTCTAAAAAATAGAGTAATTACCTTAAAAATTAATATGAATAAATTCAATGATAGATTTAAATGGGATTTTCTTTTTGCATTATTAGAAAAGTTTAAATTTAGGAAAAAATATGTTAGATGGATTAAAGCTTGTGTCTCTAAAGTATCATATTCGGTGCTAGTCAATGGGCTAGTAACATAATCATTTAAATCCAAGAGGATCTTAGGGAATTATCTATCACTATATTTTTTCATTATTATGGAAGTATTATGAAGGAAGTTGAATAAGGCATACAAAAATGGGCTAATAAGCATACCATAGGCTAGTAATAGCATCAACAACTTCACCCATCAAACTTAAGGCTAGTAATAGCATCGACAACATCACCCATCTATAGTTTGTAGATGATACAAATATTTTTAGAAGGGCAAGGAAAAATGAGTTCAAAGCTTTGAATAACTTATTATAGAGAAAATTTGCTTGAATAAGTGAGTTTGTTTATCAATGTGGGGAACTTAACAAAGGGTGTTGGTTGTGGTTGAATCGGGTACGATTTCCACTCCCTCTTGTGAATACATGAAAAATCCATTCCTCACTAGTTGTGGCCAGGGATCTAAGGGTTTCTTTGGTGTTTTTTTTACCACTAACCAAATTTTAGAAAAAAAACTTTTTGATTATTCAAAAAATAGGGTTTTGGAGGATGGTTTGAGGAATCAAACTAGGATTTTACAATATAGGGCAAAGGTTTGGATAATGTTTTACTACAAAAAACACCATCATAGAGGATCAATATTTTTGAAGGGTATTTCAAAAGTAAGTATCACATCCAAGAATGAGGGTCATAGGTACCTCCAAAATAAGGAATATCATGGCAAGATAAGCTATGTGGAACCCAAGATAGCTTCAATGACTATCAAACACAAGCAAGGACAATAATAAATGCCACGAGGAAGAAAAAAAAGGAGGATTCATTTTCTAGAAGGATGAAAGTATGTTTACCATAAGTAAAATAAATACCAATATTGGAAATAGCAGAGGATTGGATAGTCGAGGACATAATTTATAAGATGAAACACAACCTAATAGGTAAATTTATGGGTTTCAGACCATCCATGCACTTTCTCCACATGTGGATAAGAAAAAAATGGCAACTAGAAGAAGAATATCAAATTATAACTCTCCCAAATGGGTATTTTTCTATAGAGTTCACATCAATGGTAGACCAACAAAACATATTTGAGGGAGGTTTGTATCATCACAGGCCAGTGGGACTATTCCTACAACCATGGAAGATGGGATTCAACCCAAGGGTGGAACCAAATACAATACCAATATGGGTAAGATTATTTGCCCTTCCCCTTGAATTTTGGAAAGAGGAGGTACTTGAGGTAATAGGCAACTTACTAGGTCATTATCTAGGTAGATCAAGAGAAATAGTTTTATGAGGATCGACAAATTTTGGTAGGGTTTGTGTATAAATGGACCTTATTAAACCTCTTCCAATAGAAATAGACCTAAAAATAGAAGATTTTATCTAGTGCTAAAAACTAGATTATGAGGCTATTACATTCATATGTCGGGCGTGCCATGCTCATGGAAATTTGGTTAGAATGTGCCCAATAGTTAAGGATCATCAATTTGAACAAGAGGAGATAAAAGCAAATATTAACATGGTAGGCCAATATCTTCAACAAAAGGTAAATCATAAGGAATGGAAAGACCCAATAGAATTTGGGGGCTTCCAAAAAGTAATTAAAATATCAAATAGAAGAAATCAGCAAAGTAATTAAATACAAGGAGAAAAAGCACGAAGAAAAACAATAGATATGAGATATTCAAACAACTGGGAAGCTTGGAAATAAAAAAGGATTTTTAAATGGAATTATTAGAGGAGGATAATGAGTAGGTCACACTGGTTATGTAGGAACAATACTCCAATGTAGTGTTAGGGATAGGGTTATGCATAAGGGGTTGACCCTAAAATGTATTTATAAAAATGGGGCGAATCAATTTCAAAATCCAAAATTATTTATAATTTCAAGGTGAAAAGGTCCCCTATTATTAGGGGTAATATTAGAGATTTAAACTTAAAATGGTCCAATTATTATAAAATTGGGGCGAATCTACCTAAAAAAATTTACACCCAAATTTTTTGGGCTAATGGGCCCCAATCAAGGGTCCCCAATATTAGCCAATTCCAAATTTTAAAAATAAAAATATTCATTAATTAACTCTGATTAGCCGCTATGCATAACCCTGGTCAGGGAACAAGCAAGGAGAAAAACCAGACACAACCTCTCTCATGGAAGAGGATATCCAACCCACAAGGAAGACCATAAGAGGGGAAATAGAGCAGGGGATAGTCTTAACTCAAGAAATAGAGATGAAAGAAGGAAATAAGAACAAATATGGCCTTACTTTAGGGATTCATCAAGTGGATAAGAAACAAAAAATGAATCAATCTATAGGGAGGAAGTCAAACAAGGGAAATATAGGATAACAGGGAAGAAATTTGAGCTAGAATGGAAAGGTAAAATCAATGGCTGATTTTTTGTAAGAACGCAAGCTTATACTGAGAGGGGGGGTGAACAGTATAAGATAAAAAAAAAATTTCCAAATTATAGAAACAATAATAAGAAAGCAATAATAAATCAATGCACAATTTCCATACACATAAGAGACAATGATTTTACATGGAAACACCCTCTCGGGAGAAAACCACAACAAAATATTGCTTATATTTTTTCTTCAAAAATTTCATGGGAACCAACCCACAGGAGACACAAATCCCCTATACAAGTTCATGGAAACCAATACATAGGAGACACCAATCCCCTATACAATTTTGTGGACACCAATCCATAGGAGACACCAATCCCCTATACAATTTTGTGGACACCAATCCATAGGAGACACCAATTCCCTTCTACAAGTTCATGGGCACCAACCCACAGGAGACACCAATCCTCTTCTGCTATTTAATGGGAACCAACCCATAGGAGACACCAATCCCCTTCTGCAATTTCATGGGCACCAACCCACAAGAGACACCAATCCCCTAGTGCAATTTAGTGGGCACCAACCCACTCAATTGTGCTCCAAAATCTGCTCACAAATCTTCTTACAAACACTGCTCAAATCTTCTCCCAAATATAATCATAAACACTGCTCAAGTGTGATCAAAATTCCGATCCAAAACCTTGCTCTTACTCTTTAAATTCTTCCCTTTTCTTGAGTTTGCTTTCTTCAAACCAAAATATATTCTACCCAAAATTTGTTTAACCTACTGAACATATAGATGATGTACTTGTGTAGGAAGCTTCAAATGACCAAACTATTCTTTACATTCATCAATTCTGTCACTTCCACATGTCTCACATTTATTACATTTTAAAGGTAGCTCTAGTCTAGCACTTGATAACTGACCTTGTATTGAACTTTTTCAAATTTTGTTACCTTGCTTCCTCTCAATATTACACTGTGAAAGATATCACAAATACCAATGCCTTCCTCATGATTTTATTCAACTATACAATAATATTATTTTTATTTTCCAATGTGCTATTTGATACATTACATATGAAGCACAATATCTATCATTCTTTACTCAAACAGGATAAAAAAAATTTGTAGTCTTCTTAAATGAATTCTTTCTATTCTCCTCCAATCCAAGCCATGATAGAAAAAAATCAATGCAAATGGAACTTTATACCTTTTAACTCATTTGAAATATTACCTCTATTTTTACATAGCCAAAACACTCAGTAACCTCAATGGTGGTGTCACTTAGTTCTTCTATCACTTGAATCCTTTCACCTTCTTCAGTGTGCCCTAATTATGCTTACCCATTACACACAACCACCTTAATGTGGTGTCACTTAGTTCTCCTATCGCTTGAATATTTTCACCTTCCTCAATGTGCCCTAATTTTCCTTTGTCATGGTGCACAACCACCTCAACGGTGATGTCATTTAGTTCTTCTATCTCTGATGTTTTGACATCGTTGATCTTGTTCACCTTTCTCAATGCTCTCTCACCTAGTAGCCTCAATGGCAGTGTTGATTCACTCTTCTATTCACATATGCTTGACATTTGCTTTATTATTTTGAGTGCAGATGTTATCTAGATGAGACATGAAAGAGGCCTTTGACAAACAAACATCTTCAATGTTTTGTGAGTGTCTTCAATGTTGGTGCTTTGTTGTCCTTGACAAGACTTTCATTCCTCCAAACTTTGTGCATTGTTAGAAGAATCTCCTCTCCTAGGTAGATGAGTTATCTGAATGAAACCTTGACCAACTTCATAAAATCTGAACTATAACCTTATACCTTCCATATATCAATAAAATTTCAACTTTATAAAGATGGTTACCTCCTAATATTGCACCAGATTTATTTTTGACTTCTCCTTCGAATCAAATCAATGTATTCCAATCAGTGTTTGTCCTTCCAAATATTAAATGCATTCTAACCTTTGTTTGTTACACTCGAGGATGATTATTTTTTATTGGTGTTGCATCTATCTTGATTCATTAGTTAGCACCTTCGTTCATCTTCAATTTGCATCTTCCACCTGACTACTGTGTTACTTAGGCTTGATTTATCAACACCTTCATTCATCTTCAATTCTTCATGCTATCTTGATTCATCATTATTTTAGTTGTTTGTTCACACTCCGAATTCAAACACATGCCAAATATATTTTCCTTTCGTTCACCCTCTGAATGCAATCACAAGCCACAATCTCCTTCTTTCACAAGCTACAATATCATTCTTTCATTTGACTTTCGAATTCTAGCGCAAACCGCACTCTCCTTTGCATATAACAAAAATAATAACAATCTTCTTCAATGGTGGTCATGCTCCAATATTCCTATTGTCATGTTTCATTTTTTTTGCCATGTTCCCTTCCTTTCGCTGTTGTAACTTCTCACCCACTACACCAGATATCAAAGACACACATGATTGAAAATATTGATGCTTGAAATATTTTTGGCTTTGTATTTATACATATCTTTTCACCACTTGCTTTGGCTCTCAAGACGTCGGCTCATATATGCACTCATAATAATATTTCAACCTTACACAAGGATAAATATTTTCCTCAATAATAATATTTTAACCTTAGCACATTGCTTCACTTGGAAATATTTAAATCTTTAATTTAAATATTTCAACCTTTGATAATACATCACCCTTGAAGAGAATATATTTTCCTTGAATAATTCGTCCAAGCTCTACTCAAAGTATGTTTACCTTGATTACTTTGCCCAAGAACACCATCGTGCCTTTGACATCAATGAAAACTTCTAATATTTTTCTCTTCCAGTTCTCAATGATATTAATTGCTTGGAATGTGAGGGGTTTAGGAAGCCACCCTAGAAAAAAGGCAGTCAAAAAAATTATCATAGGTATGAGTCCAGATATAATTTTGTTATAGAAAACAAAAATGCAAGGATAAGACTTACAAAAAATAAATAGGAGGATATGGAAAAAAGGAGAGATAATTACTCAATCGACATAGGGTAAATCAGGGGGATTGACCAGTATGTGGAATTACCAACTATTCCTAGCAATAAGAGGGGCCTCCATGAGAGGGGTGTTGATGGTTCAGTTACAAAATAAGGAAAATGGGAAAAATTAGACTATAGTTAATTTCTATAGATAATAGACAGTTAGATTACAAAGGGATCAATGAGCAGTCATCCAAAATTTCAGATACAACTACCCGAAGGACCAATGGATTGTGGGGGGATATTTCAATGCAAATATTAGAATAGATGAACAAAAGGAAGGTAGATCCATGTTCGAGAAAAAGGATAGGTTCTTCTCAGCAATAACATGTCAAATGAATCTAATAGATATCCCAATTGTGGATATCTCCATGACCTACACAAATAGAAGAAAAGAATGAGAGACATTCAAATCTTTCTTTGATTGTTTCTTCATGGAGGAGAAATTATACCTATATACCAAGCATCAAGCAAGGATCATAGATAGGCTTTCTTTAGATCATTTTCCAGTAATATTTACCATAGAATAAGATAATCATTATGTTGCAGGAACTTTTAAATTTGAGCTATGATGGTTGAAAGATGAGGATTTGGAGGACCACATAAAGGAATTATGGGAATTAGGGAAAATAAGATTTGTGACAACCCAATTCAATCTCCACAAACAATAAAAATATGTAAGGATTCAACTAAAGGAGTGGAGTAAACACAAGAAGGAACTTACTAGAATCCAAAAGAACGAAATCAAGGATTAGGAGAACATTGCTTAGGAGATAATACAAGGGACTATTACGGAATATTTGTTGCAATGTGAGGCAGAAATTATTAGGAGAGAAAAATCTTTGGAGGAACAAGAATAGATCTATTGGAGGTAAATATCTAGAGTTACATGGTTAAAGGAGGGAGATCAAAACACAAATTTATTCCATAAGACAACAACAACTAGAAGACAACAAAATAGAATTACAGGTCTTACAGATATGATGGGTCAAATAAAAACCAATGGAAGTGAAATGAAAACTATAGCAAATTAGTACTTCCATACCCTATTCAGTAGCAATGAAAATTTGAATGCAACATGGCAGAAGAAGAAACTAAAGGTAATTCCAAAATTAGTCAAACATGAACACAATAAATTATTAATGGAGTAAATTTATTTGGAAGAAACATTGCATATCATACAAAAAATGCAAACAGGAAAGACCCCATGACCATATGGGTTCCCCATTTAATTTTATCAATTTTTTTGGGAAATTGTGGGTCAAGCGGTGGTGGAGGCACTAAAGGAAATCAGATAGAGTAAGAAATTTGTAAAAGCCTTCAATCATACTTTTATTACTTGAATTCCTAAGGGCCCACCTAGTGAGATAATTAATAATTTCAAACCTATTTCACTATGTATTGTAGTATACAAGATATTAACAAAGCTGATGGTAGAGAGGTTAAAACTTTTTTTACCAAATCTGATTTAAAATGAACAAGGTGGTTTTGTTGAAGGCCTAAAAATTCTAGATGAAATAGTAGTGGTCTAGGAGGTGATACACACAATATCCAAGCAAAAGAACCCAGGTATATTTATTAAATTAAATATTTCTAAGGCCTATGATAGAGTAGATTGGACCTTTATGCAAAGGATTTTAGAAAAATAGGATTTGCAGAGGGGTGGAGAGATTGGATAAAAGCATGTACATAGACCATATCATTTTTAGTTCTGGTAAATGGTATTCCCTATCCTATATTCATAGCAGGACAGGGGCTGAGGCAAGGAGATCCTCTTTCCTCTTACATTTTTATCCTTTAAGCAGAGGGTCTAGGGGGACTGTTAAAAATAAGGGAAAAGAGGAGAGGCTATAGGGGTCTAAAAATAAATTCTCAAATTAAGATAAATCACCTCCATTTTATGGATGATATTTCTCTTATTATTCAAGCTAATCTCCTAGTAGCAAGAAACATAAAAGAATATTTAGATGGGTATACTCAAGCTACTAGGTAAAATTTTAACAAAAAATTCTCAAATAGTTTTTTTAGCACAATGAAAAGGGTGAGAGATAAAATTATACAATTATTGAACTTCATGAAAACTTATTTATCCATACAGTATTTATGAGTACCTTTATCTACAAATAAAACAACAAGCAAGGATTAAAAAGGGTTGATTAACAGACTACAAGCTAAGTTGAGCAACAAGACACACAAATGGCTAAGCTTGGGAGGAAGGCTTACAATGATAAAAGTTGTGCTAAAAACCCTCCTAGTTTATAAATTTTCCATACCTCAGGCTCCAAAGAGAATTCTAAAAGATATTTACAAACACACAAGAAATTTTGTGGTCGGGTGCAAGGGGAGAACAAAAATTAGCACTATTTGGGTGGGAGAAGATATGCCAACCAAAAAAATAAGGAGGATTGGGGATAAGATCAACATTTCAAAACAACAAGGCACTAGTAGGGAAGTTATATTATATATGGATTACAACTACTAGGGCTTATAAAGTAGACTATTACAAGCCAAATATTACCCAGGAGTGGTTGAGAAAAATATCCCAAGACTTAGAGTCGAAGGAGAAGGATCTATAGTATGGAAACCAATGAAAGTAGGTCATGAGTTAATAAAGCCATACCTATATTACCAATTAGAGGATGGAAATGATGCTCTATTTTGGGAGGATTCATGGATTCAATCCTAGGAAAATATTTAGAGATTCCCAAAGATAGAGAGTTGGAAAGAAAAGCTCTAAAAGGCATGGTGTTGGAAAGCCTCTTACTATATGAAATCATGGAATCAACATGTACCAAACTTACTATAATGGAAAAATCCCCGAGAATGGCTAGTGAGGGGGATAGAGGAACTAACTGAAAAACTATGGAGACATCTCCAAAGACACCCAATTCAGCATGGTTCTAAGAGGGATATACTTGGATGGGGAGGAAGCAAGTTGGGAATCTATAAGGCAAAGGAGAGATACAAGGTAGCCTGTGGATATGATATTACACCAAAACCACTTCCATGGATATTTGTTTGGCAAAAGGAAGGATGGCAAAAAATTAACATTTTCTCATGGCTAATTAACCATAGAAAGTTCTTGACATTTGATAATTTGAGAAAAAAATGCTTCTACGGGCCTTCCAAATGTGTTATGTGTGGAAAGGCAGAGGAGACCTTGAATCACCTCTTTTTTGGGTGTTATTTTTCCAAAGATATATGGATCAATTGGTGGAGGCAGATGATATAGTGTTGGGAAATATTTGGGAGTCAATAAAGCTTTTATGAGAAATGGAAACAGTGCAATTCTAAGACTAAAACAATGAAAATGGCATGGAAGTTGGGACCTAGCTTCATATGGTGGGAGTTATGGCTATAATTAAATGCACATATATTTAGATCAGAGCATAGAATAATGTAGCAAGTATGGGAGAGGTTTATTAGTAATGTAATGGAAAAACTATCTATTAGATTATAGGAGGAAACAAACATAGAAATGAAGGAAGTGACTATTCTAAGGAGCTTTGGAATAACTATAAAATAAAAACAACTAAGGGTTCGATATGCAGGTGATATCTCCTCAAATAACATAGAGTGGAAACCACCTCTCAGAGAGTGGGTTAAGGCTAACACAAATGGGGCTTCTACTAAAAACTTTGGAAAATCTAGTTTTGGCATTATCATAAGGAATTGGAAAGGAGAATAGGTGTATTAGAGAGCAGAAGGTATGGGAGAGATAATAAATAATGAAGCAGAAGACATGTGATCTTTCCAGTGTCAATGATAGCTACAAATCTAAATTTACATAAGCTATGGATAGAGACAGACTCTCAAGTATGGGCTGGAAACTTATATCCAACAAGACCCTTCTAGGTGCTGGGAATTGGGGATAGAAGGAAGGTGGAATTAGTTCAAAATATTTGGAAGGTTTTTCAAGATGTTTTTATTACACATATCAAGCGAGAGAGAAATAGGGTTGTAGATTATTTAGCAAAATGGGGGAAAGAACTGGAGGATGGGCAATAGATGGAATCTCAGATGGAAAATCAGATAAGATGGTGCCAAATAATCCAAGGGATGCAATAGGTGGTATAGGAAGATAGGCACTGGCCAAGAAGAAAACAAATGACAAGTTGTTCTAGTGTCAAGTTGGGTAAGCAAGGTTCTTGGCTGATTGCCATAGGCTCTTGAGTCTTCATCCTTAGGCTACTAAATGATATTACTACCAGTAGACTCATAGTGGATAATTTGGATGGTTTTTAAAAACAAAACACACATAGCCATAGACATTTTATTGAGTATGTCTAGATTAAGATAAAATAAACCTCCACCCCATAGAACAATAAATATGTCAAACATGTTCAAGATGCCAAGAATGACTTCAAAATAGTATGAAGATAGATGGATGGTCTACAAAATATATATGAATGAGAAAAATTGGAACTCAACTCCGATAATGTCGATGTGTATGTATAACTGCATTATGGTGGCCTCAAGTGATTTTTTCAACAAACACACCTATATAATATTTTTATGGGTAATTTTTGAGCTAGAAGAGATTGGAGGAGGCTTTTATTACTCCCTTGTTTCTTGTCCAGCTCATTTTACTTTGTACTACAACTTATATTAATATAATCTATTTTTTCAATTTATTTAAAAAAATTATTAAAGGAATATGAAAGAGCATCAAGGCATAAACTTAATAGGACAAAATATAAAATTTACTTCCTAAACACTCCAGCTAGAATCAAAGCAAGAATATGCAAGTTACATCAAATGGATGAGGTAAATTTTCTAGCAACATATCTAGGGATGCCTTTATTTGAGGAGAGAACGAGGATAAAAATTGTGGAATCAAATTATAATTAAAGTTTAAAATAAACTATTAGCATGGAAATGTAGATGGTTATCATTAACAAGAAGAGTATAGCTAATTAAATAAGTCTTACAAGTCATTCCAACATATTATATGTCCTTGTATATTATGCCAAAATTGGTAGAAAAAAATTTAATCTATATTATGTGATCATTTTTGTGGTCAAGATTACATGATAAAAGGAAATTTCCTTTGGTGAAATGGAGCAAGGTGTGTGATGATAAAACTAGGGGATTTCTTGGTTTAAGAGTTCATACAGATGTAAACTTACCTCTAAGGGGAAAAGTAATTTGGATATTGTACAAAGATATTCAAATACAATAGGCAATAATTCTTCTAAGTACGTTGAGCCCAATGAACCAAGCTTAATATTTACTATATTCTCACTACTAGATGGTTCTACACTATGAAACAATTTAAAAAACAATTGATCTACTGATTAAAGGTCTAATATGGGTGGTGAGAACTAGAGAAAAAATTATATTTGGATGGATACTTGGTATGATAAAAAACACTCAATCTAGATCCCATTTTGAAACCATGGATAATATTACTTCAAGACAAATATGGTTGATAGGTTTTCAAAAATTATATTCAAGAATTAGGAAGGAAGATACAAATGGAAATAATAGTTTTTATAAGTATACTTAACATTGTTACTAGGAGGCAGTTGAGCAAAAAGATAACAATAGTGATTATTTCGAGGGGAGTTGAGGATAAGCTAATTTGGGAGTTGAATAGCTTAGGAGAATACATAGCAAGAAGCAGATATAATGTAAAGCACCAACAAAATAAGAATACTACAAGAATATGGAAATATATTTAGGATAACCTGAGCATTTCAAAAGTCAAAATGTTTGTATGGCTAGTAGGTTATAAGGAAATTTTGTCCTAGGATAACCTAATGAAAAGGGATTTTTGTGGCCACAATGTGTTCTATCTAAAAAGGATGAGAGTATAGACCATATCTAGAATACTATTAATTAGTTTGGAAACTATAGAAATGGATTATTAATATATTTGGTAAATTTATAGTGATGAATGGAAAATTGAAGAATGGTTAAAGCAATGTCAGATTACTTTTAAAAGTGAGGTGTTATAGGTAATCTAGGATACATCGAAAGAATAGAAGAATATTTAAAGGAAATGAAACCAATTTAAAGGTAATGAAAAATAATATTTTTTTATCCAAAGAGGAGTCTAAACGAACCCTATCAACTCACCCAATCCCTAATATTGAAGTAGAGAGCCTTGATAGATGGAGTTAACTCATCATATGGAATTATTATGTTGGGTATAGGAGAAACAAAAGGAAGGTAGAGAATTTAAAATAAAAACCACCAGAAGTGGAGTTAGTCAAACTAAATTTTGATGGAGTATCTAAAGGAAATCTAGGACCAAGAGGAGGAGGAATGATTAGAAGTAATAGGGGTGAGATTTTATCGCATTATGCTTTCAATAGTGGATTTAAGATAAATAATGAAACCGAAGCTTAAGCGGATTTGGAAGGGTAAAAAATATGCAAAAAAAATAAATTGAACAGAGTATGAATGAAAGGAGATTCACTAATAGTAATAAATGTAATTTTTAGGAAAGCAAAGACTCCATGGAACATAGAAGAGATCATTGTGCAATAATACCTTGCTACGGAGTTTGAATGAATCAAGTTTACACATGCATTAATGGGAGGGAACAAATGTGTATATAGGCTAGCCAATAAAGGGATTTTAAAAGAAGATCATGAAGTTAAATTCTTTTTTCCATGGTTAGAGAAATTAGTAAGTTTAGTTGAAGCTGACAAGAAAATGTTGACTATTTGAATCAAATAATGATTAAGATTTACTTTAATATTTTTCATTCATAACATTTGTTGTATTTTATAATATTAATGTATTTTCATGTAATTATTTATTATAGTTCTTGTGGTTGCACTTATGTTTTAGGAAGGAAACTAATAGTCTAGATATGGTAAAGTGGACTATGAAAGCACAAAGTTTTAGAAATATTATTCTATTAAGATGCAGTGCATAGGTAGTAGAGGTAGAGTTTTGGTATTGTGAAGGCTATTGCCGGAAAATGTCAAGAAGGATGATAAATTTTGAAATATGTGTATTTACAAAGAAAATTGAAGATTCAAAAAATATAAATATAAAATTCAGACATTTTATGAAGAAAGATGTAGGTATCTAACTATATCAACTTAATTGAGATGAGAATTGAATCTGTTTGTAAACTCTCAAGCTCTAATGGAGAGAGTTGTACCCAGGTGTTGTAGGTGAGTTGGAGAGGAGAGGGCAATCCTCCACGGGAGGTCCCAAGTTCAAATCTCCACCCTACCAAAAAGCTGAATTGGGTATCCAAAATCCAATTGATAATGTTGGTGCAAGTAGGGTCGGATGCGACTCCCAGGTGACTTTGACGGTGTAAAACCCCTTGTTCGTTGTCTCTCAGACCAAGGCGGCTCCGCAAGGGGTTTTTCGCTAAAAAAAAAATGGAGAGAGTTGTAATTTATCAAAGGTGGGGGACCCAAGAACAACCCTTTTTTTCTCTAGCAATAAATAATTATTATTATTATTTTAATTTACAATATTTGTATTTGTAAATTTTAATTAAGATTTTATTTCAAAATAACTTATTTAACAAAAATGTCTCTATTGGAACACCATAGTGGTATGTATTTGGGTTCTCATGTGGGAGATCCAAGTTCAAACCATATGGGGTGAGTGTGAGTGTGTAAAACAAAATACATATTAGCCCATGGGTTTTAGGACAATTGGTCATGAGTGATAATTTTATACCATAGACCAAGGTTCAAATCCATGGGTGAGCTTTAATATTTTCATCTAAGAAACCCAAGTTCAAATCATGGGGAGGGTGGCCCCTGTTGTTGTGCTTGCAAAACATGCCCTAATTTACATGAATTGGGGACTCACTTCTAAAATTTTGGTATTTTTCTCATGTGTTCCTTGGGATTGTTTATTTTTAGTTGAAAGCTTTTAAATCCAACCAATTTTTTTTTTTGCTTGCTTTAAACTTTTTGTGATGTTTGCTGCCATGTAAGTATCTATGGGTTTCCTTAAGTGGCAAATAACCTTTCTCATTAAGTCAAACTCACAATAATTTTTTCAACGGATACTTGAATGCCTATGTTCTTTGGCTTTGACGCCTTGAAATTGCTTAAAATCAATCATTGCAGGCTTGATTTTCTTTTTTACAGCATAGATGACTTCATTTTCAGGTCTCTTATCTATTGTAATGTGCAACAAAGTTTTGATGAACTTCTTCTATTAGATGATATTTGAAGTTAAAAATCATTTTTGAGCATTAAAAAGTATGCCTCCTTAGGACTTACCCAAAAGTGGCATCCGAATTGGGATGTTTTCCACAAAAAAAAAAAAATTATTTCCAGAGCATTTCTGGATTATTGAAAATCATTTCAAGATTTTTGAAATTAATTCTGGGCAATTGGAATTCATTTTTGAGTGATTTAAAATTATTTTTGGGCAATTGGAATTCATTTTTGAGTGATTAAAAATCATTTTCAAGCAATTGGAATTCATTTTCTAGTGTTTAGAAAGCATTTTCGAGCAATAAGAATTCATTTCCAGGTTTTGAGAAATTATTTCTAGACAATAAAAAATTATTTTTGGGCAATAAGAATTCATTTCCAGGCTTTGAGAAATTATTTCTAGACAAGAAAAAAATCAATTTCAAGCAATTAGAATTCTTTTTCGGGTGATTAAAAACCATTTCCAAGCAATTAGATTTTATTTTCAAGAAACTGGATTTCATTTCGAAGCTATTGAAAATATCTTGATCATTAATAAATTCATCTAGAGCCAGGATTAAATCTCCTAGACCTCTCCAATGGCTAGGATTAAATCTTTTAGATCTCTCCAATGGCCAAGATTAAATCTTTTGGCAAGAATGCACCAACGAATGATATTTTATCTCTCATATCTCCCCATGGCCAAGATTAAATCATTAAAGAACGTACCAACAACTCATATTGTATCTCTTATATCTCCCTAATGGCTACGATTAAACCATTAAAGAATGCACCAAAAACTGATATTTTATCCTCCATATATGTCCAATGGTCAGGATTAAATCATTAAAGAATGCAACAACTTATCTCCCATATCTCCCCAATGGCCAGGATTAAATCATTAAAGAATGCACCAACAACTGATATTTTATTTCCCATATTTCTTAACGACCACTATTAAATATTTTACCAATAATTAATAATTCATCTTTATACCCAATAGCGCATGAAGAATGCTTCAGCTCTGTTCTGGAGAGATTTTAACTATCAAAATTTAATAAGAAATTTAGGGAAATATCAAACCTCAAGGAAATAAAAATAAATAAATAATAAATAAATAAAATAAAATAATTTCCATGCAATTGGAATTTATTTCCAAGCAATTGGATTTTATTTCCAGGCAATTAGAATTTATTTTGAAGCTATTGGAAATATCTTGATTCATTTCTATGCAATTAAAATTCATTTCGAGCAATTAAATTTTTTTTAGACTTTAAAATATATATAAAATAAAAAATAAAAAAATATATATTAACTTTTAATAAATGTTCTTATGTTGCAGAATATTTTACTGGCATATATAAAGGTGAACATAAAATTTTAATGTATAATGAGAAAGTATAATCGTGCAAGATGGACGATATGCAAAAATCAAGGATTTTGCAGAGTAATGGAGAATTAATGAGGCATGGTCATTCCAAATTTCTTGAGCTTTGTGCAAATTAAAATTTGATAAGACATGGCCACAGGATGATTGAAAATAGTCTCACATGATCATAAAAGCAATTCCATGGAGCATGTCTTGGGACAATGAATAACAATTAATTGTAAATGTAATGCTATGTGAAGGCCAAAAAAATATATAAATAGTGGTTCATTAGTCTATTACAAGGGTCGAAAAACCATTTGTTAGCTAGCTCTTTAGTGTTTTTCTTTTACATTTTTTTCTTATAGTTGGATGGTATTTCTGAACCAAAGCTTCTATTCTTCTGAGCTTTATTCTTGTAAACCACTTGAGTGGATAAATTTGAATTCATGTACTCAACAAACATCTTTATAATATAACGTTTTTGAAATTAATTGTGTTCAATTTGTGCATGCTAATGGTGGTTGTACTTAGTTTGTTTCATTGTATGTTGATCCTTTAAATATTATACCATCTTGGACCTCAACTGGGGTGAATACTAGTTAGGCCAAGGTTGGTTTAAATCAAATTTATTGTTTTATCAAACTAGAATTGGAGTTCAAGGCAATATTGGCTTGTTTTTATTTGTTTTCTCTCTTACTTGTGAACCTATTTTATTTGAATCTTATCTAAATTAGGAGTAGATTAATTTTTATTTAAAGCATTGAAGTGGTTTCCTACAGTATATTTAAAAATTCATACAACTTCAATAATCATTATTTTATATATGTGTGATATATCTTAAATGCAATAAATAATATGAATTGAGAAATCACAATTTATAGTGTTTAAAATTCATATTTATTACCTATTTTTAATTATGCTTAGTCTTTGTATGTTGAAATACCAGTGTAGTAGAATTATTTTCACACAGTCAAGCATTTCACCATTAAGCATTGTATTGAAAATGTTATTTTTAAACATAATCATCAAAGGACCCTTTGAAGGAATAGTTATCAACAACCTATGAGTCTATCCACACTGGCCAAGACTTGGCATACCTAAACCTTGGGGAAATACTTCCCTTTTAAGAGGAAAAAAATCTTTGTTCCAAGTACGTTGCCATGCCCTTAATAATGCACGCTCAACAACCCCCATTGTGCCCCAGTTGAGAAAATGTATGATCCCTTTAAAAAAAATTGTGTTTACCCTAATAAACAAAAATATTTTAGATGTGAAAAGTAAACTGTTATCCTTATGTTTTAAAAGTTATACGTGGATTATTAGATTTATCTATTGAGAATTCTATTTTTTGGAGATGTATGGATTTATTTGTCGAGGGTTCCACTTTCTAGAGATATATGGATTTGTCTATTGAGGGTTCCATCTTCTAGAGATCTATGGTCTTGTCTCCCTAGGGGTTTCATTTTTTGAATATCTATGGACTTGTCTAATAAGGGTTCCATTTTCTAGATATTTATGGATTTGTGAATTTCTAGAAGCATCGTGAGATTTCAAGTGAGAAATTTGTTTGTTTGGGTTTTTGTGGGTTTTACCTACTAGAGGTTCTGTTTTTTAGAGTTATATGGATTTTTTTGCTAAGGATTTCATTTTTTAGAGATTTGTGGATTTGTCTATTGAGGGATCCATTTTCTAGAGATCTATGGACTTCTTTACTAAGGGTTCCATTTTTTAGATTTGTGGGATTTGTCTACTTTTAGCCATAAGAAGTTGAATAATCTATTAGTTTGGGTTTTTGTGGAATTTGATTGTTGGAGGTTCTTTTTTTTGGATATCTATGGATTTATCTATTGAGGGTTCCATTTTTAGAGATCTATGGATTTGTCTACTAAGGGTTATATTTTTTAGATATCTATGTATTTGTCTACCAAGGGTCCCATATTTTGGAGATCTATGGACTTGTCAATTAAAGGTTCCATTTTAGAGATATGTGGACTTATCTGCTGAGGGTTCCATTTTCTAGAAATTTATGTATTTGTATGTTGAGGGTTCCATTTTTTTTAAGATCTCTCAATTTTTTGTTGAGGGTTCTATTTTCTAGAGTTCTAATATATTTTAGTGTTTATTCCCAATTGGAGTTGTTCTACATGATGTTTAGAGGAGAGGAGATCTATGGATTTGTCCATTGTGGATTCCTCTTTCTATAGATCTATGGATTAATCTGCTAAGGGTTCCATCTTCTAGAGATCTATGAACTTATCTACTAAGGGTTCCATTTTTTGGAGATCTATGGGATTTTAGGGTTTCTTCCATGTAGAGTTGTTCCCCATGATTTGTGGATGGAGAGATCTGTGGATTTGTCTATGAAGGTTTATGTCTTGCCAAGTTTTTTTTAAGGTTTAAAAGCATTGTGAGATTTTAGATGAGTTATATATCAGTTTGGATTTTTGTAGGATTTTTTTACTAAGGGTTCTATTGTCTAGATATCTATGGATTTGTCTCTTGAGGGTTCCATTTTCTAAAGATCTATGGTTTTATTTTGTAAGGATTTCATTGTCTAGAGGTCTAAGGTTTTATCTATTGAGGGTTCCAATTTTTGGATATCTATGAATTTATCCACTAAGGGTGCCTTTCCTACCAGGTCACTTCATGTCTGGAAGCATTATGAGGCTCCAAATGAGAAATTTGTTAGTTTGAATTTTCATGGGATTTTTTCACTAAGGATTTCATTTTTTGGAGTTCTATGGATTTGTCTATTGATGGTTCCATTTTTTTGGGGATCTATGGATTTTTTATTGAGGGTTCTATTTTTTAGATATTTATGGATTTATCTACTAAGGGTTCCATTTTTATAGATATGTGGATTATTTTGTTGAGGGTTCCATTTTTTAATATCTATGGGTGTTTGTATGCATTCGCCATAAGAAATTGAGGTACAAGAAGGGATTTTAGGGCAATAATTCATTAATAAATAACAAAGCTTGTTGATGTTATGGATTAAAAATGTGGATTTGATGATGCTTGAGCTCCATCAAATCCATTTTCATTGATACTAAAGAATTAGAACGTAAAAACATTGCAAGAGAGTAGCAACCTGAACAAAAATAATAGAACATGGGTAAAATAGTTGAAGGGGAAGAGAAATGGGGAGGAAAACAAGAGTAGATTTTGATCCCCTCCAAAACTAAGAGAGGGATATATCTAAATATTCTTCATAAAGTCTATAAAATAGAATAGAATAGACTTAATAATACTCTAAGAGAAAATTTCATATGCTCAAGGTCAGTAGGAGATCAAAGTAGGAAGTAGAAAGTTAATTACTGGAAAGTTAAAGGACATGCATAATTATTATTTCTACCAAAAGGTTTTTTTCTTGCCTCTTTTAACAATGAGGAAGGTTACCATAGAGATCTACTAGGAGAACCATGGTTTATGGGTAGATCTTACCTATATCTCAAGAAATGGCTCCTGCTTTAACCTTGACATAGAGAGGTAGATGTGGCTCTAGTATGGGTAAGGCTCCCTGTTTTACCTCTAGAATTTTAGGAGAGTTTTTTTTGAAAGCATAGTAGACTCCTTTGGGCACTTTCTCATAATAGTTTTTTAGAATATGTCATGGTTGAATCAATATAGAAATTTCCCCAAGATATCAAATTGGTCTTGAGATGGGGGGTGTGGAATCAAAGCATAATATATGAGAAAAACCCCTTTAGATATAGAATATATGTCAAAGTAGATCATCTGGAAAAGTATTGTCCAAAAAAATAGAGAAGGAATTATAGATAAAACCATAATAAGAGAATAAAAAAAATGACTAATATGAAATAAAAAGGAGTAAATCTCTAAGGAGAAGGGTAAATAGATTCAAATATGGTAATTTGAGGAGAGGAGGGATCTAAAATAGAATAAGGAAGAAATAAAGTAAGATTGTAGTGATGAAGGTAAGAAAATATCTCAAAAGAAAATGGAGATGGAAGAAGGTGAAATATTGATCCAATGAGAGGAAAGTAAAAAAATAGAAAGCATGGACTCTCCATAAAGGATAATCTCTCCAATACCATGAGATGAGGTGACTAAAAAGGATAAAAAAATATGTATTAAACAAAATAAAAGGATAAACAAATGATAAGGGAGATGGAGGCCCATGGAGAATCAAATCCAAAAGTTGTTCTATGTACAATTAATCAAGAAGAAGTAGTTGCAAGGAATTTATGGAAAGTATCAATACCTAAGGATATCGAGGAGTGCTAATAAGCCCCTAGAAATAGGAGTAGAAGAGGTAAAGAATGTGGCTAGGTACAATTTTAAGGAAAAACACTTAAAGGAAACATAGAAGAAATTGAAATATGGGAAGCTAATTACCATAGTCTTGAGTGGGTAGAATCCCATTATAAGAAGTAAAAAATGAAATTCATATCATGGAATGTTAGGGTAATGAATACCCCTAACAAACATAGATTGGTGAGTTTCAAGATGAAGTACCACCAACCTAAAATAATATTATTGCAATAAACTATATTAACTTGTGCAATATGGGAAATTATTTAGAGTAGAATATGGAAGAAAGGTAAGAGCTATCAAGTGGGAGCCAGGGAATCTTTAGGAGGATTAAACTCTATGAAACTTTGACCTTTGTGAGCGAGAAGTCTTTAGAAGTGAAAATTAGTTGTTTGTTCTTATCTTGGTTAAGTCTTCAAAGTTGGCTTTCCTTGTTACAAATGTCTATGATCCAAATATAAGTACATTATGAAAGGAGTTTTAAAAAGAGCTAGAATAGATGGGACAATAGGTTAGAATGGTAATATGGATAGTGGCAGGAGAGTTAAATCCTTTAAAACCAAATGAGAAGAAGAGAGGGTATCATGGATTCACCATGAGTATGGAGGACCTTAGCAATTTGTTTATCAGCATCAAGTCCTTATGATGTTGATTTGAGTGACAATGCATTCACATGGACTAATAGGAGATTAGGGGACTTGATCTAGGTGAAATTATATAGGTTTCCACTATCCTTGGAGTGGTTTGATATTGTGAGCATATATTGGCTCCATTACTAAGAATAGAATCATACCATAACCCTATTGTATTTTGGTTTAGTTTGGAGGACAAAAAAAAATAGCCCCTTAAAATTTGAATACATGTGGCTATAGCACCCAAGCATTTATGAGGAAATAGAAAGATGGTGAATGCATCTAATCCAAGGATCCAATATGTATGTGGTTGTTGGGAAATCGAAACATGTGAAGGGGAATGTAAAAAAGTGGAATAAGGTCTTTGGAAACATATTCTTGCAAATAGGAGAAGTTAAGGCAAGAATTGAGTTGACTTGAGGAAATAAGTAGAAATGGGATGGACCAAATCCTTTATAGTAGAGAGAAAGTTGTTGGCATGACCCTCCCTTGGCAAAAAATTTCATGTGATAGACTCATGGATTTGTATGTTATTTTTTTGATTGAATTAGTGACTATTTCATGATTAGTTATGCAAAACATATACTTTATGAAGGAATATGATACTATTAATAGATTTGCAATTTATTTACAAGAACTGGTCTTTCCATGGGTGGAAGAAAGACTTAATCATCATGAGTGGGATACTTTTAAAAATTATGATGTGTTAGTTTACTCATTAAATAGCAGGGCACCATGGATGAATGTTCCTTCATGAAGTTGCATAACATAATTTGCATAAGGAAAAGCATACCAAGTTAAAGATGAAACTTGTTTGTTGCATGATAGTATATTTTTTAAATAGAATTTTATTTTTTAAGGAAAAATATTCTTTGAAAAAATATTAAATGTCTAAATTCATGGTTTCTTGTTGTAAGAAGATATAAAGAAATGTTGGTAATTTACATTAGTGCCTAGTTATGGATAAGAAAATATTATGTTTACCAGCTTGAATGTAATAATGAGCAAGGGTTTTCATTATTAGCTCCCAAGTGATCTTTTTTAATCCACCATGAAAGAAAAAAAAAAAATTGCAAGAGAAGACCATTTTTAGACTTAGTGATTTGGTTTGATTGTTTAAAATACCACTTTACTTTGTGATGAATCTTAACATTAAGCTATTAAAACAAAACATAATATAATGATATTTTTTTGATGTGATTTTGGTAAAGTAAAGGGGTGAATATATGTTTTCTCAATTGTGAATTGCTCATTACTCTGACGTGTTAAAGTTAATATGAAGATATGTGGAGTGGATGAAGGGATAAGCACCCACATTTCCTCAGTAACATCCTGGTGAATTGGGCAATGGAAGGGGAATGAGTTGTTATCCCTAAAATGCGTGAACAAAAGAAAAAAATGGAGAAAAAAAGAAAAACAAAAGGAAGAAGAAGAAATATGTTGGTGGGAAGTGGTGAACCGAAAAAAAGAAACCGATATTTTCATCATCGAAAGACTATTACAGAAATCAAACTTATGAATATCAGGTAGGCTTCGATAAATTTATCCTTTTGATTTGAAGTGCGAAATATTTGTTTTAAGAGTCCAACTAGTTCTAGAACGTTTTCAAGTATGGCATGGTTTTTTTAGTGGAGAACCCTTTTCATCAGGAAGAACTGTACGATTCATATAGTATGGAGTTTTTTTTAATTCAACTATTCATAGTGAAAAGGATATCTGTGTTGGTTAAATTGGCCTTGGAAAATAGGTTTTAGTACACTCTGAATAACCTGATGACTCTTTGGAAACTTTAACACCATAAATTTTTCTTGGCTCTATTTTTTGATAGCACAGTTGGGTGATAGGAAGGTGTCAGCTTAGACGTATCTTATTCAGGTTGTTGCTCAATATATTTGATATAACTTTCTATCATGACCTAAAACTGAGCTATATGTTGTGTAAGTAAGGTGGTGAGCTTAATAAGTTGTGCAAATATCAAGGTTGAGGATTTATTTATTTAAATATTTGTTTTAGTACAATTACATTATGGTTGTTTGGATATAAAAGCAAAGACGGATAATGTTCCTGTGATGGAATGACCAAGGGTAGTGGAAAGCTTAGTATCCTTTATATAAACTTGGGTTGTAAGTTTTAAGTTATCTAAATTTGTTGTTGAACTTTGGTTGATATTTTTTATGTCTACAAAAACCCAAGGGAAAAATTTAGAGCAAGTGAATAAGGTTATAGGGACCTTATGTAGTGCATAATATACTATGTTTAGACATGTTAGATGACTATGAGCCCTAATAAAAAGGAATATAGGTATACTTATGAAGGTTTTGGTGTTCTCTTATTACAATTAAAATAGAACTTGTATGATGTTGGGTGTAAAACTTAGTATAGCTCAAACTGAAGTAGAAAATGAAATGTAGTTTCCATTAATTTAGTCCCGATTTGGAAGAAAACAAACCGAGATATACGTACTATTGTTGCTTGTTTCATTTTATGTAGAAGGAACAAAAGATGATATTTACAAGTATACATCTTTATGATTATGGAATCAGCTCTAGAGTAACATAGCTTTATGTTGATGTAATGATCATAAAGAAGAATGTTGTGTTATAGAGTTATATAAGTTTCCTACACCCGAAAGGATAAATTATTCCTTACTGTTAGGAAAGAAACTATCTATGGCTAAATAACCTAGGAAGTGTTGAAAAATATTTTGTTGCAATGGAAGATACACATTTTGTTTTCAAATTGTGAATATGGTGTTTTCTTTGAAAATTGTTATGGAAACTTTGGCTCTTGATAATCACATTAGTGTGCATCTATCCTTTGGCAGAAGTTGATGTGGTATTAGTTTATGGGAAGGTTAAGGAAACCTTTTCCCTATTTAAAATAAACTAACGATGTTGTTGATGGACTTAATTTTATGTGATGAAGAGTCACTTATTTTCCAAAATAATGGGTATTTTTAGGCTAGAGTAATCCTTTTAGTTAAGAGGGACCAAACCTTTATTTTGTGTGTATGAGTTTAATTATAGAGATTTTGCATTATGATATTATGATTATTTACATCATGGAGATGTGGATATCTTAAATTATCTTATCTTATGCTAATTATGAAGAATAAGGAAATTTGGGATGGAAACCAAATTGTACTTATCTAAAGAAGGGTTGTGCCATATTGTAAAACCATAATATAAAGTAAATTTAATGTGGATGCCTTTGAATTAGATTATGGGTAAATTTTGTACATATTGATTGAAAGAATAATTCGTATTGTAAATCCATAAGGACTTTGGTTTTTCTCGGTTGTAAAAGCAATATGGGGTGTATTTACCCAATGTAAGGACCAAATAAATTATGATTTTAATAAATAAATCAAATTCAAGGCTAGGTTTATTCCCCATGAGGGTTCTTGGGATAAATGTGATGTTGTGCAATTTTTATTTGTCTTTTTATTCCATGGATGCTCTTTGATTTTATTACTAATGGAAATTCCTTTGTTCTTAGAAATGAGTGATTTAATATGGTTCATGATTTAATTAATTATGCATTAACTATTTACTATGAACTTCATGGGACATCTTTAAGCCTCGCACATCAAACATTGATAATGTAAATGGAATGGATTGCTTAATGGTATAAAATAAACATGGATAATTCTCAAGTGTTCTTTATTATAAACATAGAACTAATTGCAACTCTTCAAGGGGACATATAAAGCATACATGGGGTGATTATCTTAAGAGACACCCATGCTTTTCAAATATCTATCTTAAGGGTAACCAAAGGAAATGAATGAGTATTGCTCACTACACTAAGAGTTAGAATCTCACATGACTAATCCTAGTGAGATGTTTGGTGAGATTACCGAGAAAGGACTAGCTCATTAGAGGAATGAGATCGATAGCCTTGTCCTAACATGTTTAGTACACCTACATGAAAGGACTCATGATGGTGTAGATATTGGTATATTTATTTTGACGGACTAAAGGGAATAAGCTAGCTCATAAAAATTTTGAGAATGATAGCTTAATATTATGCTATACCTAGTACAATTGCATAAATAAATATATGTAAGATGTAGGGATGGGTATACCACGTAACTGATCTTATAAGTATGAGTGAATCCTTGAGGAGGAGAAATGGATAGCTTAATTAAAGGACACTAAGATCTTGAATAAATCATCAGGTTTTAAGTGAATAAAAAAAACTTACCATTGGGATAGGATAATTTTTGGGTTGTGATATTTGGTATCAGAGCAAAGGTTCGTAGGGATATAAGCTTCCTTGCATAATATTAGATGGTGGTGTGTAATAGGATACATACCCACGTAAGGACTATACTTTACATGAATAGAATATCTGCTAAAAATTAACCTTGTCTCTCTAGTTGAGATAACTAGGAATTTAGTAATAGTAGGAGGAACAATTCGAAGAAGTAATTGTGATCTAATTCCTACTATCTCTCCTATGTGTGACCAAGGACAATACCACCAAAGAGGAGGAGAGGGAGTGTTGCCCCAAAAATGAGGTAGACATGATAAACTAATGTTGAGGTTAGAACTCTAATTGTAGGTTCAGATAGTCCTAATAACGAGAGGGAAGATCTCACAACAATAGTTGCTTTACTTCGTGAATATATGGAAACATAGAAACAATTGTTGGAAGCCATAGTGAATCAGGATTCACAGGTTAGGAACTCTAGAGTTGGTCAAGAGAATGAACCCCTTACAGAGGCACAACAGGCCAAAATTTGGTTAGAGGTAGAAATGGGTAAGGATATAAAGCATGTAAAATCCTCCAAGTTTAATGGAGAGGAAGGTGGTGATGCAGCAAAAGCTTGGTTGAAGGAGTTAGAAACCTTTTGCAATATGAAGAATTAATCCATTGGAACCTAAATGTCCTATGCCACCTTACATTTATAGGGAGTTGGACTAGATTGGTGGGAGACTTTTAGTACAGAAAATGGAATTAGGAGGACTTTGTGTAAGCTTTTAAAGAGAGGTTCCTCACAAAATAATTTTATGCCAAGAATTTTGAAGAATTCACCAATCTTTGATAGGGAAATAAGACGGTGGAGGCTTATTACCAAAAATTTGTTAAGTTGTTGAAGTATGTGCCTACGTATAATGAGAAGATGAAGATTCATAAATTCATATTAGGAGTTGATCCTAGAATAGGGCATGAAGTGAACATGCAAGAGCCTAATACTCTTCAGAAGGCCTATGACTTGGCCAGGAAAGTTGAGACTTATCTTAAGCCCTATTTTGAGTATGAAGGAGCTTATGAGCAAGACAAACAAGCACTCAGGAAAAGAAACAATGTAGGTTTCATGAAATGGGAGAGAGAACAGTCAAACACAAGTTCCCAAGGATGTGACAAAAGAAATGATAGGAAATAGGGAAATTTTAGGAAGAAATTCTAGGAAAATAACAACAATCCTAACAATCGCAACAATGGTAATAACAAGCCACCACCACAAGGGTAGCCTAACCCTCCACTAGTAGTGAAGGTAGAAGGATAGAAGTAGAAAACACATCCAAGTCCTAAAGGGGGATGCTTTGATTGTGGAGGTCCACATTACGCCAATAATTTCCTGCTCAAAGAAGGATCAAGTTCGAAAGGAAAAGAACCCGCTTACAAAGAACCTGCGCACAAGGAACCTGCCCACAAGATTTATGCAATGATAAGGAGTCAAAATATGGAAGGGTAAGCCACTCCTTTGCTTATAAAGGGTAATATTTTTGGTAGAAATGTTAAAATTTTGATAGATAGTGGAGCTATAGATAGATTTGTTTCTACTAATTTGATCAAGGATATACCGAAAAGACCAAAAATCTTGGCACACAGGTGGAAGGTCGAGTATGGTTCGGGATAAACCTACTCTATGAATCAATGCTATCCTATGACCAAAATTACCTTACCTAGTGGTACGACCATTGGATACCTTTATGTAGCATCGCTACATACTTTTAATGTTGTCTTAGGAATGGATTGGTTACAAGCACATAAAGTTGTGATCAATTTCCAGGATAGATGGATTGAGTATTCTGAAGATGGTAGGAAAATACAGAGGGTGTATAGCTTGCAAGGGGCTTTTCAATCCCAGATCCTCTCAGTAATGCAACTTAAGAAAGCCATTAAAAGAGGAGGAATAATTTATGTAGTTAAGATAAATGAAATTAAAAAGGAAAATAAGGAAGAGGTGTTTGAGAAACACCTAGTACTTCAAGAGTTTAGGGATGTATTTCCAAAGGATTTACCTAGACTACCTCCAAAACATGAGTTTGATTTCACAATTGAGCTTAACTTGAGATAGAACCTATTCATAAGGTTCCTTATAGAATGAATACCATTGAGGTGCAAGAGCTAAAAGTGCAATTACAAGGGTTACTAGAGAAGGGATTAATCAAATCAAGTGTGTCACCTTGGGGTGCACTTGTGTTGTTTGTTAATAAAAAGGATGGTTCCTTCCGATTGTGTATATATTACAAGATGTTGAACAAGGCAACCATTAAAAATAAATATCCTATACCCAAAATTGAAGATATTTTCAATCACCTAAGGGAAGCCATCATTTTCTCAAAGATCGATCTAAAATCTGGATATCATCAACTAAGAATCTACGAAGAGGACACTCATAAGACAAAATTTAAGACTCGGTACAAACACTACAATTTTATAATTTTAGCTTTTGGTTTGATGAATGCTCCAACAACATTCATGAATTTGACGAATAGTGTTTTTAGGAAGCACTTGGATTGATTCATCCTTATAGGCACTGTGTGAAAGATTACTCCAAGATAGCGGCTACTATAACTAACCTTCAGAGGAAGGGAAAGGAGTTCAAGTGGATAAATAAATGTGAGGCAAATTTTAATCTAATCAAACAAAAACTCACTATAACTTCCATACTAAAGATTTCAGATCCTCAAGGTAGCTTTTATGTGTGTACGGATGCATCTTTGGAAGGTTTGGATGGAGTGCTATCACAAGATGAAGCAGTTGTGGCTTATGGTTCAAGAAAACTCAAGAGGCATGAGGTCAACTATGCTACTCATGACCTCAAATTGGTAGCAGTTGTATACACTCTAAAAATTTGGTGATATTATCTGGTGGGAATATCTTTTGACTTAAGAACCAACCATCAGATTTTGATGTATATATTTACTCAACCCTTGCTCAATGCCAGACAAAGGAGATGGATGGATTTCCTTTCCGAATATGATTTTGGGATCGAATACATCAAAGGGAAGGAAAATAAGGTTATCGATGCTCTGAGTAGGAGAAGGCATATTACTACCTTGACCCGCATTCATGTGGACTTGATGGATCAAGTCAAAGAAATGCAATATTAGGATGTATACTACAACCAAATTCAGGAAAATATGGAAAGAAAACCAGAGGAAAACAAATATTTTGGCATCAAGGATGGTTTCCTATGCTTCAAGGATCGGGTAATAATACCTAAGATAGGTGATCTAAGGAAAATAATCATGAACAAAGCACATAAGTATCCTTATTTAGCCCATCCAAGAGGATCAAATATGAGAGAAAACATGAAGAAAAAAATTCTAGCTAAGAATGAAGAGAGACATCATTGAATACGTTTCCCGATGTCTTGAATACCAAAAGGTTAAGGCTAAACATAGACATCCTATATAAATATTGTATTCGCATGATGTACCAATGCACAAGTGATTTCTATGGATTTCATTGTTGTTTTACCTAAAATTAGATTCTAGTATGATGTAATCTTTGTTGTGGTCGATAGATTAACCAAGGTTGCACATTTTATACCTTTAAATACTAAAGATGATGTTGTTATTGTGGCTAACAAATTTACCAAGGAAACATTCAGGCTTCATGATTTTTCTAAGGTGATCATTTTAGATAGAGACTTTAGGTTCACATTTGAGTTTTGGAAAGCTCTACACCGTGCCATACACCATGCCATAGGAACTAGGTTAAATATTAGTTTTGCATATCATCCAAAAAATTATGGATAAACTAAAAGGGTGAACCAAGTGTTAGAAGATATGATTCACATGTATTGTATGGATCAAAAAACTTGATGGGAGGACTATTTACACCTGGTGGAATTTTCCTACAATAATGGTCACCATACGATCTTAGGCATGGCTCCATTCAAAGCTTTATATGGTAGAAGGTGTAGGACACCATTATCATGGGATAATCTAGAAGATCAGGTTATGCTTGGGCCAGACATGGTCAAGGAGATGGAGAAGTAGTTAAGAATGATCATAGAAAGGCTTAAAGAAGTTGAAGATAATCAGAAAAGTTATGCCGATCTTAAAAGATCACCAAGAGAATTTTTAGTTTGTGACAGAGTGTTTCTGAGGGTGAGACCAAGGAAGAGTGCTATTAAGTCCACAAAATTGGATCCTCATTTTGTTGGACCTTTCAAAATCATAGAAAATATTAGTCTTGTGGTGTATCGACTCGCCCTACCACCTAGTTTGTCGAAGATTCATGACACCTTTTATATATCCTTGCTTAGAAAATACATTGCTAATCCTGATCATGTGTGGGACTTTTCTAATTTGCAAATGAATGACCCAAAGGCTATAGAGGTACGTCCAGTAAATATCCTTTATTTTCATTCCAAATTGATGAAAAAGGGACTCTAGAGCAATGCAAGGTCCAATGGGGTCGTTATTCCAATAGAAATGTTACGTGGGAGAAAGTGGCAAATATGTAGTGATATTTTCCATTCCTGTTTGAAAATGAAAAGTAACTATTGTTTAATGTTTAGACTTGATTAAAACACAGAGGACTGTGTTAAGCCTAAGGGGGGAGGATGTCATGACCCTCCCTTGGCAAAGTTTTTAATGTGATGGACTCATGGATTTGTATGTTATTTTGTTGATTGAATTAGTGACTATTTCATGATTAGTTATGCAAAACTTATACTTTATGAAGGAATATGATGTTGCTAATAGATTTACAATTTTTTTGTAGGAACTGGTCTTTCCATGGCTAGAAGAAATACTTAATCACCGTGAACGGAATACTTTTAAAAATGATGTGTTAGTTTACTTATTAAATAACAAGGTAACATGGATGAATGTTCTTTCATGAAGTTGCATAATATAATTTGCATAAATAGTCTATTTTTGAAGTAGAATTTTATTTGATAAGGAAACAAATTCTTTGAAAAAAATAATGAATGTCTAACTTTATGGTTTCTTGTTGTAAGAAAATAAGATATAAATAATTGTTGATGATTTGCATTAGTGCCTAGTTATGGGTAAGAAAATATTATGTTTACCAACTTAATTGTAATAATGAGCAAGGAATTTCATTATTATCTCCTAAGTGATCTTTGTTAATCGTCCATGAAAGAAAGAAAATATTTTTTGCAAGAGAAGACCATTTGAGACTTAGTGATTTGGTTTGGTTTTTTAAAATACCACTTTATTTAGTGATGAAGCTTATCATTAAGCTAGCAAACAAAACATATATGGATATAATGATATTATTTTGTTGTGATTTTGGTAAAAGCAAAGAGGTGAATATATGTTTTTTCAGTTAGGAATTGTTCATTACTCTGATGTGTTGAATTTAATATGAAGACGTACGGAGTGGATGAAGGGATAAGCACCCACATTTCCTTAGTAAAATCCTAGTGAATTGGGTGATAGAAGGGGAACGAGTTGTTATCCCTCGAAGGTGTGAACAAAATAAAAAAGGGGAAGAAAAGAAAGAAGGAGACATTGGTGGGAAGTGGTGAAGCAGGTAGAAAGAGACTAATCTTTTTCATCACCAAAAGACTATTGCAAAAATTAAACTTGTGAATATCAGGTAGGCTTCGATAAATTTATCCTTTTGATTTGGAGCGCAAAATGTTTTTTCTTAAGAGTTCAACTGGTTCTAGAACATTTTCAAATATGGCATGGTTCATTTAGTTAAGAACCCTTTTCCTCAAAAATAATTGTACGGTTCATATAGTATGGAGTTTTTGTTAATTCAACTATTCATAGTAAAATGAGTATCTGTGTTGGTTTAATTGGTCTTGGAAAATATGTGTTTGTACACTCAAAATAACCTGGTAACTCTCTAGAAATTTTAACACCATGAATTTTGCTTGGATCTAGTTTTTGATAGTATAGTCGGGTGACAAAATGGTGTAAGCTTAGACGTATCTTATTTGGGTTGTTGCTCAATGTATTTGAGATAACTTTCTACCATGACCTGAAACCGAGTTGTATGGTTGTGTAAGTAAGGCGGTGAGTTTGGCAAGTTATGCAAGTATCAAGGTTGAGGATTTATTTATTTAAGGATTTATTTAGTACAATTACATTATGGTTGTTTGGACATAAAAGCAAATATGGATAACGTTCCTGTGATGGAATAACCAAGGACAATGGAAAGCTTAGTATCCTTTATATAAACTTGGGTTATAAGTTTTAAGTTATCTAAATTTGCTATTGAACTCCAGTTGATGTGCTTAACGTCTACAAAAACCTAAGGGAAAAAATTTAGGGCGAGTGAATAAGGTTATAGGGACCTTATGCAGTGCATAATACATTATATTCTGACACTCTAGATAACTATGAGCTATGAGAAAAATAAATATAGGTATACTTATGAAAATTTTGGTGTCCTCTTGTTTGTTTCAATCAAGACAAGACTTGTATGATGTTCGATGTAAAACGTAGTATAGCTCAAACTGAAGTAGAAAACGAAGTCTATTTTCTATTAATTTAGTTTCATTTTGGAAGGAACCAAACTGAAATGTACGTACTATTGATGCTTGTTTTAGTAAATGTAGAATAAACAAAAGATTATATATATCTTTATGATTATGGAACCAACTCTAGAGTAACATAGCTTTATGTTGATATAATGATCATAAAGAATAATGTTGTATTATAGAGTCATATAATTTTCCTACGCCCTAAAGTACGAATTATTCCATACTGTTAGGAAAGAAACTATCTAGAGCTAAATAACCTGAGAAGTGTTGATAAATTTTTTGTTGCAACGGAAGACATACGTCTTATTTTCAAAAAATAAACTAACGATGTTGTTGACGGACTTAATATTATGTGATGAAGAGTCACTTATTTATTGAAATAATAGGTATTCTTTAAGCTAGAGTAATCCTTTTAGTTAAGAGGGACCAAACTGTGTATGAGTTTAAGTATAGAGAGTTTGCATTATGGTTTTATGTTTATTTGTAATATGGAGATGTGGATATCTTAAATGATCTTGTCTTCTACTAATGATGAAGAATGAGGAAATTTGAGATGGAAACTAGATTGTACCTATCTAAAAAAAGGCTATGCCATATTGTAAAACCATAAGATAAATAAAATTTTATGCCATATTGTAAAACCATAAGATAAATAAAATTTTATTTGGAAAGGAAAGGTATCATGAGCTGCCTTTGAATTAGATTATGGGTAAATTTTGTACATATGGATTGGAAGGATAATTCGTATTATAAAGCCATAAGGACTTTGGCTTTTCTTAGTTGGTTGTAAAAGCAATATGGGGTGTATTTACCCAATGTAAGGACCAAATAATTTATGATATTAATAAAGAAAAAAAATTCAAGGCTAGGTTTATTCCCCATGAGGGTTCCCAAGATAAATATGATGTTGTGCAATTTTGGTTTAAGTCTTTTATTTCCATGGATGCTCTTTGATTTTAATTGCTAATGGAAATTTCTATGTTTTTAGAAATGAGTAATTTAATACGGTACATGCTTTCATTAATTATTCATTAATTATTTACTATGAAATTCATGGGACATCTTTAAGCCTCACACATAAAACATTGATAATGTAAATGGAATGAATTTCTTAATAGTATAAAAGAAACATGGATAATTCTCAAGTGTTATTTATTATAAACATAGAACTAATTGTAACTCTTCAAGGGAACATATAAAGCATACATGAGACACCCATGTTTTTCAAATATTTACCTTAAGGGTAACCAAAGTAAAGGCATGAGTATTGCTCACTACACTAAGAGTTAGAATCTCACATGACTAATCCTAGTGAGATGTTGGGTGAGGTTACTAGGAAAGGACTAGCTCATTGGAGGAATGAGATTGATAGCCTTATCCCAACACACTTAGTACACCTACATGAAAGGATTCATGTATGGTGTAGATATTGGCGTGTTCCTTTTGATGGACTAAAGGGAATAAGCTAGCTCATCGAAAGGATGAGAATGATAGCTTAATATTGCACTATACCTAGTACACTTGCATAGATGAATGTATGCAAGATGTAGGGATGGGTATACCATATGAATAATCTAATAAGGATGAGTGAGTCCTCGAAGAGGAGAAATTGATGGCTCAATCAAAGGACACTAAGACCTTGAATAAATCTCCAGGTTTTGAGTAAAAAAACTACCATTGGGATAGATTAATTTTTGGGTTGTGATAGTTATCCAATCATAATTACATACAATAATAGCAAGGGAGTAGACATATTGGAGATAAAATTAAAGGAACCAATGGTTAACATAATAATTTAGGAACACAATATTCTTTTATATATCTTCCATGAAACATAAAAGTGTAGCAAGGATAACTAAAATTCAAAAAGTGGACTGAGAAGTAATAATAGAGGAAGATCAAATAATACAAGCAGTGGTGGAATTCTTTCTATTGTTGCTAACAAAGAATAGGGAGGATGATCAAGAAGCTGTGGAGAAAATAATTCAAAAAATCCTACAAATTCTATCTAGAGACATGAATGCAAAACTTTTCAAAGAGGTGAGTGAGGAGTAGATTAGGGAAGTGGTCTTCTCGTTGGGAAAATATAAATCTTCAGGACCTGATGGATTTCAAGAGGGTTTATTCCAAACTTTCTAGAATATAATGATTAATAATGTAGTAGCAAAATTAAGAGAGTCAGATAACTCAAGAAAAGTGTTAAGATAATTCAATAATACTTTTCTAGTGTTGATTCCAAAGAAGCCTGGACTAAAGAGTTATAAAGACTTTAGTCTAATTAGTCTATATAATGTCGTTTACATGATAATATCAAAAGTGATTGCATTAAAACTAAATTATGTTCTTCCAAATATCATTGCAAAGCAACAAATGGGCTCTATGAAGGGTAGGCAGATTCTATATGGAGTAATCACACTCCATGAGACCATGCATTTAGTTAAAATTATTAAAAGGGGGCAATAGGAGCTTAAGATAAGGAGACCCATTATCCTTTTATCTCTTTATCATAAGGGTAAAATTATTGGGAAGGTGCATTAGATCAATAAAACAAGTAGGAGCATTAAGTGGGTTGAAACCATCTATTTCCATAGAATGTATTACTAACCAACAATTTGTGGATGACACAATTGTATTGGTGAGACCTCTTGTAGTTGATATGAAGGAATTTAGGAGGATATTAAATCTCTATGAAAAAGCATCCCAACAAATGATAAATATGGACAATAATAAGGTGTTTTTTATAAACACTACAGAGAATCAACAAAGAAGAATAGCAATAAATATTGGGTGTTGTATTTCAACTCTCTCTTGTGTTTACTTGGGAATGACAATGTTCATGAGGGAGCGCAAGAATAAAATGTGAAATGTGTTGTTTGAAAATACCTAAAGTAAATTATTTGGATAGAAGGGGAATTTATTGAATAAAGCATGTAATTTACTTCTTAAGAGAACTCTCTAAGCAATCCCTATGTATTTATTATCAGTGTCTAAAATCCCACTTAACATAGCTAATATAGTGGAAAGTATTCAAAGAATATTCTTATGATCAGAACCAAAGGAGAAGAGAAAAATTCCACTTATGGCATGGGAGAGAGTATGCAATGATATATCAAGTGGGGGACTCAAAGTTAGAAGAATAAGGGATATGAAAAAGGCTTTGGAAACAAAGGTAGGATGGAAGCTAGTGAAGGAGGATCATGCCTTATAGGAATGAATTCTAAGAGATAAATGCCTTGACAATTAAAAGGATAGTAGGTTTTTTACCACACTAGAGCCCTATCAAGGATCTTTAATGTGGAACAACATAGTAAAGGGTAGAGATATGTTATGAATAAGCATCCAATGCAAGTGTAGCACCCTAAAATTGGCGCAATGAAATTTTAATAATTACATTTACTTTAGTAAATAATTTAAATTCAAATTTTAACCTCCCAAACCGCCCGTTAACCGTCGGGTAATCCGTTTCCCCCTTTTTCGTGCCATTTTTAGAGGTTGTTTTGACCGTTTGACGATATCGTCGCCGATCAGACGATATCGCCCCAGATCGGACGATTTCGTCTGGGCTAGGACGTCCAGACGATCTTGTCTCAAAACTAATTTTGCACAATTAGCTTCTATTCCAACGGGTCTCTAATCCAGGCAGAAGCGTGTCTACGTCGTTAGAGACCCTCCCCCATTGGAGATCTCCCAAATAGGGATGATCTCCAACCTCCTAACCTCCCTCCTAAGCCTATTTAATCCTAAGCCCTCCCCTTAGCACCCCCTGGCTGATAATTCCTGTAACCCGACTTCATACGCGTTAAAACATCCCAAATTCATATTTTGCATTAGTTCTATACCAATTTTGTTGTAGGTACCTTATTGTTTTTCAGCCGGAGCAAGCTTACATCGTCGTCGATGATCCTGTTCAGATCGGAGGCGATCCTGTCGAATCATAGACGATTTCGTACCAATGCGAGATGATTTCGACTGCAGTCAACATTGAGGCAATCAGTGCCTAAAGTTTGCATTTCTCCATCTTTTCTCTCGTTGTTTTATTCTGCAATTAGCTAGTTTATTCAGTATTTTATGCTATTCTGCATTTTGGAGTTCACCCATCTAGATCAAATGCATAATTAAATCATAATTATTATCTAATTAGCATAATTCATTCCTGTTTCTATTTTTAAGTTTCAGTTTGATATTGTTGCTGTCATTTTACACTGTTTCCTCTCTGTTAGGATAGTTGCATTTTCTGTATTTTGCACCTATTTCTCTGTTTGCAGGTCTCTGACGAATTCGTCCGATGAATTCATCAGATCTCAGATGATCTTGTCCGATCTCAGACGATCCTGTCAAATCAGAGGCGATCCCCGACTGCTTCAAGAATCAGAATCTTCATCAGACATCCGGATCAGGTATTCTTCTTTTAATATTCTATAATTTCTCTATTTTTTGTCTTAATTCTATTTTTTGTATTCATTTAATCTGCATCTTCATATAGAATAGCTTAGACGCATTTTGGCCAAACCTAGGATTTGAATGCTTAAGGCTAAAACGAACACATAAAACACATTCCCAACCTAGGCGTGGAAACTGCCATTAAATGTTTCCTGGTGAACCCACCATCCATCGAAAAATCACCAATATACACCTCCCTTGAGAGGCGGGACCTTCGCAAGGCCTCTCAGTCCGAGGTACCGCGACATCCTTTTCACATCCCCCTTCCGGGCATGGATCCTATAGCCTGAAGGTAAGGGTGTGAAAAATTTGGAGCGATACATTTTGGTGAACCCGACGTGAATGCATTGTAAACCTTTTGAAAACAAAAACAAAAATAAAAATAAAACAACTAAAACATAGATGCATTTTAGATCATTTAAATTTAATATCATGTTTAGATGGTAGCTCCTAAGAAAATATTAGCAGTTACTATAAATGTAGAAAACCATTTGGCAGCCATAGAAATCAATTCTGTACTTAGTGTGCCTGAAATAGATAGAAATCAACTCTTGTGGGACGAACTTGATAGAAGACTTAGTGTCATCTCATCTAGGTCAACAGAACTTAAACAAATCAAGAGGCTAGTCCTAGATAGAATCCTGGATCCTCATCAACTTGTCTTTTATCATGAACTTCAGAGAGCCTGCCATAGATGGTTAGCTTATAGGAGAGCTCTTGTATCTTCAAAATTGTTCACCTTCGAGGAATACCTCGAGAACGCAGCCATTGTACACCAGTTCCTAGGTCTTGTAGAAGACCAAGAGGTTGTTCTTACAGATAGGGAAATATGGAATAGAGTTCCTCGAGCCGTGTTATATCAAGAGTATTGCCACGAGCTTTACTTCTATCAACCAAAGATCTCGAGACAGATAATATCACTATAGCTCTTTTCATTAAATTTTTAAAAGAAAACTTTCAATTTGAAGAAGAACACTTCATGACTCCCGAAGAACTCGAGCCCATTAATGATATTTATAAATTGTTTATAGAAAACTAGATTATTACTTTCAGTCTTATTTCTTGCATTTATTGTGTTATTTGTTGTCTTTACAATATTATTTCAAAAACAAAGAAAAAAAAAAAACTAAAAAACATAGCAAAAACTTAAACATTTCATTTTAAATATTGTAGTAGGTATATAATTAATATATACCTCTTAAACTTGTTGCATATATATATATATATATATATATATATATATATATATATATATATATATATATATATATATATATATATATATTTTTTGAAATCTAAAATTAAGGCACAATGCCTAAACTTAGGAATGGTAAACAAACTGAAGGAGAAGAAGAAGATTGGTTACAAGATAAAACTAGAGACCCAAATGTCCTTCCTGAAGATCCAATTCCGGAAGGAGAAACTCTAGATCAACCAGAAGATGACCTAGGTGAAGATAATGAACAAGAAGAAAGTGTTAAAGAGGATGGACCCTCATCCCCTAGAGTAGCTCCAGATGGAACTATTGCTTTTGACAACGTAGATCATTTTCGAAAATTTCTCAATGATAACATTGACGCCCTTAATGTGGCAGTTCGTATTGATAAAGGGCAAATTAGTGACACTCAAGCAGCCATGGAACATATGTATGATGTGCGCACTAATCCCTTGTCTTTCATTGATCAAGAAAGTGATAAGGTTGGGCCATCCAATACAGATATGGTCACTATGATTCAAAACATGTCAAAACAACAGGTTACCCAACCTCCTAAGGAACCTGTTATTCAACCTAAAATCATTCCCACACAAAAGAAAACTTCCTTCACTACTTTATTTCGCCAAACTATTGAGCAATATGCTTCAAGTAAACAAAAACCTAAAACGAAGCCAAACACCAATTTTCAACAATCTGGAATACAACATAATACAACTTCAAAATTCCTTCATAACACCTTTCCTACCAACAATTTACACAATAGCAACATAGCATCTAATCTTCATGTCCCTCCATCATATGCTCACAAAACCCATGTCAATGCCCTACCAAACCAATATGGTGGGCAAACTAGTAATCTGGAAGCCATGGTGAAACAGTTAGCTTCGCGTATGGACCAGATAGATCCCTATCGTCCCTCGTACAATTATCGAGAGATATGTAGTCAACCTTTGGATCCCATGGTTGTAGCTCAACCATACCCTAAGCATTTTCCCATGCCCATCTTGCCTATATATAAAGGAACCGAAGATCCCATAGAGCATCTTCGCATGTTTAGGATAGCATGTCATGATATATCACATGATGACTTGCTATTACTAAAAATGTTCCCAAAAAGTTTAGGTGGAATGGCATTAGAGTGGTACTATCAATTGCCCACTCATTCTTTGAGAAACTTTGAAGAAACAGTTGAATCTTTTGTCCATCAATTTAGTGCCTACATCGAGAGGCATGTAACCATTAAAGATCTATACAACTTAAAACAAGACAAGGATGAATGTTTTGCCGATTTCTTAGCTAGATGGAGGCAATTGATAGGAAAACCGCACTTTGTGCTACCTTATAGGGAAATGTTGGACATTTTTATCAATAATTTACAAGAACAAATATCTTATGAGCTATCAACTGCTACTTTAACTACCTTCGATCAAGCTATAGATTTAGCTCGAAGAGTAGAAGATGCCCTCATTAGGAGAGGCCAACTTAGGAAGAAGGATGATGAGAAAACATCCAGAAATCAATATAAAAACAAACAAGTTGTTGGTGACGGAGTCACTGACAGCAGAAATGTTGCTAATATCAATGCAACGAAGACAACAGAAAAATTTATATTGAAACCTCCTGATAAGCCTCCTCGAGAATTTACTAGATTAAATCAACCCTTATCAACTATTTTACCTCAATTACTCGAAAGAGGTTTGATCCAATTACCAGCTATCCGAGAACCTGATCCAACTATACCCGGATACAGAGCTGACTTACACTGTGATTTCCATAGAGGACCCGGACACTCTACCAACGCTTGTAAAAGGTTGAAACATAAAATACAAGATTTGATTGATAATAATGAAATGGAGGTGCAAGCCTTCCAACCTAAACAAAATGCTCCTAATAATGCTCAAAAGACCATTCCCCAAAATCAAAATCAAAATGCTAATCAAACATTAGACATATTTCAACACCCTTTACCAAGACATGGTAAAGAGGTGGCCAATCAAATCGAACATCATAATGTTCCTCCTCCTACCCGATATGTAGGAACCATTAGCGGACAATTACCTGTTCAGGATCCTCAAATATTTGACACAACCTTATCCCTCGGTTATGACCAGTGCCCTTACATAATTTTCAAACTTCAGATTCTAGTGATATAGAATCGGATACTGAAAGTGAACTAGACATTACTTCAAACCAATCGAATAGTTCTGAAAATGAATCAGATCCTATTCAACCCGTCACAGATGCTATGGTTCCAGAAGAACCATTTCCTAGAAGAGTTACTACTCGACCTTCTTCTAATCAATTCCTCCCTAATGAACAAGCCATAAATGCTAGACCGAGACCAGTTCAACGTCCTCAATATAACATTGTAGGTACCATTGGAGTCGTTACCCGACAACAGGCTCAAAATTCTCAACAAGAACCAAATCAGAATGATGGATCAGCTCCATTTGTTTTGAAAAATCCCAATAAAGGGAATCATGCTCCTAATGTTCAACCTAAACCCCCTTACAATATTAATGAGCAATTATCCAATACTACAGCCAGAATTTCCCTTTTGGATTTATTAAGATCTTCTCCTACCCATAGGGATGAGTTGATGCTTACATTAAGCCAAATGATGGTACCTCAAAACATTCAACCTGAAGCCATGGCCAATACTATCATCACTCGAGAGGTTGATTGTATTGACTTTCGGGATAAAGATATCCCACAACACAGTTTACATAAGGACAATCCCTTATATATTACTGCTCTAATTGGAGATGTAGTCGTCAAACGAGTCCTGATTGATAATGGCTCATCTCTAAACATTTGCACTTTTGACTTCTACCAACGATTTGGCTTTAGAAGTGATGAAATGAAGAAAACTGATATGATTATCAAAGCTTTCAATGACGAAACACAAGAAACGTGTGGAGTTATTACCATCCCCTTGCAAGTTGGTCCTAGAACCCTAGAAACAACCGTGTTTATTGTACATTGCCCGACATCGTACAATATACTTTTGGGTCGCCCTTGGATCAATGCGATGCGAGCGGTCCCATCAACTTTACACCAATGTGTTAAATTTGAATTTAAAAATCAGTTGGTCACTATCCATGGTGACCCTAGACCCTTTGATATGTGTGCTTTGGCAGAACCCGTTGGAGTGCAATTTTGCCCCGCTCCGTCATCCACACATCCTAGTTCTTATTTTTCATCTAAACGTGTGAAACACACACCCATAACTTCACCTATTTCCCCTCCATTAATTTCATCCTCCTATATAGATCAACAATCTTCTAAACAAATCACTCTAGAACCTCAAAAAGATCTTAAATCTACAACCAATCCTTCATGTTCTATCCCTATAAATTCAAAACCTATAGACACATCTATCATACCTTCCCCCACATCTAAAGATATAGGGAATAATCCTTCTACATCTTATGCTCTTTCTGATGAAATTTTACTAGATTTATCCACAATCTTAATATCAAAAAAAACAAATGCTTTCATGCAAGATTCAATTCTTTTAAATAACTTGCCGCCATCTCCTCGTACTTTGGGCCTCCCACAACCTATGGGAAGTACTTACCAAGTCGGGAGTTGTGCCTTCATTTATAAAGGATATGACTGGGGAAGAATCCCTCGGAATATCAAAACTCATCATGAGGGATACGCTCGGTGTTATTTTACCAATGAATATATTAAAGCTAAACCCATAATGCTTAAAATGGGATATAAAGGGAAAGGCTTGGGACCTTTCCAAAATGGCATGAAAGAACCTTTCGAGGTAGAACCGTGGCCCGCCCGCCGTGGTGTGGGCCTATTTCCTAGTAAGGGTCAACCCTTTCCTTTTGAAGATGATGATCACCTCATATGTTATCAAGATTATTTGGATAGGCATGTTGATTTGCCTCTAAAAAATCAGTCATTTACATGTAACATGCTATCCATAGCTTACCCAGAAATGATTGCTGACCCCGATGAAGAGTTGGAAGGAGATATCTTCCATGATGTCTCCGTTGAAGAGATGTTACACAATGGATTTTATTTTGATGGTTCTATACCAACTATAGCCCAACTTGAGACCACTAATCCTCAAGATGAATTATCCAAATTAACCTTACAAGAATTACAAGAATTGGGCGTTTCACCCGCCCCACCTAATTTTGAAAGAGATCTACACATGGAGGTAGAAAACGTCATTAAAATTAATATTGGAACCGAGGATAATCCTCACATAATCAATATTGGATCAGAATTAAGTCAAGAAAAACAAGAGCAATATATTGCATTCCTTAAAGAGTATGAAGATGTCTTCGCTTGGACATATGAAGATATGCCAGTGTCTAGACCCTTCCGTAGTCATGCATCATCTAGTGGTCCATCCGGATGCTAAACCTGTTAAACAAAAACTTAGAAAAATGCATCCCAAAGTGGCTTTGCTAGTCAAAGGGGAGTTAGAAAAACTCCTGAATGTTGTCTTTATACAAGCTATTGATTATGCTGAATGGATCTCAAATGTAGTTCCAGTTACCAAAAAAGAAGCTACCAAAGTTAGGGTTTGCACAGATTTTAGAGATATTAACGCTGCATGCCCTAAAGATGATTTTCCTCTTCCAAACATGGATCAAATCATTGACTTTACTGTCGGGAGTGGGATGATGTCCTTAATGGATGGATTCTCCGGTTATAATCAGATCAGGATAGCTCCTGAAGATCAGGCTAAAACAACCTTTATTACCCCCTGGGGTACTTTTTGTTGGAAAGTGATGCCATTTGGCTTAAAGAACGCAGGTGCAACCTATCAACGAGCTATGACTTATATTTTTCATGATATGATGCATGATATCCTACATGATTATGTAGATGATATTATAGCTCGCTCTATTATTGAAGATAATCATTTAGATGATTTGAGAAAAGTTTTTAATCGATTACGAGAATATCTTATTCGATTAAATCCAGAAAATGCATATTCGGAGTTAAGTCCGATAAACTATTAGGGGTTTTAGTTTCTTTACGTGGTATCGAAATCGACCCTCTCAAGATTGCGGCTATCACTGATATGCCCGCACCTACTAATATATCTGAGTTACGAAGTTTACAAGGTAAGCTTCAAGCCATCCGTCGCTTCATCGATAAGTCGGCGGACAAAACCGGTCCCTTTCTTAAACTCCTTAAGAAGGATGTCCCTTTTAATTGGGACGACGAATGTAGAGAAGCTTTTGAACTTCTCAAACAATACCTCCTTAATCCACCTGTGCTTTCACCGCCTAAACCCGATCGCCCATTTCTCCTATATATTTCAGCTTCAGATTCTGCCTTAGGAGCTATGTTAGCTCAGCTTGATGATGAAAAGAGAGAACGTGCTAATTATTATATTAGCCGAACCTTCATCAGTTATGAAACCCGCTATACAACGTTAGAGAAACTATGTCTAGCAGTCGTGTTTGCTACGCAAAAATTATGACATTATATGCTTAGTCAGAAAACTTATGTCATTGCTAAATATGATCCCTTGAGGTATCTCATGAGTCGACCTTATTTATCGGGTCGCACAGCCAAGTGGGTTCTTGCTCTAAGCGAGTTTGATCTCACATTCATAGGACAAAAGTCTGTTAAGGGTCAAATCATAGCAGATCAATTAGTTGCTGCACCCTTAGAGTCTACCCATCCCCTCATCATTGAGTTTCCTGATGAATGCCTTCAATTAGAGGCAGACCATACTGAACAATGGTCCTTATACTTTGATGGAGCCCGATGCATGAGTGGGGCTGGTGCGGGTATTATTTTAATATCCCCGCAAAAACATCTTATTCCTCTGTCCTTCAAATTGACATTTGCTTGCACCAACAATACTGTTGAATATGAAGCTCTAATCCTTGGATTACGAGCTGCCTTGGCGCTAAAAATTAAACATCTGTTAGTTTTTGGTGATTCTCAACTGGTTATAAACCAAATTAATGAAGTTTATCAGACCAGAGATGATAAACTGTGCCCATATAAGGCCTATGTTTTACAATTAATGTCTCTATTTGATCAAGTTACCTTGGAAGCTATTCCTAGAACTTGCAACCGTGCAGCTGATGCTATGGCCGCAACTGCATCTCTCCTACCCTTGGAGTTAGATGACGAATATGCCACTATCATTATTCGTCGACTCCAGGAACCCGCTTCAAATAAGTCATGCTTAGAACCTTTGGATGTGTTTCTAATCAATGAAACTACTCCTGAACCTTGGTATACGGATATATTTGATTTTCTCCAAAATGGGACTTTCCCCGCCAATTCTAATAGAAACCAACGTCGGTTATTACGTAGACGAGCAAGTCGATTTGTAATAATTGGCAATACTTTATATAGGAGATCTTTTGAAGGTATCCTATTAAGATGTTTGAATTTAGAAGAATCCAAATCAGCCTTGAGTGAAGCCCACGATGGATCTTGTGGAGGACACTTCAGTGGTAGTGTCATTGCTAAAAAGCTCCTTCGGATAGGATACTTTTGGCCTACCATGGAGAATGATGCACATGATTATGTGCGCCATTGCGACAAGTGCCAGAAACATGCCGACCTTGTCCATGCGCCCGCACAAGAACTGCAGGCTATTTCATCTCCTTGGCCCTTTTCAAAATGGGGCTTAGATATTATTGGCAAAATCAATCCCGTGTCATCCGATGGACACAAATTCATCATAACCGCCACCGAGTATTTCACGAAGTGGGTTGAAGCTATGCCTTTAGCTTCCCGCACCGGCACACAAGTCTCTAAATTTATTTTTAATCAAATCATTTGTAGGTTCGAAATTCCTGCAAATCTCATCTCCGACAATGGAACTTGTTTCAAAAATAAAGATGTTAAAAAATTATGCCAAAAATATAAGATTCAACATCGCTGGTCCACTCCCTATTATCCTCAGGGTAATGGTCAAGCATAAGCATCTAACAAAACCTTAATCAAAATTCTCAAAATATTGGTCAATAAAACTGGCCGTGACTGGCACATTCAGTTATATCCAGCCTTGTGGGCCTATCGAACTAGTGTTCGAACCCCCACGGGAACTTCACCATTTGTTTTGGTTTATGGTGCTGAAGCCGTTTTTCCCTTTGAATTAGAAGTTCCTTCTTTGGCTCTGCTACTTCAAGATACCGAAGTAGGAGATGAATATCGAGTCGGCAGACTCAGTCAGCTGGAACTCCTAGATGAAAAATGCATCAATGCTTTGGAGCATCTCCGTGCCTACCAAAACAAGCTTAAAAGATCATATGCTAAAAAAGTTCGTCATCGATCCTTTGAGATCGGCGACCTTGTTTTAAAAGAAAATAAAAAAAATACTAATGCAACTAAGGACCTTAAAGGTAAATTTGAGCCCAACCGGCTTGGACCATACATTATTACTCGCTAAATTTGAATCAGGAGCATACAAATTATCTACCTTAGATGGTAAAGAACTTAAAGAACCCATGAATATTTTGCATCTTAAACGTTACTATGTATAAATTTGGTCATTTCATCCATGTATATATTTGTTCAAAATCACTATCTTGTATTTCTTTCAATTTATAAATTCAAAAACACCAAAAACATTCATAATCATCAAAATCTTCAAAACTATTTGTTGCATTTATTTATGGCACTTGTTAATTTTTTGTTCAAAAATAAAAAAAATAATGATAAAAAAATAAAAACAGCAATATTCTTGACTCTTTCGAAACACCAAACAAAGAAGAAAGAGAGAGTCAACATTCTCAAAACTTCTCAAAAATCATTTATATATATTTTCTTACAATTATTGCAGTTATATGTTTCAAATTATTTTGGATAAATTAGCATTTATTTGGAATCTCTCACTTGCACACTCAAAAAAATAAAAATAAATAAATAAATAAATATCTTGATTTTATCTGGCATGATTACTAATCTCTCTTATATCAAAGTCCACAAAATTCAATTAAATAAAGTTTGAGCATAGAGAATTGATCTTGTTATTTACTTAAACCAAGCACATCTTTTCACAATAAAATGATTATATTTGTAATTTCCATGCTTTGCTACATAGTAGAAGTGGTTTCTTGAGCGAAAAGTTTCCCCTGCTATCCTATCATGCACATGGTCTAGAATCTTTGAGAATTGGCAAAAGGACAAGCTCACCCCTACCCAGAATAAAAATCCCTTGCTCTACAACTAATCTGAGCAAGTACCCCTAGTATAGAACAAAAGGCAAAGTTCAAGAAAAAGAGAAAAAGAAACAAAATGTTATTTTATATCATTACAACAATATTTCAAGCATTATCTCAATTATCAAGCACAAATACAAAAAAAAAAAAAAAGAAAGCAAAAGAAAGCAAAAGCAAAAGCAATAAAATCCCTTTCCCTACCCTTTGAAAAGAAAAGAAGGGTTGATGAGCTTGAATCCCTGGAATTCTCAATTATTCGAAAACTGTGAGGTAAGCCCCATAACAGGTGGTTTGTGCCCAACCTGCTTGGCCTTGGGTAACTCCTAGCGTGGTGATATGTCCGTCACATTAGCGACCTTCTTTTGTACAGACCTATGTCTGCTTATGGATTAGCTAGCTCTTGATAATCCGACTTACATAGTAGTCTAGTATGGTTATATGCATCTACATCATGGTTAATGAACACTTATTTGGTTTCTTCAAATCACTTGTATCATATTATCTTGCTCAAAACTGGTAAATGAACATAGCAATTGCACACACATTTTATATTTGAGAGATTTTGTGTATCATTATGATAAATCAAGATTGGAAATGAATTCACATATGCACATGGGATTCCTTATAAATCTAAATTTTGTCTTTAAAATACTTTGAAATATATTTTTGCAAATTGTTTGGAATAATTCATTTTCTTCTTTCAAGTACAGTTGTTTAGACAACTATATGCATAATAGAAAAATCAAAATTTCTTTCAAAACCATCCAATCAAAACACATATATATATATATTATCGACTTTCGCGACGATGGTATAGTTCCAAAACCAAAATTGGAATTTTATGCCTAGCGCAAGTCCTCATCTTCATATTTTCTGTTTATTAAAAATCAACCATGCAATAAAACTATCTATTTTCTTCTTTGATTTTCGCGATGATGGTATAAGTCTATACCTACATATTCTATGCCTAGCGCAAACCATTGTAACAATTTTTATTCCCCATTTATTTAAAAATCATGAAAACCATATGACTTAAATCATTCTGTTATACAATTATGTTTTTCAACAAAAAAAAAAAACAAACACATTATCATTATTTCATGTCATTATGTCAACCTTCAAATTTGCAATGATGGTATAATTCCTAAGGAATTATCCAAAAATTTTATCACACTTAGGAATTTATGCCTAGCAAAAATCATTTTAACATTATTTCATGCATACTATTTTCATGAAAATCTGAAAAACAAACCATCATCATCATCATTTGCACCATTGCACCAAAGTCTTAAGACAGTCTCTTAAGCACTCTTTTACTTTTAACAATATTTCTATACTGGGATTAGCTTGACGACCGAGTGAGCAGCGACTCCATGAAATGGTCTATAATAGCGACAATGTCCTTTGAAATTATTGTTAGAAGTCTCTTTTTATTTTTTATCACATTACATCACAAACAACCAATTTGTTACATCAGATTATTTCATTTAAAATATTACAGCATGACATCAAAATTATAAATTTTCAAAACGACATAATTTCATGAATCCTCAATCCAATCATCAAATTAATCAATCAAACATAAAAGCATCATAAACATACACATAACACAAGTCATATGATCAAAAATATCTCATCTATATATATCAACAATATGTACATCATCTCAAAAATGGATTGGTATGCCACAATATATATCTTGGCCTACTCAATCCCCTCAATCAAATGTCCTCTATGCAGTGTCTCGAGAACCCCTCGAGCTCTCAGCCTCATCTCCTCCCCCGCCCTGAGGTGGACGAGGTGGCCCCATCGTAGTATGCGTAGTACTGCGAGTCCTAGTCGTCGATCGAGAAGACGTCCTCGATGACCCAATCCTGATAGGGTCAGCAATGCCGGCTGGCAGCTGTACCCTCTGACCCTCTGGCACCATCTGGAAGTAGATGCCCTGGTAGAACGCGGTCTGAGCAATCGACCGCGCCAGCTCCTGTGTGCTCGCCCCTCCGCCCCGTGCCCTGAGGCATGCAATCTCATCTCTGAGTTGTGTAACCTCAGCTCGATGGCGTGCAGCCTTGTCTTGCAATGTCTGCACCTATGCCTGGAGACGGATCGTCTCCGCTCGAAGAGTCGCTGTCTCGCTACTCTCCCCTGTGTCGACACCCTTGCCCTTATCGGGCGATGGTGGCCTCTCTCTCTATGGAGAAGGGGGTCTCTCTGCCCTCCTCTCCCGCTGCCATGGCCTCTCCTGTGCCTGTGGCCTCCTCAGCTCTCTCCCGCCGTGACCCCGGGCCGCCTCCATAGCCGCCTGGCGTCGCCTCCCTATCCGACGCACAACCGCATGTATCGGACCCTGAGCCCTCGTCATCCGAGGAGGGCGGATGCCTGCGTACCATGCATCATAGCCATCGGCTACCCCTGCGTCATCCCCATCCACTGGCTGAATGGGGGCATCGTCCGAGTCCTGACTCCAGAAGCGCTGCATGTCTGGAGCCCCGCTCACCGTGGTGTTATCCCGGATAGTCCGAGAAAACTCGTAATCCCTAAGAGATGGGATCCCCTACTGTAGACCGAACTATCACAAAACTCGGTCGTAGCGGTGGAGCTCCACCTCTCCCCTCTCCATCCGTAACCAACAAACTCGCCTAACGTGAGCTAGCTCCTGTCCGTCCTCGGCCCACCCTGGGTGCTCTCGCCAAGGCCTCCAGGTGATCTCGATCTGGGACAAGGTCATCCAGATAGTCTCCGGGACATCGACAGATCAATCCACCGCCGTGACCCTCTCCGGAGCCACCAGTAGAAAACTCGGGGCCTCTCCCCGTCAATCCCTATCAAAGGAAGCCCTACCGGCCTCCGCACTGCAATGTGCTCCCAGCACCAAACCCGTAGGAGCGATGTCATAACTAGACATCGGCCGCCCTTGTACACGACCCCATGCAGGATCCTGTACAACCGACATAGCACATAGCTGCCCCAAGAAAATCTGTAACCATGGTCTCGCATATCGTAGATCACATCTGCTAGCATCCATGGTACCCTGCACCCGCTCTGGTGGCACAGCAGAAGTCCACCAACCACTCCGGCTAAAACCTATGTGAGTCTAGATGCCCCAGGCATCTGACGTAGTGCCTCGATGTTAACTCCGCCCTTCTCCAGGGTGAAGCTCGGGTCACCACACAACCGCCCCATAGCATGGCCCTGATTGGCCGTAGGAGTGATCAACCGTCCTTGTATGGGGATCCTCAGAATCCTCCATACATCCTCCAGTGTGGGAGTCATCTCCCTGTCGGTAGCCAGAAACAGGAAGAACCCGGATACCACCTCTCTGCTAGGGTTGTCAGTAGCCCCATGTCTGTAGACACTTGTGGCATCTCTGCCACATGCAGTAAGCCGGCCTGTGCCATCTGATCCCGCTCTGCCTGTGTTAGAGCGGCCAAGTCATCTCTCAAACCTCCATATTTCCACTCCCTGCTCTTTAGCAATCCTCTCTGCAACATAAACAACAAAACAACAAACAATCATTAATAAACAAACTCAAGTGATTAATAATGCAAGTTAAAATAAGTTCAATTTAATCAAATGATGATATCGTCCACTATTGGACGATATCGTCCCAAATTTGAGCATATTCGTCTTCGATTTCGCAAGCCGAAATCGTCCCTAATTTGATGAAATCGTCCCCCTTTCGTCGATTTCGCCCTTAGACGAAATCGGCGAACTTGAGACGATTTCGTCGAAATCGGGACGATTTCGTCCCGACGACGTCGATGGCCCAAAAACGGCCGCGATGCTCAAAATTCATTTAAAATTCACCTAAAAAGCATGTAAATTCAAATTAAAACATTCTAAACTAAGTTTAGACTCTTACCCGTAGCCCGCGCCGGACCTCTGTCGATCTGTGCGTCGTCTCCACCATTTTTGCTTTCAGAGCTCTAAAAACCAGAAAAATGAACAGTAAAAATGAATTAGGGTTTTACCCTATTTTTCTTAATTTTATTCAAAAACATAATTAACAACATTTTAACAATTTTTGCTTTTTCGCGTTTTTACCTCAAACGTTCGATTTGGGTAAAAACACGGAGGGGGCACCATAGTAAGCTGTCGTACGATTCGACCAAGAATCGTCGCCTAAAAATGGGAATAATTTTTGCTTTCTCATAGATCGAGAAGAACTCATCTTTAACGCATTTTCTTCAGAAAATTCGCTAAAGAGGGGGCAAAATGTAGCACCCTAAAATTGGCGCAGTGAAATTTTAATAATTACATTTACTATAGTAAATAATTTAAATTCAAATTTTAACCTCCCAAACCGCCCGTTAACCGCCGGGTAATCCGTTTCCCCCTTTTTCGTGCCATTTTTAGAGGTTGTTTTGACCGTTTGACGATATCATCGCCGATCAGACGATATCGCCCCAGATCTGACGATTTCGTCTGGGCTAGGACGTCCAGACGATCTTGTCCCAAAACTGATTTTGCACAATTAGCTTCTGTTCCAACGGGTCTCTAATCCGGGCAGAAGCGTGTCTGCGCCATTAGAGACCCTCCCCCATTGGAGATCTCCCAAATAGGGATGATCTCCAACCTCCTAACCTCCCTCCTAAGCCTATTTAATCCTAAGCCCTCCCCTTAGCACCCCCTAGCTGATAATTCCTGTAACCCGACTTCATACGCATTAAAACATCTCAAATTCATATTTGCATTAGTTCTATACCAATTTTGTTGTAGGTACCTTAGTGTTTTTCAGCCGGAGCAAGCTTACATCGTCGTCGACGATCCTGTTCAGATCGGAGGCGATCCTGTCGAATCAAAGACGATTTCGTACCAATGCGAGACGATTTCGACTGCAGTCAACATTGAGGCAATTAGTGCCTAAAGTTTGCATTTCTCCATCTTTTCTCTGTTGTTTTATTCTGCAAATTAGCTAGTTTATTCAGTATTTTATGCTATTCTGCATTTTGGAGTTCACCCATCTAGATCAAATGCATGATTAAATCATAATTATTATCTAATTAGCATAATTCATTCCTGTTTCTATTTTTAAGTTTCAGTTTAATATTGTTGTTGTCATTTTACACTGTTTCCCTCTGTTAGGATAGTTGCATTTTCTGTATTTTGCACCTATTTCTCTGTTTGTAGGTCTCTGATGAATTTGTCTGACGAATTCGTCAGATCTCAGACGATCTTGTCTGATCTCAGACGATCCTGTCAAATCAGAGGCGATCCTGACTACTTCAAGAATCAGAATCTTCATCAGACATCCGGATCAGGTATTCTTCTTTTAATATTCTGTAATTTCTCTATTTTTCTGTCCTATTCTATTTTTTTGTATTCATTTAATCTGCATCTTCATATAGAATAGCTTAGACGCATTTTGGCCAAACCTAGGATTTGAATGCTTAAGGCTAAAACGAACACATAAAACACATTCCCAACCTAGGCGTGGAAACTGCCATTGAATGTTTCCTGGTGAACCCACCATCCATCGAAAAATCACCAATATACACCTCCCTTGAGAGGCGGGACCTTCGCAAGGCCTCTCAATCCGAGGTACCACGACATCCTTTTCACATCCCCCTTCCGGGCACGGATCCTATAGCCTGAAGGTAAGGGTGTGAAAAATTTGGAGCGATACAGCAAGGTAGGGAATGGTAGGTTTGTCCACTTCTAGGAATATGTGTGGCTAGAGAAGTACCTATTAGTGAATAATGACGAGTTAGCAATAATTAGAGTAGAGCTAGAACAAAATTATGGAAATATGATGAGTGATTTGTTTGGCTATAGAAGGAGGAGAGATAATATAGAAGGAGATGAGAATCCATAATCAGTATGTGGAAGAGCTAAAAAATCTAATAACTAAACTAAAAGCATATTATGTAGGCTTCAATTTGTATGAGGATACAATAGTATGGAGAGCTACTCTAGAAGGGTCATTTACTGTTAAATCAACCTTTGATATTTCACTTGTAGTACTTAGTGGGGGCTTTCAATGGGATCAATTATGGGGAAGGAAAGCAATACAAAGTTAACAATTTTTCTATGGTTGGTGGTCCAAAATAAAATTTTAACAAATAACCTACATAAGAGGGGTTTTCAATTCCCTAATAGATGTTACCTTTGTGAAGCTCATGAGGAATCGGTGAGTCACATCATACTAGAATGTAAATACTCCCTCAAAATATTGTATGATATAATAAAGAATATGGGGATGGTATGGGTGCTTTCTAATAACTTGGAAATTTAGATAGAATAGTAGGAGAAACCTTTTAAGAGCCCAAGACTATATCAGATTTGGAATTTGATTTTATTTCATTATATGTGGGGATTTTGGTTAGAGAGAAATAAAAGGATTTTTAAAGGGGAGAAGAGATCTACAGCCAGGAAAAAAGAATACATCATGGCAACCATAATGGAGAATGTTAAAGCATTTAAATTGAATGGGAGTCTAGAGTCAATGGAGGAGGCAAAATTAAGTGAACATTGAAACCTAGGTTCAATTGGGGTGAATGACAATCCCCGAGAAGACTTGAGGAGCATGACTAAGTGGCAACCACCCAAATAAGGATGGTTGAAACTAATGTGGTTTCTAAAGGTAACTTGATGAAGGTTGGAGGAGGAGTAATTCTAAGGGATAGCTAAGGAATGTTGATCAAAGAAATGAATAAGTACTTTAGAATTATGACCAATCATCAGGTTGAAGCTAGAGTGATCTTGGTAGGAGTAAAGATGATGGTTCAATTAGGGGTTAGAAAACTAATAATTGAGGGAGATTCATTGAATATTTTTAATTACCTCAATAAAAGGACGGTGGCAAGGTGGAGATTAGAAGACATAGTAATAGATAAACTAAGATCCTTGAATTCACTAGAATAAATTGAGGTGGTACATGTGTGCAGAGATGGAAATGTATGATCTATTTGCTAGCCAATTAGGGAGCTTTTAAAGAGTAAGATAAAATAATGATATTGTTAGATGGTATCTATCTAGATATACTCTATTTTGTGGTGAAGAAGGGAGGAAATATAGAAAGTTAATTCACTTGGTGAAAGTTTCAATTTCCAAAATTTCCATAGTAAAATTATTTTTTGGAGGTTTGTGGACTTGTCTATTGAGGGTTCCATTTTTTGGAGATGTATGGGATTTATTTCTAATGTAAGAAGTTGAGAAATCTTCTAGTTTATATTTTTGTGGGATTTGTCTTCTAAGGGTTCCATTTGTTGAAGATCTATGGATTTGTTTTCTGAGAGTTCCATTTTCTAGATATCTATAGATTTGTCTATTGAGGGTTTCAATTTTTGGAGATATGTGGACTTTTCTAATATGGCTTCCATTTACTAGAGATATGTAGACTTGTCTGTTGAGGGTTACATTTTTTGAAGAATCATGGATTTGTCACTTTGTGAAAGTGTTATGATGTTCCAAGTGGGAAATTTTTTAGTTTAGGTCTGTATGGGATTTTTTTTTTGAGGGTTCCATTTTTTGGAGATCTATGGATTTATCTGTTGAGGGTTTCATTTTCTAGAAATTTGCACATTTGTTTACTGAGGGTTCCATTTTTGAAGATTTGTGAACTTGTTTGCTAAGAGTTCCATTTTTTGGAGACTCTTCAAAGATATGAATGTAAATCTATAAAGTTTTGAAACAAGGTATTTCAATATTTCAAATTTCCTATAACCTTCGGAGACGAGGATTTTTGGTTGGTGATTGGACAGATCATTCTAAGAATGTAAAAGGGTTTGGACCTTTTCAAAAACCCAAATTTTACCCTAATTAAAAAATACTTATTTAATAAAAATAAAATAAATATTATAATTTTCATACATCTTAAATTAAATAACTTATTTGAAATGTCCTATAATATCATAAAAAATAGTTTAAACAGGATCAATAATTATTTAATAAATTATATAAAAGTATTTTACTGAAGTTACATTTTTATTTTTTTTTATATAGTAGTTATTTTTTAATTTTAGATGATAAGTAAATAAATACTGTTGTAAAATAGTAGATTTATAGAGCCATGATTTTGGCTTCTTCCAGGGTTTTGGAAAGATTGGATAGAGCCATGATTTCTGAGTGTGACAACTTTCAGTTCTCCCATATTTTGCCTTCTTCGTCGTATGTGCTGACTTTCCCTGGTACTACACTATCTGATCATTCACCTATTTTATTCTCGGTGGCAAAGTTAAACTTTCAACCTAGAATGTATTCTTTATATTATTACCTGAATTTTTCTTTTTTGCATAGCTTTAGCATGAAAGCTCATATATGCCACATTTGGAATTTGATTCCTAGACCTAATGGCCTTTTTGGAAGGATTGAGTGGTGGAATGCTACCATTCAATGAACCACTAAGGTGCTGCAGACTTTGGGTGTTGAAGTTGCAAAGCAGCAAAAATAGGCTAAGTCTACCTTGTAGAGTGAGCTATCCAAAGCCTATCTCAGGCTTGAAGCCTCTCCTTTCAGCTCTCTTGCTCAATCCCAAGTTTCTTCCATTCAACATGAGCTAAAAAAAGTTAATTTGTATGAAGCTAAGGACGCTCAATTACGTGCTCGAATGCATTGGCTCAAAGTGGGGGATAGAGTGACCAAAGATATTTTTCAATGCCTTAGACATCCTCCCCAGTATTCCTAATTTCAAGTCCTTCAAGTTGATGGGCATAGATTCACTGACCTTCTAAACATTTTTAAAGCCTTTGTTTCACATTATCAAGATGTTTTTGCTTCTCAACCCCTTGATGATAATAAAAGGTAAGTTATTGCTTATTGTATCGTTGTTGTCCCCAACAAGCTTTTTTTCTGAGCAAATGATATTCTGTGGCACTTCTCTTTCTCTGGAAGATCTAAAAATGCCTTGTCACTCATGGCCAATGATAAGGCACCTAGTCTTTATGGTTTCCCATGTGAATTCTACAAATAATTCTAGGATATGCTTGATTTAGATCTCCAAAAAGTGTATCTGGAAGCCCTACAATGTGGTTCACTAGGTTCCATTATTAACAAAGGCAATCTTAAATTTATTTCTAAGTTTGGAGATCTTGAGCTCATCACTAATGGGAGGTCGATCACCCTGATTAATGTGAGCTATAATATTATTATCAAAGCCCTTACGCTTAAGCTTAAATCTCTCATGCCTTCATTTATCAAACCTAAAAAAACTAGCTTTATTTAGGGAAGATACATTCTTGATAATGTTCTTACTATTTTGGAAGGTATGGAGTGGGCAAGAAATTCTGAACAATATGCTTTATTCAATAATATTGACATTGAGAAAGCCTATGATAAGATGGAGTGGTACTTCAGCACTACTATGCTTCAGTATTTGGGCTTTGGACCAATGTTTGTGAGCACCATTCTTATGTTATTTCAATATTCTTCAGTTCTTCTTACTTTGAATAATAGTCAATCTTAGTCAATTTCTTTTGGTCGTTCTGTAATACAGGGGTGCCCTCTTGCTCCATCCATTCTTTTTGCAGAGGCTTTTGGCCATTTGTTTTCCCATAAGGTGGATCAAGGATTAATTAGTGGTATTGTTCTCTCCAATTTTGACCGTTAGTTGGTCAATGATCATTTTGTTGATGATTCTTTTTTAACGCTTTGAGAATATGAGCAATCCCTTTCCTCGGTTATTAGTTTCTTAGAGGTGTTTTGTTTAGCCTCTGGTTCTTCTATTCAATAGAAAAAAACTTCCTATTTTTAGCAATCTCAATCCCAACTGCCATGTTGGTTTCGTCATTTCCAATGGACTTGGATTCAATTGGGTGAGGTGTTTAAATTTCTTAGAATTCCTTTTGTGTTTCATGGTTCCTCTGCTCAATTATGGTAGTATGTTATTGAGAAAGTGGACAAGAAGTTTTATTACTGGACTAGTAAGAAACTTTATCTTGCAGGAAAATTTCATATTTGTTCTAAGGTTTTAGCCACTACCCATGTATATTATTCGTCTTGTTGGGTTCTATCCAAATATTTTTATAAAAAGCTAGATAAGCTTCTGAGAGATTTATTGTGGGCCAAAGACTCTATCAAATGAGGTTTTCATCAGGTAGCCTAGAAAATTTGCTATTTGCCCAAGGACAATGGAGGCATGGGTTTGTTTGATTGTCACCAAGAAGGTTTTGCCCTTTGTGCTAAATGGATCACCCAATCTTTAATTAGGGATGAATCTTGAAAAGTGTTGGTCAGACATTGCATTTCCTTTGGTTTGGTTTAAGAGAAGAAATTTTGGAAAGGGATGGGATTGTAATCCATTCTTACTACCCATGTCCCTATTAAAGTTAAAGGTTATTTTATCATTCAGAGTATTTGGAAAGCCTGGGAGGCCTTCAAACCCTGGCTTAGTTGGAAAGGGAGTTTTTGCAAAGCAGGTGCCTCTTTGCCTTCCATGAATATTTGGTGGTCTCATGTTATCACTTGGCAGGGCTCTCTCCTAGTTCTAGTGTAATGGGTCAGAGCACAGAGGTTATATAAGCATGGTATTCCTTCCATTTTTTATTTCTTCTCCCGACATACCAGGAGTTGGATACCATGGGAAATTTTTCATCAAATTCACAATTTAAATCCTGGTGATAGAGATACTTATGAGGTGGTTATTGATAGTATTCCACTTTCTATTTGGTGCAAACTGCATAAGCATTGTTAAAAACCCTAGTGGTCAGATTGGTGTTGGCCTAGGGAGCTTCCTGCTTTGCAATATAAAGCCCATCTAGGTTACAAATGGCTCACCTCACAATTTGCAATGGTTGATAAGCTCACTATAATATGGGACTTAGTCTCTCTTCCCTTCTGATGGAATAAGAGGTTTTGGATTGCTTGGGCTACTTCTATAGAACCTAAACAAAGTTTTTTTGCTTGGAGCCTCTTGCACCAGGGGTTGCCTGTTGGCAATAGGCTCAAGCATCTGGGTGTTCATAATCCCATTTACCCATTTTGTAGATAGGTGGAAGATTTACTACATATTTTTTGGTTTTGTGATCGGGCTCATTTGGCCTGGGAATGGCTTCTTGAAATTTTTAGACCTTTTATGCAAGAGGATTTAACCTGGGTGCATGCTATTTTGGGTGACCTTATTGCTTTTTTCTTCAACTTGGGTGTTTTTTGGAATATTTTTAAAATTGGTACCATGTTTTATATTTGGAAGTCCTAAATAGAGTTGTTTTTTCTCAGCAAGATGTTAGGCTTGTCTTCTTTGTTGCTGATAAATATGTTGTATTATTTGATTGTTGGTTACATATTCAAGTATAGGTTGAACAAGTACATGTGGAGCTACAGTACTTACGTACCCTCATGGATCATTGAGGAAATGCACCCTACGCTATGAGTCATGTGCCTCTTACTTCCCCTTCCAGGTCCTGATTGTCGACTCACCGGGGGACCCATCATCGGCCACAACCCTCTGCTACTAGACACTGGTCCCAACCCCCTCGTAGCACAAATGTGGAGAATATAGAGTTGGAGGTCCATATCATCCGGCCTCTGGTTGGGATGTTCGACCTCTTGAGCAAGATGATGCCCCTAGTTGGGGTGAAATTGTACCAAATGCATAGAATTATACTATTAGTGGTACTACTATTGATGGTTGGAGGGCTCCGACTTCTTCAACCATTGGATGGACTTATGACCTTATGGACCTAGTAGTGATTTCTCTGATCGTTTCTTTCTGAATGCATATTTGATATTGTTTTGGTGGTTGTTATTAGCCTTTTTGTGGACTATTTATGACACTCTTATGTACTCCTAACCACGGTGGTTAGTGTGTTGGTTTACGAGGTGTGCTAATCCCACCCACCCTTTTTTTGTATGATTAGACATTAGTTTATTAATATAATAGTTTTTTCATCCAAAAAAATAGTAGATTAATAAAGCACATATTATGTTATTTTTATATAATATTTTTTTTGATGAACATACATCCACCCCTCACACACTTACCCATACCACGGTTTGAACCTTGGACCTCCGAAAAAGAACCAAAGCACAAATTTTTGCGCTATCCCCTAGGACATTTATATATAATATTGTAGACACCTAAAATGTGTCATGTTTAGGACTACTCATATGGACATGCCCAAATACCATATGAATGATCTTGAACCTCCCCAAGAGCTAGCAGTGGTCCTAACCACTCAAAAAGGCCAGTTTTAGCCCATCCAAGATTAGCTGCTATCAAGCACAATGGTCGTCACACCTGGTCGCTGAAGTTGAGAGCGACCACACCTAGCCACTAATTTGAATAGTGGCTGGCACCATGCGTAGTCTAATTGTGAATACGATCCCAAATCACGTAGTCTGACTGCACCTTGCATTGCTTGTGGGCAAATTTTGGTGAAGAACTCCTAGATTTCCTCCTAATTGCCCCTTCAATACCAATTTGTGACTGATGCTTCCTCCCAAGTTGGTCAGTTGCATGTAAATTTGAATTTTTGCTTCTCCAAGAAGCCAAGATCGATCTAAAATAGGTAATTCTACTTGTGGACTCTCCCAAGCAAAGAAAAAGATCCACGAATATCAGAATTTTGTGCAACGAAGCCCTGGCAGTTCAAAGAGTGAATCCACACCCTCTTTGAGGATAAATGAAGCACTATCTGGCTAAGCTATGTCTATGCACCTGCTTTTAGATTTATTTATTTTTCATTTCCTATTAGTATACCAGACACAATAGGCGACCCTTGAACATAAATTGGAGCAAGGAATCTAGTGCTACAGCCCCTAGTTTGCAAGGAGAAGAGCTTAATTTTTTGGCCACTGTCATTGACAGTGGCCCGCAGGCATAGCCTAGGGTTTTCAAACATTAGTTTCCTAGTTCTAGCTTAGATATTATTATTTATTTGATTTATTAATTAGTTTTGACTTAGATCTGATTTCATTAATGCATTTACACCATATTTTTGAGTTTTCTATGCATTTATCGCTTAGTTTATGCTTCATTTTAATATTATCATGCTCATATATCATGTTTATAAAATATGCTAATAAGAGCCTCTTCCGGAGAGGTTACCCATGCTATTGATAGTTTTTTGTTATTTCTATGCACGCAAGTTATAGGTTTATAGGACCGATTCAAGGCTTTCAATACATAATATCCCTCCAAGGTGAGAGAATAAGGAGGTATCTATAAGCCCTTATACAAGTTCGTGTGTGATATCGAGAGGCCTACAGAATCACACCACACCTTTGCAAGGGTACATCATTCTTATACATCGTTATTCCACTTGCATCTTATTGTATTGAATTGGGTATCCCTCAGAGGGACCGATATGTAACCGATATTTAGAAAGAAATTAATAATAAGAGATCTTTATTTATTTTATCATTTTTGTGTTATGTGTATTGGCTTTATGGTCTTTCCTTTGATACAATATTTTAAGTAGTGTAAGTGTGTGCACTTCTCAGGGTCGCACAGATGGTGATCACGGTGGGACCCCCACCAGGTTTTTGTTTTCTATTTATTTATTGATGTTTTCATGTATTTTCTATGTGTAGTTTTAACCGCTGTAGTTGATAGTAGCCAATAGAGCCTGACCACTTTTACAGTCAATTACCAATAGCAGTCACTCTAATCGATAGTGGCTAGAATAAAAAGTGTAGCAGAGGGTAGCTCTTTCATCATCATATGAGGATTTTAGGTTGGTGCTATTCCCTGATTTTCTATCTTTCTCTGTCTGCAATTTATTTTCAAAAAATAGCAACTTAAATCGTATTTTTATTAAGGAAAAATAATAAAATATGGAAGAAAAATACATTTGAAGCTTCTTAGATTTTTTTAGCTTTCCTCTAGTCGCTACTAGGAATAGCGAATCTCTATTTTTGAGCTCTACCCTAGTCTACAACGGTCTAGGATTTTTATGTGTTTAATCTTGCTTGCATGTGGCCTAGCTAGAGGTCATTAAATCACAAAGTAGAAATTGCATGTATGAAAGTCATTTAGATCAATTAGAGATGTATTTTCTGAAATCAAACGTTCTTTTTAGGCATATAGGGAAATATCATGAGTGCTCATTGATGCATCATTTTTCTAAAATATAAAAAGAACCCCACACATCATGTATCACTTTAACATCAATGGCATTGGACTCTCACATCCAACCCATTGATTGATACCAATAGTGGATGTCATTACCACTTGGTTGGCTCACTTGAAAGAGTATCATCGAGACCCATCTATGGCCAAGGTTGACCCAAGAACTGTCCATACCATGCAAAATAGCACGTACTCCTCCTTGAGGGGTGTATCACTACACACAAGGTGTTGGGTGAGGGTTGGTAGTACCTATGCTACCTTGTTGAGTATGGACTTCACTACCATATTTGACTTGTGCAAGTATATAGGTGAAATCCCTTTAACAATCTGAGTATATCATCCAATGAAATGCAAAATATGTGACACAAGGTCTTATTTATATACAACGCATCAAAACACACAAAAAATATTAGGGAACACACATTAATCCTTAAATGAGATAAACATTTGTTTGCTTTGCTTGTGTGGATTGAAATTGACATAAGAAGATAATTCATAGTAATTGTATCGCTCCAAATTTTTTGCATCCTTACCTTCAGGCTATAGGATCCGCGCCCGAAAGGGGGATGCGAGAAGGATGGGACAATACCTCGGACTGAGAGGCCCTTTGAAGGTCCCGCCTCTCGGGGGAGGGGTATAAGGGTGAATTTTTGATGGATGGTGGGTTCACCAGGAAACTTTTGAATGGCAGTTTCCACGCCTAGGTTGACAATGAGTTTGATGTGTTCATTTTTATACTTTAATCATTCAACTCCTAGGTTTGGCCAAGATGAATCTAAACTATTCTATATGCCAATGCTGATTTAAATGAATACAAAAAATAGGAATGAATGCTAATAACAGAGAATATGCTAGCTAGAATGTATCATACCTGATTTCGGATGTCTGATGAAGATTCTGAGTCTTGTAGCAGTCCAGATCACCTCAATTCATACGTAATCATCTGATATTTCATAGGATCATCTCAAATCATAGAAGGTCATCTGAGATCAGACAGAATCATCTGAAATCTGACGAATTCGTCAGAAACCTGCAATCACAAAAATAGATACAAAATACCCAAGATGCAACTACAGAAGCGAAGGGAAATGATAGAAATAACTATAAATTTGTCTAAATGACAGATCCAAATAGTAATTAAAGAGGAAAAGCATTAACTTCACAATTTATTTTAATTTTATCATGCATTTATACTAGATGAGGTGAACTCCAAGATGCATAAGTATAATAATTTAAGAGAATGCAAGAATACAATAGGAAAATGCAGAAAAGCTAAGGAAATGCAAACTCTGGGTTCTGATTGCCCCCAATCTGGACTACAGTCAGGATCGCCTCCAATCGTACGAGATCGTCTGTGCTCCTCGACAAGATCATCCGTAATCATCCGAGATCGTTTGCGATGATCCGAGCTAGCTTCGACTGAAAAATAGTAGAGTTCCTGCAAGAAAATGCAAAATACAGAATACAGACAGTAGTGCGAGGATGCTCTAGTGAATAAGGAACTAAATCTACAGGGAAATCCATCAGCTAAGGGGTTTAGGGGGTTCAGGGGATAAACTAGAAAAATCCTAGTTTATATAGGATTAGGAAGAGGTTAGGAGGTTGGGGATCATCCCAATCTGGGAGATCTCCAACAGGGAAATCTCCAACTACGCAGACGCGTTTCTGCCCAAGTTGGAGAGGCTATTGAAACAGAAGCTAATTATGAAAATTTGGTTTTGGGACGAAATCGTCTGGACGTTCTGTTCCAGATGAATTCGTCAGATCGAGGATGATTTCATCTAATCTACGACGATATCGTCCAACGGTCAAAACAAATCCTAAAAATGGTGCAAAAAATGGGGAAAGCGGGTAACAGGCGGTTTTGGAGCGGTTTTGGGGTTAAAATTCAAATTTTTATCTTTTATCTTTTTACTAAGGTTTAACCATGCCAATTTTAGGGTGCTACATTTTGCCCCCTCTTTAGCAAATTTTTCGAAGAAAATGCGTTAAAGACGAGTTTTTCCCATTTTACGAGAAAGCAAAAATATACTCAATTTTTTAGACGATGATTCTTGGTCGAATCGTACGAATGCTGACTATGGTGCCCCCTCCGTGTTTTTACCCAAATCGAACGTTTGAGGTAAAAATGCGAAAAAGCAAAAATTAAAATGTTGATTTTTAAATAAAATTAAGAAAATAGGGTAAAACCCTAATTCATTTTTATTATTCATTTTTACTGTTCTAGAGCTCTGCAGAGAGAAAAATGGTGGAGACAACGCACAGAGATTGTATAGATTTTTGAGAGGATTGAGTATGCCAGGGTATAGATTGTGGCATACCAATCCAGTTTTGATATGATGTATATAATTGTTGTGATATATATATATATATATGATATTTTTTATATGACTTGTTCATATGTTTTTATGATGCTTCAATGTTTGAATTGTTTGCTTGTTTGATTGATGATTCATGTAATTATGTTGTTTGGAAATATTATAATTTGATGTCATGCTGTAAAATTTTAAATGAAATAATCTGATGTAAACAATTGGTTGTTGTGGTGTGATTTGATGAAAAATAAAAAGAGACTTCTAACAATAATTTCAAAGGACATTGTCGTTGTTATAGACCATTTCATGGAGTCGCCGCTCACTCGGTCGTCAAGCTAATCCCAGTATAGAAATATTGTTGAAAAGTAAAAGAGTGCTTAAGAGACTGTCTTAAGACTTTGTGTTGTGATGATGGAGATGATGATGGTTTGATGATTTGTTTTCAGATTTTCATAAAAAATAGTATGCATGAGATACTAAAAGAAATATGATTTTGCTAGGCATAAATTCCTAAGTGTGATAAAATTTTGAACAATTCCTTAGAAATTATACCATGGTTGCAAAATTGAATGTTGACATAATGAAATGAAATAGAATAAGTGTTCGTTCGTTTGTAAAGCATAATTGTGTAACATAATGATGCAAGTCATATGTTTTTATGCATTTGTTTTAAAATAAATGGAAAATAAAATTAGAACAATGGTTTGCGCTAGGCATAGAATTTATAGGTATAGACTTATACCATCATCGCGAAATCCAAAGAAGAAAATAGATATTTTAGTTTTATTGCAAGATGAATTTTTGACTTTTGATAAACAAAAAAATAATAATATGAACATGTTGTTTGAAATCATTTTTGTGATTTTGTGAAAAGATGTATGTAATTGCTTTTATACAAAACAAAAATTCTGAAATAAGAGGATAAAACTATTCCGAAAAGAATTACAGAAATATTTTAAATTATCTCAAAGACAAATGTAGATTTATAAGGGATCCTCATGTGCAAATGTGAGTTCATTACCGATCTTGATTTATCATAATGATACAAAATCTCTCAAATACAAATGTGTGTGCGATTGTATTGTTCATTCACCAATTTTGAGCAAGATAATTTGATACAAGTAATTTGCCTTAACCAAATGAATGTTCGTTGACCATGATTTATATGCATGTAACCGTACCAGACTACTATGTAAGTTAGGTTATCAAGAGCTAGCTAATCCATAAGCTGACATAGGTCTATACAAAAGAAGGTCGCTAATGTGACAGACATATCACCATGCTAGGAATTACCCAAGGCCAAGCGGGTTGGGCACAAACCACTTGTTATGGGGCTTACCTCACAGTTTTTGAATAATTGAGAATTCCAGGGATTCAAGCTCATTCACCCTTCTTTTCTTTTCAAGGGGTAGGGAAAGGATTTTATTGCATTTTGCTTTTGCTTTTCACTTTTGCTTCTCTTTCTTTTCTTTTTTTTTTTTTGTATTTTTGCTTGATACTGAGATAATGCTGAAATATTGTTGTGATGGTACAAAATAACATTTTTCTTTTTCTCTTTTTCTTGAACTTTTCTTTTCTTCCTATGCTAGGGATACTTGCTCGGATTAGCTGTAGAGCAAGGGATTTTTATTCTGGGTAGGGGTGAGCTTGTCCTTTTGTCAATTCTCAAAGATTCTAGACCATGTGCATGATAGGATAGCAGGGGAAACTTTTCACTCAAGAAACCATTTCTACTATGTAGCATCATATCGAATTTGCAATGAAATCATTTTAATGTGAAAAGATATACTTGGTTCAAGTAAATAACAAGATCAGTTCTCTATGCTCAAAACTTTATTTAATTCAAATGTGGACTTTGATATAAGAGAGATTAATAATCAAAAATAAAATCAAGATATTTATTCATGTGAATGTGAAAGTGCGGGATTCCAAATAAATGCTAATTTATCCAAAATAACTGAAAATATAACTGCAATACTTCACGATTTGACAGGTATGAAAATAAAAGATGTTTTTGAAGATTTTGATGTTTTTGATTTTAAGTTATGAATTGAAAGAAATACAAGGTGATTGTTTTTGAAACGTTTTATATAAGTGACTAGAAGGAAATAATATGCAAAAATAAATATATACAATGATGAAATGACCAAATTTTATGCATAGTAGCGTTTGAGATGCATAATGTTCATAGGTTCTTTAAGTTCTTTACCATCTAAGGTAGATAATTTGTATGCTCCCGATCCAAATTTAGCGGTGATGACATATGGTCCAAGCCAGTTGGGCTCAAATTTACCTTTAAGGTTTTTAGTTGCATTAGTATTTTTTTGATTCTCTTTTAAGACAAGGTCACCGATCTCAAAGGATCGATGATGAACTTTCTTGAGATATGCTCTCTTAAGCTTGTTTTGGTAGGCACGAAGATGCTCCAAAGCATTGATGCACTTTTCATCTAGAAGTTCTAGTCGACTAAGTCTGCCAAGCACGATATTCATCCCCTACTTCAGTATCTTGAAGTAGTAGAGCTAAAGAAGGAACTTCTAATTCAAAGGGAAAAATGGCTTCAACACCATAAACCAAGACAAAAGGTGAAGTTCCAGTGGGGGTTCGAACACTAGTTCGATAGGCCCACAAAGTAGGATATAATTGAATGTGCCAATCTCGACCGGATTTATTGACCAATTTTTTGAGAATTTTGATTAATGTTTTATTAGATGCTTCTGCTTGGCCATTACCCTGAGGATAATAGGGAGTGGACCAACGATGTTGAATTTTATATTTTTGACATAATTTTTTGACATCTTTATTTTTGAAACAAGTTCCATTATCTAAAATGAGATTGGCAGGAATTCCAAACCTACAAATAATTTGGTTAAAAATAAATTTGGAAACTTGTGTTCCAGTGCAAGAAGCTAATGGCATAGCTTCAACCCACTTCGTGAAATACTCAGTGGCGGTTATGATGAATTTGTGTCCATCGGATGACACAGGGTTGATTTTTCCAATGATGTCTAAGCCCCATTTTGAAAAGGGCCAAGGAGATGAAATAGCCTGCAGTTCTTGTGCAGGCGCATGGACAAGGTCAGCGTGTTTCTGGCACTTGTCGCAATGTCGCACATAATTATGTGCATCATTTTCCATGGTAGGCCAAAAATATCCTATCCTAAGGAGTTTCTTAGCAATGGCGCTACCACTAAAATGTCCCCCACAAGATCCATTGTGGGCTTCATTCAAAGCTGATCTAGATTCTTCTAGATTCAAACATCGCAATAAGATGCCTTCAAAAGATCTTCTATACAAGGTATTACCAATAATCACGAAGCGACTTGCTTGTCTACGTAATAACCTACGCTGGTTGCTAGTACAACCATCAGGGAAGGTTCCTTTCTGCAAAAAATTAAATATATCGATGTACCATGGTTCAGGAGTTGTTTCGTTGATGAGAAACACATCCAAAGGTTCTAAGCATGATTTGCTTGAAGCGGGTTCCTGGAGTCGATGAATAATGATGGTAGCATATTCATCGTCTAACTCCAAGGGTAAAAGAGATGCAGTTGCAGCCATAGCGTCAGCCGCACGATTGCTAGTTCGAGGAATAGCTTCCAAAGTAACTTGATCAAACAAGGATAATAATTGCAAAACATATGCTTTATATGGGCGTAATTTATCATCTCTGGTCTGATAAACATCATTAATTTGATTTATGACAAGTTGAGAGTCACCAAAAACCAATAAATTTTTAATTTTCAGTGCCAAGGCAGCTCGTAATCCAAGGATAAGAGCTTCATATTCAGCAGTGTTATTGGTGCAAGCAAATGTTAATTTAAAGGACAAAGGTATAAGATGTTTCTGTGGAGATATTAAAATAATACCCACACCAGCCCCACTCATGCATCGGGCTCCGTCAAAGTATAGGGACCATTGCTCTGAATGGTCTGCCTCTAGTTTAAGGCATTCATCAGGAAACTCAATGATGAGGGGATGAGTAGACTCTAAGGGTGCAACAGCTAATTGATCTGCTATGATTTGACCCTTAACAGACTTTTGTCCTATAAACGTGAGTTCAAACTCGCTTAGCGCAAGAACCCACTTGGCTGTGCGACCAGATAAATACGGTCGACTCATGAGATATCGCAAAGGGTCGAATTTGGCAATAACATACGTTTTTTGACTGAGCATATAATGTCGTAGTTTCTGTGTAGAAAATACGACCGCTAGACATAGCTTCTCTAATATGGTATAGCGAGTTTCATAACTGATTAAGGTTCTACTGATGTAATAATTAGCACGTTCTTTCTTCTCATCGTCAAGCTGAGCTAACATAGCTCCTAAGGCAGAATCGAAAGCAAAAATGTACAAGATAAATGGACGATCAGATCTAGGTGGGGAAAGCACTGGTGGTTTAAGGAGATATTGCTTAAGGAGTTCAAATGCTTCCTGGCATTCTTCGTCCCAATGAAAAGAGACATCTTTCTTAAGAAGCTTAAGAAAGGGTCCAGTTTTGTCTGCCAACTTATCGATGAAGCGACGAATAGCTTGAAGCTTACCTTGTAAACTTCGTAATTCTGATATATTGGTGGGTGCGGGCATATCTGTGATAGCCGCGATCTTGAGAGGGTCAATTTCAATGCCACGTAAAGAGACTATAACCCCTAATAATTTACCAGACTTAACTCGAATATGCATTTGGCTGGATTTAGTCGGATAAGATATTCCCTTAACCGATCAAATACTTTTCTCAAGTCATTTAAATGATCATCTTCTTTGATAGAACGAGCTATAATATCATCTACATAATCATGTAGGATATCATGCATCATATCGTGAAAGATATAAGTCATGGCTCGTTGATAGGTTGCACCTGCATTCTTTAAACCAAATGGCATCACTTTCCAACAAAAGGTTCCCCAAGGGGTAATAAATGTTGTCTTAGCCTGATCTTCAGGAGCTATCCTGATCTGATTATAACCAGAAAATCCATCCATTAGGGATATCATTCCACTCCCAGCAGTAAAATCAATGATCTGATCCATGTTGGGAAGAGGAAAATCATCTTTAGGGCATGCAACATTAATATCTCTGAAGTCTGTACAAACCCTAACTTTAGTGGCTTCTTTCTTAGTTACTGGAACTACATTTGAGATCCATTCAGCATAATCAATGGCTTGTATAAAAATAACCTTCAACAGTTTTTCTAGTTCTCCTTTGACTAGTAAGGCCACTTTAGGATGCATTTTTCTAAGTTTCTGTTTAACAGGTTTAGCATCTGGATGGACTACTAGATGATGCATAACTACGGAAGGGTCCAAACTCGGCATGTCTTCATATGTCCAAGCAAAGACATCTTCATAGTCTTTAAGAAATGAAATGTATTTATCTTGTTTTTCTTGACTTAATTCTGATCCAATATTGATTATGTGAGGGTTATGTTCGGTTCCAATGTTAATTTTTATAATGTTTTCAACTTCCATATGTAAATCTCTCTCAAAATTAGGTGGGGCGGGTGAAACACCCAATTCTTGTAATTCTTCCAAGGTTAGCTTGGATAATTCGTCTTGAGGAGTCGTAGCTTCAAGCTGGGCTATACTAGGTATAGAGCCATCAAAATAAAATTCATTATATAACAATTCCTCAATGGAGACATCATGAAAGATATCTCCCTCCAACTCGTCGTCGGATTCGGCAATCATTTCAGGGTAAGCTATGGATAGCATATTGCATGTAAAGGAATTATTCTTTGCATGCAAAGAATCTTGTTTATCCAAATAATCTTGGTAACACACAAGATGGTCATCATCCTCAAATGGGAAGGGCTGACCTTTACTAGGAAATAGGCCCACACCACATCGGGCAGGCCATGGTTCGACCTCAAAAGGTTCTTTCATACCATTTTGGAAAGGTCCCAAACCTTTCCCTTTATATCCCAATTTAAGCATTATGGGCTTAGCTTTAATATACTCATTAGCAAAATAGCATCTAGCATATCCATCACAATGTGTCTTGATGTTTCTGGGTATTCTTCCCCAATCATATCCCTTATAAATAAAAGCACAACTCCCGACTTGGTAGATACTTCCCATAGGCTGTGGGAGGCCCAAGGTACGAGGAGAGGGTGGGAGTTTATTTAAAATAAGGGAAGCTTGCATGGCAGTGTTGGTTTCATCTGATATAAGAATTTTAGATAAATCGGGTAAGAGCTCATCAGTGAGAGCATAAGAGGTAGAAGGAACATTTCCTACATCGTCGGATGTGGAAAGGATGCCTGTAGTGGATGTAGATGTTATAGGGATATCGATGGATGAGTCTATAGGTATGGAAGATATAGGAGTAAAACAAGAAGCATTGGTTGTAATTTTGGGATCTTTTCGAGGTCCTAATGTGGTTTGTTCAGAAGATGGTTGAGCTATATGTATAGGTGTAGTTGAAAGAGTAGATGATGTTATGGGTGTGTGTTTCACACGTTTGGGTGGATGATGAGAATTAGGATGTGTGGATGACAGGGCAGGGCAAAATTGAACTCCAACAGGTTCTGCCAAAGCACACATATCAAAGGGTCTAGGATCACCATGAATGGTAACCAACTGGTTTTTAAATTCGAATTTAACACACTGATGTAAAGTGGATGGAACCGCTCGCATCGCGTTGATCCAAGGGCGACCCAAAAGTATATTGTACGATGCAGGGCAATGTACAATAAACACGGTCGTATCTAAGGTTCTAGGACCAACTTGCAAGGGTATAGTAATGACTCCACACGTTTCTTGTGTTTCGTCATTGAAGGCTTTTATAATCATATCTGTTCTTTTCATTTCGTCACTTCTAAACCCAAATCTTTGGTAGAAGTCAAAAGTGCATATGTTTAAAGATGAACCATTATCAATCAAGACTCGTTTAACGGCTACATCCCCAATTAGGGCAGTAATATATAAGGGGTTATCCTTATGTAAACTATGTTGCGGGATATCTCTATCCCGAAAGTCAATACAATCGACTTCTCGAGTTATGATAGTATTGGACATGGCTTCAGGTTGAATATTTTGTGGTACCATCATTTGGCTTAATGTGAGCATTAATTCATCCCTATGGGTAGGAGAAGATCTTAACAGGTCCAAAAGGGAAATTCTAGCTGTAGTATTGGATAATTGTTCATTAATATTATAAGGAGGCTTAGGTTGAACATTAGGCGCATAATTCCCTTTATTGGGATTTTTCAAAACAAATGGAGCTGATCCATCGTTCTGAGTTTGATCCTGTTGAGAGTTTTGAGCCTGTTGTCTGGTAACGGCTCCGATGGTTCCTACAATATTATTTTGTGGGTGATGAATAGGTCTTGGTCTAGCATTTATGGCTTGTTCATTAGAAAGTATTTGGTGAGAAGATGGTCTAGTAGTGACTCTTCTAGGAAATGGTTCTTCTGGAACCATAGAACTTGTGATAGGTTGAATAGGATCTGATTCATCTTCAGAACTATTCGATTGATTTGAGGTGATTTCCATGTCACTTTCGGTCTCATATTCGGTGTCACTAAGATCAAGTGTCCGAATATTATGTAGAGGTCTGGTCGTAACTATGGATAAAGTTGTGTCAAAGACTTGAGGATCATGAACAGGTAATTGTCCACTAATAGTCCCTACATATCGGGTAGGAGGGGGAACATTATGATGCTCAATTTGATTAGCCACCTCTTTACCATGCTTTGGTAAAGGATGTTGAAATATGTCCAATGATTGATTGGCATTCTGATTCTGATTTTGGGGAATGTTCTTTTGAGCATTATTAGAAGGATTTTGTTTAGGTTGAAAGGCTTGCACCTCCATCTCATTGTTATCAATCAGGTCTTGTATTTTATGTTTTAATATTTTACAAGAGTTGGTAGCGTGTCCAGGTCCTCTATGGAAATCACAATGTAAATCAGCTCTGTATCCGGGTATAGTTGGATCAGGTTCCCGGATAGTTGGTAATTGGATCAATCCTCGTGCTAGTAATTGCGGGAGAATGGTTGATAAAGGTTGATTTAACCTAGTAAATTCTCGGGGTGGTTTATTAGGAGGTTTCAATATAAACTTCTCTGTTGTTTTCGTAGTATTAACATTGGCAATGTTTCTGCTATCAGTGACTCCGTCACCCACAACTTGTTTATTTTTATATTGATTTCTGGATGTTTTCTCATCATCTTTCTTTTTGAGCTGACCTCTTCTAATGAGAGCATCTTCCACCCTTCGAGCTAAATCTATAGCTTGATCGAAGGTGGTCAAGGTAGCAGTTGATAATTCATAGGATAGTTGTTCTTGTAAATTATTGATAAAAATATCCAACATTTCCCGATAAGGTAACACAAAGTGTAATTTTCCTATCAACTGCCTCCATCGAGCTAAGAAGTCAGCAAAACACTCATCTTTGTCTTGTTTTAGGTTGTACAAATATTTAATGGTTACATGCCTTTCAATATAGGCACTAAATTGATGCACAAAAGACTCAGCGGTCTCTTCAAAATTCCTCAAAGAATGAGTGGGTAGTTGATAATACCACTCCAATGCCATCCCCCCTAAACTTTTTGGGAACATTTTTAGTAATAACAAGTCATCATGTGATATGTCATGACATGCTATCCTAAACATACGAAGATGCTCTATGGGATCTTCAGTTCCTTTATATATAGGTAGGACAGGCATGGGAAAGTGTTTAGGATATGGTTGTGCTACAACTATAGGATCTAGAGGTTGACTACACATCTCTCGATAATTGTACGAGGGACGGTAGGGATCTATCTCGTCCATACGAGAGACTAACTGTTTCACCATGGCTTCCAGATTACCAGTTTGTCCACCATATTGGTTTGGTGGTACATGAGTATGGGATTTGTGAGCGTAGGAAGGCGGGACATAAGGATTAGATGCTATATTGTTGTTATGCAAATGGTTGGTAGGAAGAGTATTATGAAGAAGATTTGTTGTAGCATTATGTTGTATCCCAGATTGTTGGAAATTGGTATTTGGTTTTGTTTTAGGCTTTTGTTGATTTGAGGTATATTGATCAATAGCTTGGCGAAATAGAGCAGTGAATGAAGGTTTCTTTTGTGTGGGAATAACCCTTGGCTTGGTAACAGGCACTCTAGGTGGTTGGGTAACCTGTTGTTGTTGCATGTTTTGGATTATAGTAGCCATGTCCAAATTGGACGGTCCAGCTTGATCACTCTCTTGATCAACGAAGGACAAAGGATTAGTGCGTGTGTGATATATGTCTTCTAGGGTTGCTTGAGTGTCACTAATTTGATCTTTGTCCATATGGACTGCTCTATTAAGAGTGCCAATATTAGTATTGAGGAACTTCCAAAAATGTTCCATGTTCTCAAAAGTAACAACTCCTTCTGGAGATATTTTAGGAGATGAGGATCCTTCCTCTCTATCATTTTCTTTTTGTTCATTTGCGTCCACAAATTCTTCTTCTTGTTGGTTTAAGGTTCCTTCTTCCTGAATTGGGTCTTCAGGAAGAACATCTGGGTTATTTTCTGGTTTTCTTAACCAATCTTCTTCTACTTCAATTTGTTTTCCATTCCTGAGTCTAGTCATTATGTCTAAATTTAGATTTTAGCAAATATATATTAATATATTTGCGACAGATTTTGGGAGGTATATATTTTAATTATATACCTACTATAATGCTTAAAAGAAAATGTTTTGATTTTTTTGTTATGATTTTGTTTTGTTTTTTTTTTTGTTTTTATGCTTATAAAGACAATAAACAACACACTAAATGCAAGAAATAACAATAATAAAATAATAGCTTAGTTTTCTATAAATAGTTTATGGATATCATTGATAGGATCAAGTTCATCAGGAGTCATAAAATGCTCCTCTTCAAATTGGAAATTGTTTTTCAAGAATTCAACAAAGTGTGCTATAGTGATATTATCTGCTTCAGATTCTAATTTGTAAAAATAAATCTCATGGCAATACTCTCGATATAACACAGCTCTGGGAACTCTATTCCATCTCTGTCTATCCGTAAGAACGACCTCTTGGTCCTCTATACGAGACAAAAATTTATGTACTATAACTGCATTATCGAGGTATTCCTCAAAGGTATACAACTCAGGAAGACACAAGGGCTCTTTTATCTGCTAACCACCTATGGCAAGCTCTCTGAAGTTCATGATACAAAATCACTTGATCGGGATCCAGGATTCTATCTAGGACAAACCTCTTAATTTGCCTAAGTTCGGTTGCTCTAGATGAAATGAGATTCAATCTCCTATCAAGTTCGTCCCACAAAGGTTGAACCCTATTTGTTTGAGGTACTCTAAGCACAGAAGTAATCTCTATAGCTGCTAATTGATTTTCAACATTAATGGTGACAACTCGTCTTTTATTATAGTCTACCATCTAAATATGATATGCAATTTTTTAATTCTAAATGCATTTATGTTTTGATTTTTTTTTTTTATTTTTATTTTCAAAAGGTTTTTGTTTTCACGTCGGGTTCACCAAAATGTATCGCTCCAAATTTTTTGCATCCTTACCTTCAGGCTATAGGATCCGCGCCCGGAAGGGGGATGCGAAAAGGATGGGACAATACCTCGGACTGAGAGGCCCTTTGAAGGTCCCGCCTCTCGGGGGAGGGGTATAAGGGTGAATTTTTGATGGATGGTGGGTTCACCAGGAAACTTTTGGATGGCAGTTTCCACGCCTAGGTTGACAGTGAGTTTGATGTGTTCATTTTGTACTTTAATCATTCAACTCCTAGGTTTGGCCAAGATGAATCTAAACTATTCTATATGCCAATGCTGATTTAAATGAATACAAAAAATAGGAATGAATGCTAATCACAGAGAATATGCTAGCTAGAATGTATCATACCTGATTTCGGATGTCTGATGAAGATTCTGAGTCTTGTAGCAGTCCAGATCGCCTCAATTCGTATGTAATCATCTGATATTTCATAGGATCATCTCAAATCATAGAAGGTCATCTGAGATCAGACAGAATCATCTAAAATCTGATGAATTCGTCAGACGAATTCGTCAAAAACCTGCAATCACAGAAATAGATACAAAATACCCAAGATGCAACTACAGAAGCGAAGGGAAATGATAGAAATAACTATAAATTTGTCTAAATGATAGATCCAAATAGTAATTAAAGAGGAAAAGCATCAACTTCACAATTTATTTTGATTTTATCATGCATTTATACTAGATGAGGTGAACTCCAAGATGCATAAGTATAATAATTTAAGAGAATGCAGAAATACAATAGGAAAATGCAAAAAAGCTAAGGAAATGCAAACTCTGGGTTCTGATTGCCCCCAATCTGGACTACAGTCAGGATCACCTCCAATCGTACGAGATCATCTGCGCTCCTCGACAAGATCATCCGAAATCATCCGAGATCATTTACGACGATCCGAGCTAGCTTCGACTAAAAAATAGTAGAGTTCCTGCAAGAAAATGCAAAATACAGAATACAGACAGTAGTGCGAGGATGCTCTAGTGAATAAGGAACTAAATCTGTAGGGAAATCCATCAGCTAAGGGGTTCAGGGGGATAAACTAGAAAAATCCTAGTTTATATAGGATTAGGAAGAGGTTAGGAGGTTGGGGATCATCCCAATCTGGGAGATCTCCAACAGGGAAATCTCCAACTGCGCAGACGCGTTTCTGCCCAAGTTGGAGAGGCTGTTGAAACAGAAGCTAATTATGAAAATTTGGTTTTGGGACGAAATCGTCTGGACGTTCTGTTCTAGACGAATTCGTCAGATCGGGGACGATTTCGTCTAATCTGCGACGATATCGTCCAACGGTCAAAACAAATCCTAAAAATGGCATGAAAAATGGGGAAAGCGGGTAACAAGCGGTTAAGGAGCGGTTTGGGGTTAAAATTCAAATTTTTATCTTTTATCTTTTTACTAAGGTTTTAACCGTGCCAATTTTAGGGTGCTATAGTAATTATGGTATACACGTGGAGCAACCACCCTCGGTCCAACACCGAGGTAGAAATTGATGCTTCACACACTCACAATCATAATGGCATTGAGCCACCCACCCATAGTGTCACTGGATGAAGTTCAGCAAGTCTTAGGGGTGACAACTCAACCCTTGGGGGACTCCTCGAGAAACCCCAATGAGAGAGCCATATCCTAGTTCCTCTCATGGTAGACATGAGGAGGCCTCAAGACCTTCATCATCACATAGACATGTGGAGGCCTCAAGGCCTCCATCATCACATAGACATGAGGAGGCCTCAAGGCCTCCATCATCACATAGATATGAGGAGGCCTCAAGACCTCCATCATCACATAGACATGCGGAGGCCTTAAGGCCTCCATCATCACATAGACATGAGGAGGCCTCAAGGCCTCCATCATCACATAGACATGAATGCCTTCAAGGCCTCCCTCATCACATAGACATGTGGAGGCCTCAAGGCCTCCATCATCACACAGACATGAGGAGGCATCAAGGCCTCCATCATCACATAGGCATGCAGGGGCTGCAAGGCCCCAAACTTCACATGATACACTTAGGATAGATCAGCCCACTGAGGGGTAAGACACTAGGCCTATGCCCAATCATAGACCAAGAGCATCTTATAGCCTCCCTAAATATGGGAGGATACCCCTAGATTATGATCTCATTGGTGCTAATGGGACTCCATAGGATCGATCATGGAAGACCAGACAACTTGATGAGTTGGATCGAGTTCCCTCGAGACCAGCTCAAAGAAGCATTGCTACCACACATTCTATCTTAGGAATTTCATGTAGCATAACCACAAGGTACACCAATGAACCAAGGGAAGCTTCAAAGTGGCCCCATAGCACATACACTACCTCTGACCATGGGGGTACACAACACAGATCATAGTGCATAGAGCAAGTCACCCTGATAGACAAGGGCAAGAACATAGCAGGAGCCTCTCCGAGAGGCCTATCCATTAGAACTCCTCACAGAGTTAGAGAGGCATGAACCTTTAGTGGTAGGTCAGTTCGATCACATACGTAGGTTAGAAGAAGCATTGCATGCTGAGCGAGAGCATTTAGAAACCCTTGAGCAAGAAGCACGAAGGAAAAGGTGTTTGTGCCTACATGAGCAATGCTTGAGGGAAGAAAGGATAGAGCATGAAGAGCAAGCCGATAGGCTAGCTCAGGACCTACACATAGGTGGTGAGGAATACCAACATGATAGATGTGTCGATTCTCAGCATGAGAGATGCACTAGATAAAGAGATGAGCGCACTCACCATGCCTCACAACATCAACAATGCCTGGATCCTAAATAGACACAACTTAATGAGGAATATGTAGGGATGGAAGATCAGGAGCAGACATATCTTGAACCTCCATCCATGGTCATGGGAGATGAATACAGATGCCCAAATTAGGAAAACATAGGATTACCTCCCTTACCACCATGAGTAAACCTTCAGGAATAGGAGATTATTTCCTCGAAGGTATACCAAATACTCACTGAGAGAGTCAAATCTCTTGAGAAGTAGGACACGGTTGGGAAAAATCTAACTTTGAGAAAAATACACAACCAACCTCTGTGCCCCTTAGTACCGAGTCCTGCATACCCTAGGCACTTTGAGATGCCTAGGCTAGACAAGTTTAAAGGAGAGGAAGACGTGCAAGAACACATTACAAATTTCATGAACGCGTGCTTCCAGCTTGAGCAGAATGATGCCCTAATTCTAAGAATATTCATCATGATGTTATCAGGTGCAACAACTCAATGGTTCAATCAACTGCCCAAGCACATCATCATCAGCTTTGAGCAACTGGTGAATGCATTTCTTGAACGCTTCTCCTTCGGCATCAAGAAGAAGGTGAACTTGTTCGATCTGGTGAACTTAAAGCAATATGATGATGAGCCAGTTATGGACTATGGGAATAGATGGAGGAAAATAATGGTGAAACTACCATTCTCTATTCCCATTGAAGAGCTCACCCGAATGTTCACAAAGAGCTATGCCAAACACATCTCGTTGCTATTGCAACTATAGTAGTATGAATCATTCGAAGAAGCCTTGGCTCAAGCCAAGCTTATAGAGGACATAAAGGTTGATGAAGGAGACCTCAAGCTCTAGAACAAGAAGGAGTGGAATAATGCCAACCGTAACAAGAATCAACAGAAGCAGGCCAAGCCTGCTCAAGTCAACCAGGTTGTTTTAAGCACACCAAAGGGAGGCAATGGCCAACAACCATAGAACTATCAGGCTCACCCCCATCAGCTAATTATGACCCAAAGAACAACCAAGGCCAAAATAAGGAGCATCGACCACCTCACTATTTCATACCTCTATCTGAATCGATGCAATCAATATTTAATCAGTTAAGCGAGGTACAAAGAATCAGATTTCCTGATGCACAACTTCTTGACCCTAATCATCCCAAGCCCAAGGGATATAGGGAAGATCAATACTGCCCATATCATAGAATACAGGGGCATGACATCGAAACATGTATCAGATTCAAGAATGTTGTCCAAAACATGATTGAGAAGGGTGAGCTAAAAGTTGACAACCCATTAGCACCCAATAATAGAGACATGGGTATATTCAGGAACCCATTGCCAAATCATGAGGCCCCTAGGGATCAGGGCACCCAAGTCAACCAAGTTCGAGTCGAACCACCCACTCAGGATGCATCAAAATGGTTGAGATAGTCAACGTGGCAACTAGGAGTCGATGATATGGTCAACCAGAGCCTCTAGTGGCTCCTATTCATATCCCGGCTGCACCTCGATAGAGACAGGTGCAAAAAAATCCTCTAGGTCCACCAGCGTGACCTATGGTAACTATTCAGAGTAGACTAGAACAAAATCTACAAATGACTCTGGCCAAGTTGTCAATTTATGAGCTCATACAACAATCTCCTAGGCATAGGGAGACTTTGATGGAGATCTTGAGATCGATCGAGCTCCAACCCTAGAACCCAGATGCATTCACACACTTTGTGGGGCAAGTGCAGCAGTGCCAAGAGCCTGTGATCCATTTCTATGATCACAAAATCAAGGTAGTGCCTACTACCATAGCAGACCCACCTTTGCATATCATCACATCAATCAATGACATACCCTTCAAGTGGGTTCTAATTGACATGGGCTCATCGATCAATATTATCACAACAAAGGCTATAGGGCACCTAAAGATCCCTAGGTCCAACATTGTCCCAACCTCCTATACATTGAGAGCTTTCAATGATGCGTTGTGCTCCATAGTGGGTATAGTTGTTCTACCTATTCAGGTAGGGAAAAAGACCATCCCCATGATGTGTCACGTATTGGAGGGGTAAATGCAATACAACATCCTCCTAGGGCATCCCTGGATAAGGGACATGCAGTGCGTTCCCTCAATCTTGCACCAATGCATCAAGTATGTGCATGAGGGACAAGTTCATGTGGTTCCATCCGATGAAGAGCCATTTAAATACATGCATCAGGTCGACTTGTCGAGGGACTTTGTCCTTCCATCAACACATCTATACATAAGGCCTTCATCCCTGACCATGCAACTAGAAAATAAGAGCAAATCAGTGTGAGGTGACCCATCCACATCGGCACCACCTCCTACATCTAAAGCTACTAGCACTTCTGAGAAGCCTTCAACATCTAAAGCAAAAGATACTCAGAAGCTGAAAGCACCCCTAGTGGAGGAAGGACCTAAGGAACTTCCAACTATAGCAGCTATAGAAATTCCAAATCCCATGGAGGAGGAAGATTCCCAGGACATAGCCGAGGAGGTACCTCAACCTACCTCACCTACTTCATCAACAATGTCATCTGCATCGCAGGTGATAGTTCACTTAGCCAACATAGGGTTAGGTGAATATCTTGTGTAGAACGTGACTTTCATGCCTATTATTGAGTCTATGCAAGACATGGGATGGCCAAGAGTCCCAAATTTTCCAGTAGGGATAGTAGTTCCATTAGGGGTTCCCCTAACCAAACCAACTTCATCTATGCTGGTTTAGACTATGCCCATACTGCTTCTAATATTGAAGAGGATGAGGATGAACCATTCACCATGGATGTTCATTACTTATCAAATCTTGAGTTTTCTCTAAGGTACTTTGAGCAATGCCATTGGCATGGCTATGGCTTAGGTCTATACGAGCAAGGGCATCGACTTCCATTCCAGTCGTAGTACCAACTACCTACTAATAGGTGGGGTCTAGGGTATCAAATACAGAGCCATGATGATTCTTTGGTAGCAGCCCTAGATAGGCTAAGCTTGGGGTTCAGGGAAGACATTGATTGGAATCCCTATCAACCCCCTAGCAGAAACTACTTGGGTGATGGATGGGTGTCTATGGTCAATATCGAACCACCCGATGAGTATCACCCTGATTCCTCTCTTGAAGCGCACCCATCAGGAATCATCCTATGGGAGGATGAGCCAATCCATGGATATGAGTGAGAGGAAAATGAGTATGTCTCGAGTGAGGATGAATATGAAACTAGCTTGGCTCATCATGGGCCTCAATATCTACAAAACCTCACTTGGTCTGGCAATGTAGAGAGTGGATACATCTTGGATGAGAGTGGCTATGAGTCAGAGGACTCAATTGAGATGGCCTTCCTAAGACATGCATGCCAAATCATAGGGCCAATAGTAAATGCTAATGGATTCTTCATAAGTGATGATGATTATGAAGATGAGACTGAAATGGCCTATCTTAGGCATCAATAGGCAAGTCACCACCCAATTCTAGTGGGTAGGAATGAGGGTTTCTTCATAAGTGATGATGACTTTGAGGATGAGACCGAGATGGCTTATCTTGGGCCTCATCATTTACGTCAAGTCAATCTACTTGTTGAGAGAGAGGTGATACTCCACACCATAGATCCTGACCTTCACTTCTTGGGAAGACCAACAAATCTAGACATCATCTATCACATGGTCTTCCCGGATCCACCAACATTTAGAGAGCTATTGTAGCCTAATGATCCCATCATCTCATCTATCCATAGACTAGATCCTGAGATCCCCATACCCCCAGAGCCACATCTTGGGTATGGAAGGTAAATTATTAATGAAGAGTTTCACCCATGTGGTCCTGGAGATTTCATCCCATCCATCAACATGATCTCCATTGATTTGACCACTCCACTTCACAACCCAATAGATCCTTCGAAACCATTGTGTCTTAACTTAGATGCTATTGATTGGGATCATGTTGATTCACCCCTAGAGCTTGAATATTTCTTCCCTAATGAAGAGATGCTACAACCATTCCATTTTGCACCAGGTTGCGCACATGATGTCTATCATGCTGGTTTTGACCATGATTCAATGGAACCTTTAAACCCAGTAGATGACATCCATTTAATCCCCACTCCTCACCAGCTTGAGGAGGGGTCACATATGGCAATAGAGGAGACTTTTGAAGTGGACATCAGTGATGACCCTTCTAATCCAAAGAAATTCAAGTTTAGAGAAATCTTATCTCTAGAAGAACAGGCCATCATTATTCCTCTATTGAAAGAGAGACCAAGTCTCTTTGCTTGGACCTACAAAGATATGCCGGGACTAGATCCAAAATTGGTTGTCCACAACCTTTCACTAGACCCCACGAAGAAACTGGTCAAGCAAAAGCTTAGAAAGATGCATCCAACCATCGCTTTGATGGTAAAGAATGAGTTGCAAAAACTATTGGATGTAGTCTTTATTGTTCCCATCGACTATCCAGAATGGGTATCAAACATGGTGCCCATAGGAAAACCTGATGGAAGAATCCACATTTGCATAGATTTTAGGGATCTCAATAAGGCAACACCCAAGGATTCATTCTCATTGCCTAACATAGATGCTCTTGTAGATGCAACTACAGGTCATGAGATGCTCTCCCTAATGGATAGTTTTTTGGTTACAATCAGATTCAGATTAAACCTGAAGACCAACATAAAACCACATTCACCACTCCATGGGGAATATTTTGCTACAAAGTAATGCCATTTGGTCTTAAAAATGTTGGTGCCACATATCAATGGGCTATGACATACATTTTCCATGACTACATGCACAAGATCTTAGAAGACTATATCGATGACTTACTGGCCAAGTCATTGCTACGTGAAGAGCATGCTGAGATCCTCAAGAAGGTCTTCGATCACTTGATTGAGCACAATGTCAGGTTGAATCCCAAGAAATGCATCTTTGGCGTAACTTCTAGAAAACTCTTGGGATTCATCATTTCTAAATGAGGCATCAAGGTAGACCCAACAAAGGTAAAGGCTATCCTAGAAATGGCCCCACCCACTAACATCAAAGAGTTGAGAAGCTTATAGGGCAAAGTAGCATCCATAAAGTGATTCATCACACAACTATCAAACAAATATCGACCCATGAATCGACTGCTACACAAGGGGGCCCCATTCTAGTGGGATGAAGAATATAAGTAAGCCTTTTTTAAAATAAAAGAAAAATCCCCAACTCCCCCCCCCCCCCCCCCCCGCCGAGTGGTTTCACTTCTTTTTATATATATCACCCTCTTTTTTTTTTTTGGCCTCCTCGTGGCTACAAGAAAGAGAAGAAAAAAAAAAAAGAGTTTTTTATATCTACTCCCCCCCCGAGGGGGAGATGGGGGGGGTGTAGTATAAGAAAGAATTTTTTTGCTTGGGGTTGTTGTCTCCAACAAAAGTATTCCCCCCCCTCATTCGCCCCCCACACTTTTTTTTATTCAAAAAAAAAATCTTTTTGTATATGATGAGAAAGACATATCATAATACACATATTACAAAGTGGATCATGCTATTGATAGAATTTGACTTGGAATTCATAAGCCAAAAGTCCATCAAGGGATAAGTCATAGCTGATCAATTGGTTGAGGTACCTCTTCAGAATAGTAGGCCTCTCACCATAGAACTTCTTGATGATGTAGTATTCGCATTATCAGAAGCACCCAAACCCGAAGAACCTAAAAATGAAGCTGACATGACTTTGTTCTTTGATGGTTTGAAGTGTGAGCAAGGAGGTGGTGCAGGGATTGTCTTTTTCATGCCACAAGGTGCTCCAATGCCCTTGTCATTTAAGTTAGACTTCCCTTGCACAAATAACAACACCGAATATGAGGCCCTAATATTGGGTCTCCAAACAACCATCGCTATGAAGATCAAAAGGCTAAATATCTTTGATGACTCCCTCCTCATAGTCAACCAAGTCAAGGGACTATTTCAATGTAGGGATCCAATCTTGAAAGCTTACAAGGAGCTTGTTGACACCTATCTAGCCCAACTAGAATGGTACGACATCGAGGCAATCCCTCGATATCAAATAAATTTGTAGACACCATGGCATATTTGGGATCCTTGATCCCTTAGAATCCATCTATTGATTTCACTACCATTCATGTGAAAATGCTCTCGCACTCAATGATGCAGTATGAGGCTTTTGATAACAAAGAATCAATCAACATGATTCATATAGAACCAGACCATGACTAGTTCTATAAAGCCAAAGACTTTTTAAAGAAGGCACCTTGGGGGTCCTTGATCTCGTAGGGTCCTATGGAGAATGGTACCATCATTCACCACAAGGTTGTTTCTCAATCTGCATTTGTGCACATCGAATCATAGGAGGAACAAGTCATCTTATCTATTGAGGTTGTAGCTTTTCAGGATTGGCTATCCCAATTACAAGATTTCTTGAAACTTGGAATTGTCCCATAGGGACTATCACATGCTGAAATATGAGCATTTAAATAGAAAGTGATAAGATATATCTTGCTAGGAGGTATATTGTATCATCAAAGCTATGATGGAGTCCTCCTTCATTGCTTAGAGCCCCAAGAATCAGCTTGGGTGATTTTGTAAGCTCACGATGGTACATGTGGTGGCCACTTTAGTGGCATGGCCATTGTCAAGCGCATCCTTCGAATGGGCTATTACTGGCCCACCATGGAGAAGGATTGTTGTGAGTATGTCAGGAAATGCATTAAATGTCAACATCATGCAAATCTGATGCACTTGCCATCATAGGCCTTACAACCCATTCAGGTGGCTTGGCCATTTTCTCAATGGGGTTTTGATCTAATTAGAAATATTTCTCCCTCGTCATTTAGGTCGACACACATTTATCTTAATGACCATTGAGTACTTCACCAAATGGGTGGAAGTGGTCCCCTTAACCTCGATAATTGGACCATGAATTATGGAGTTCATACTTCACAACATCATCTATCATTTTGGGGTCCCCTTCAAGATAATCTTGGATAATGGTCCATCATTCAAAAATAAAAATATGTGGGCTTTAACATCCAAATACAACATTCAACATAGTTTTGTGACACCATACTATCCATAGGAAAATGGGCAAGTAGAGGCCTCGAACAAGACAATAGTAGCCATCTTAAAGAAGATGGTGAAAGAAAATCATAAGGATTGGCATCTGCAATTACCCCTTGCATTATGGGCTTACAGGACTAGCGTGCGGATGCCCACTAGGGCAACACCATTTTCGCTTGTATATGGCATTGAGGCCATTATGCCCTTAGAGTTGGAAATTCCAACATTACGCATCGCATTGAAAGAGTTCATCAATGATGACACTATGCGGCAAGCTCGCTTGGATCAGTTGACCCTTCTGGATGAACGTCACATCAATGCTCTTGAGCATCTTCATGTTTACTAGGATCATCTAACATGAGCTTATAACAATAAAGTCCACTTGAGAGACTTTAAGGTTGGGGATCTTGTGCTTAAATAGAACCAATAGAACTCAAATCTACCCTCGCACCTATGAGATAAATTTATGGCCAATTGGATAGGTCCTTATATCATCTCTGAGAAGATTGGACCTGGGGCATATCACCTAACATCGCTAGAAGGTGTTGAGGAGCCAGAGCCTCTCAATATTATTCATCTAAGGGTATTTCACACATAAGCACAATAAAACACAAAAACATTCAAATAAACCAACAAAATATCATAAACATTCAAAAATTTCAAAATCACAAAAATAATAGAAAACTTAAAAAAAAGGCTCCAAAGGCATCTTAAAGCCCTTTGGTCAAATCACAAAAGGCTCCAAAGGTATCATAAGCCCTTTGGTCAAATCACAAAAGCTCCAAAGGCATCTTAAAGCCCTTTGGTCAAATCACAAAAGGCTCCAAAGGCATCATAAGCCCTTTGGTCAAATCACAAAAGCTCCAAAGGCATCTTAAAGCCCTTTGGTCAAATCACAAAATGCTCCAAAGGCATCATAAGCCCTTTGGTCACAAAAACTCAAAGGCATCTTAAAGCCCTTTGGTCACATCACAAAAGCCCCAAAGGCATCTTAAAGCCCTTTGGTCACATCACAAAAATCCCCAAAGGCACCATAAGCCCTTTGGTCAAAAGCAAAACATAAAAGCACAAAAATAGTTTAAAGTCAAAAAGTTCAAAAACATTCAAAATAATCAAAACTCAAAAACAATTGAAAGCATCAAAAATACAAAAACATTTGCATTTGCATTTGCATTCATGTAGTTGCATTGCATATAGGCATGTTGCATCCATTGCATTTGCATTAGGTAGGTTGTGTTCACAATCTTACAAATGACACCATGTTTGTACCTCAATCATGCATCTTCAAAATCCATCATCATCCATAACCCATGTGTGTAACTATGTTTTTCAACACAACCCCTCCTGTTGCTATAAGGAATATACTAGGGTTTTTTGGTCACTCAGCCATACCTAGTGATTTTATCAGATTTTATAGAAAGCTATCTTCACTAGCAGAAGATGAGGTCTAGTTTTGATAGTACCTAGTATATTTCAGAATCCTATCACTAATCAAAACACTAAAATCCTAGTTGAAACAAGGGAAATATGAATGCTACAAAGTGGTACTAGGCATCCTAAGTGAAAGGTTTCTACTTGCTCACCTTGTGATGCGCATGGTCTAGGATTTTGATCATTGGCAAAAGGACAAGCTCCCCCCTACCCAAAGAAATCCCTTGCTTTCATCAAAACAAGCAAAAATCCTGAAACAAAGCAAAATTCAAAAGCAAAATAAATAGTGATTATCATCACTACAAAAATCCCTTGCTCAAAAGAAAATAAAAATTCAAAATAAATAGTGATTTTCATCACTAAAGCATGAGCAAGTATCCCAAATAAATGTGAAGAAAAGAAGGGGGTGAAGAGCTTGAATCCCTGGAATGGTCGATCTCCACAAACCATTGAGTGATCCCTAATACAACAATGGGCTGCATGAATCCTGCCTGGCATTAGGGTAAGCTCAAAGCAATTTGCAAAAAGGGCTAGCTTTAGGTGTCCTGTATCACCTAGTGGTCTAATCCAACTGAGTCCAACTTAGGATCAGGATGAACATTTGAGGATCCCCAATACAACAATGGGCTGAATGAATCCCACCTGGCACTGGGGTATGCTTATGTTTTATCTAATATATTCATTTGCACACATAGGGATAATGAGTATCTAGGTCTTCATAACAAAAAAATTATCTTTCAGGAGTCCTGTATGGTCAGTATACAACTTTTGATGGAGTAACTAGGGTGTTTGAGTCTCATGGAAAACCTCAAAAATCCCCTCATAGCAACAAATCATGTCATCAATCAAATCATCAACTTTCTTTAGGAGGTTTTGTTCATTAAATAGTGTGCATGAAATAGGATAGATACCAGATAAATATCAGCAATGAATTTAGATGACCACTGACTATTTTGTACATATCTTTTAATTTACAGAAGCTTATAAAGAAAGTACATACATATCACATCATCTCATCTCACATTTGAATGTGTAAATGATTAATTCTTATTATAAGAGTTATTATTTATTCATGATTGATTATACATTCTGTGGTGTCACCCATTAGATTTTTGAACTCATATCACATGCATTCCTTATGTTTTAAGTGATTAAAGCATACAAGTTCATTTACATTAGATCATCATCATAACTAATGCATGCAAACATATTTCATGTACCATATCATAACAACATAAGTTAGATGCATACAATTAGATCAAAATTAAACATGCATTTAAATAAGCATTGCATCCATATATGCATACATCACCATAATGCATCTATACATCTAGATCATACCATCTAAGCATTCATTCATCACATAGCTAGAACATGTAAATCAATACATCACATCATATAGCATAAAATCATCATACTGCATCACATAAACATAAAAGCAAAAACATAAAATACACATAATGAGTCTCAAAATGTAGATATCATATATATATATGTGTGTGTGTGTGTGTCAAATAAGTACATAAGGGTACAAAATTCCATAGGCTACAACTAGTGTAGGTCATCCAACCTTACACTCCAAAAATGACAATAGTAAAAGTATAAGGCTTCCCCTGTCACCTACACCCTCGTCACCCTCTCTACGAGGAGGACTAGAGCTGGTACCTACTGTCCTCTCAGTCTTGGTCGCTATCCTGGGTTGGGCAACTATAGACTACCCTGATGTGCTCACCCACTCCTGTGACCCCCAATTATAGACCTATCTCGAGGAGTAGCACCTAGTCACCTGAATCATAAGCTCAAGATGGAAATATAGAATATCCTACTACCTAAGCCTGCTCCTCTAATAAGCCTTGGAGACACCACATTTGAGCCCCTAGATCTAGACCTATCGGTCCCTATACAACTAGAAGAGATGGTACAACCTATAGTGCAGCATCCCTTTTTGTAGTGAGTTGCTCTATCTTAAGCAGTATTGAGTCTAGTATCTGTAGAGTGGCCCTCTCCTCATCAAATATACATATGAAGCCTAGCAATAGTAGAGTCCGACTATAAGATCTGAATCTGAGCTACCTAAAGCTCAGCCTCTACAATGTAGTCTGAGCTTAGAGAGGAGACTCCTACTCCTCTGGAGCTAACTCCTCCTCCTCAGAGATACTTCTCCTCTACTCTACTCTATGCTATCCCTAGTCCTCTATCTGGCCCACACTCGGTGCCCATCAGGATCCTCCACATCTACCTCATCCAAAGTCCACCCTAAGCTACCATTACCATACCATAGCCGTGTGACCCACCACTGGGTATATGCCTCTGTACCCCTAGTATCTACTATACTAACATCCACTATTGGAGGATCATCATCCTCTATGACTATTATAACTTGAGGTAGTGGAAGATCCCTCTCTATAGTAATCTACCTATACAAAATGGTCTCTAGAGGTACATCCTACTGTATGCCATACTATCGAAGCACTCAAGAGTAATGGAAGAACTCTCTGATGCCACCCTTGTGATCGATAACCCATCGGTCATATCGAGTCTGAGTTGTGAACTTATCTACCTCTACCTAGGTGGGGCACTCATGATAAGGTCTCTAGATGATGTCCTTGGCCTGTAGGCTAGTCATAGATGTTATGTAATGAGAAATATCCCCTACATGGTATTGACTCTTGTGCTCCTCATGCTCTCGGGGCCACCTAGATCTATAGCACTAAGCAACATCAGCTACGATAGTAATCTCAATAGGTAATCCTCTTGGGTGGTCCACCTTGATGTGCTCCCATCCCCAGATCTAGAGGAGTAGGCTACAAGCAATGCTGGCTCATCCATACTACTGAATCTTATAGAGCTCATCATAGCACTGAGCTAGTAATGCACTCCCCCAAGCCATGATGATGGGCTCTATGCTATCCATCAAGTCTTGGACCATAGCTAGGAGGTTCCATGGGAACCTCACTCTAGAGCAGTCAGGTAAAAGCATGTTACATATAACATGCATCAAAATGGCCTATCATCATGAGAAGACATCCTCTCGGTACCATCGATCCATAGAGATCCTACCATGATGGGTATCATAGAATGTTGTAGCTGCATGAGCTCCAAAGACCCTCATAAAGACTACATCTCTGGCATTAGTAGGAGAGGACACAATGGGAACTCCATCAAAAGGGATCCGGAAGATCCTATAGACATCCTCCGGAGTGATGGTCATCTCACTCGTAGGGAGATGAAAGGTGTTGGTCCTAGAGTCCCACCTATGTGCTAAGGTAGTAAGGTAGGCCTGATCTGACATGATCATCGGTAGCCTAGTAATGTACTAGAGTCCATGAGCATCAAGCCAATCCCAATATGTCATCCATCTAGGGTAGAAGATCCATGAGCAATTTAGGGTCTCAAGCCCATGCAGACAGAATCTAAGAGTGCAAAGTAAATGCCTAAATTAAATGCACTTAAAAGCTAAAAGGAGCAATAAAATAAAAATGGTGCAAAATTTATCTAAGATAAGCCTAAGGCTATAAACATAATGACTAAATGCACCTAAACATTCAAAAAAATCAAATTCTACACTTCAAAATTGCAAAAAAATCAATTAAAACCCTTAAAAATCAAAAAATCAAAAATTAACCTAAGGTCGCGTAGCCGCTCATGCTAGGAGCGGCCACTAGCGATCGCTAAAGTCGATAGTGGCCAACTACCAATGGTCAAAAAATTGACCATTGGAATTCAAGTTAGTCACTGATGATGATAACGGCCCCTCTTTGGCCATTTAGGGGCCTCTGAGCATCAGCGACCATGAGGTGACATGCCAATGATGTCCCCCTCATCCAAAAATAAAAAAATTGAAAAAACATAAAACTAAGCTAGACCCACTAAAATTAACCCTAACCTAGACCTATTGATCGGTTCGGTTCGTTGCCAATGAGTTTAGTTTGGTTCATTTACCGGTTACTTAGTGAGGTTCATTTTACCCAATAAAATAAATAAAGAGCTAGGGTTTGAGAGATACCCATGAGTCATCGGCTCCTCCACTTGTCGATGCCTCACCTTGCTCCACCATGGTGTCTAGTTTTGGTAGCGTCTCGAGTCACAATCAATCTCTCTCACCTCAGAGCTCAAAAGTGCAATTGATAGCTGGAATAATGAAAAGTCAAACCCTAAAAATTGCTTTTATATTTTCAATTTATGCCTCGATCACTACTGGCATTAGTGGCCCACACTTTCTGTTGGACTTGACAATGGCCATGAAGTGGTAATTAGGGGTCGTTGGACCTGATAGTGGCTAGGAAACAAAGAGAAATTCACTCAATTTCTCACCATGAGGCACCTAAAAATGGGCCATTAAACATACCTATCAGTCCAAAATAATCAAAAATTGCACAAATACCAAAAAAATTACATAAATCAAAATCCAAAAACATTATAAAATTCAAATTAACACAAAAATCAAATAACAACAAAATCTCAATTGAGCCTCGTATTCAGTTATTTACTCTATACACTTGGTGGTTGTAGCGACTTGCACTCCATGCAATTCGACAAGATGAGTAAATTACCATAAGGCCACTTGGGGTAAATTAGTTATGGTAGAATTGAGATGCTTCACTTCAATCTCGAAGAAGGCCATGGTGGCCAAACTGCCCCACGGAATGAGGATTCATCTCATTTCTTCTATAATTCATAATCATCGAATGTAGTGATTCAACATAGGCTTAAATAGAATTGCTATCATCCTTGATTCCCTAAGAAGGCCATTGCGGTCGGACCGCTCCATGGGATAGAGATGTACAATTACTAAAAATGGTTGAAATCACACCTGAGATGGGACCTACCCTATAACAACAAAGCAAACCTCTAAAAGGGTCCAAATCATTCATCTTGGTCAAGCGACTCATCACTTTATTCATTGTCCTTCCCTCATCGACTCGTCGTTTGAGGGGGTAGTCATAATATCAACAATCATAATCAAAATCAATAAAATATCACTCGATCATGTCAAATTGCATTCATCTTATGAATCATTGCCAACAACTATCATAAGCTTACCCTTTGCTGGGGCAAAAAGCAAATATGATAGTTAAGTTTGTAGCTCTCCTCCTTTCGAACCTATAGTAGCACTGAAGCTACCCGATTTCCTGATGGACATGTGCAAGCTTTCACAAATTTAAGCCTTCCATCCTATTGGAAGTAATGATTCTAGGATGTGCACCCTTTCTCATGACTAGGGCATCCAATGTTGATCAGATCAATGATCATCACACACCCTACAATGTGGCCCTAGGTGGTCTATTTTTGCTCCATGCTGTGTTTTCCCACAATGCATCCCAAAAAGGGGCATCTGTAGACACCTAAAATACATCATGTTTAGGAGACTACTCATATGGACACACCCAAAGACCATATGAATGATCTTGGACCTCTCCAAGAGCTAGCAGTGGTCCTAACCACTCAAAAAGGGTAGTTCTAGCCCATCCAGGCTTAGCCGCTATCAAGCACAGTGACCACCACACCTGGCCGCTGAAGCTGAGAGCGGCCACACCTAGCCACTGATCTAAATAGTGGCTAGCACCAAGCACAGTCTGGCCATGAATACGGGCCCAGATCATGCAGTCTGACTACACCTTGCATTGCTTGCAGGCAGATTTTGGTGAGGAACTCCCAGAGTTCCTCCTAACTGCCCCTTCAATGCAAATTTGTGATTGATGCTTCCCCTCGGGATGGTCAGTTGCATGTAAATTTGGATTTTGGCTTCTCTAGGAAGCCAAGATCTAGATCTAGATCTAAAATAGGGAGGTCTACATATGGACTCTCCCAAGCAAAGCAAATGATCCATGAATATCAAAATTTTGTGCAGCGAAGCCCTGGTAGATCAGAGAGTGAATCCACACCCCCTTTGAGGAGCAGCGAAGCGCTATCCGATTGAGCTACGTCTACGCACCTACTTTCAGATCCATTTATTCTTCACCACCCATCAGTGTACCAGACACAATAGGCGACCCTTGAACATCAATTGGAGCAAGGAATCTAGTGCTACAACCCCTGGTTCATGAGGAGAAGAGCTTCATTTCATGGCCGCTGTCATTGATAGTGGCCCGTAGGCATAGCCTAGGGTTTTCAGACATTATTTTCCTAGTTCTAGCTTAGATCTATTATTGCTTTGATTTATTAATTAGTTTTAGCATAGATCTGATTTCTTTAATGCATTTACATCGTATTTCTGAGTTATCCATGCATTTATCACTTAGTTTGTGCTTGCATTTTAATATTATCATGCTCATATATCATGTTTATCAGATCTGCTAATAAGAGCCTCTTCCTCACTGCTAAGTTTCCACAATCAACTTCTATATATCATTTCATACAGATGCCTTCTAAAATTTAAAGTTTGTCAAGATAAAATTTAACATTGACAATGGCTAAATTATTTGTTGCCCAGTTTCTATATCTATAAATATAAATATATTGTTTATAACAATCTTAGAGTTTCTTAATACTCTTTTTTGGAATTTTATGCCCCTACTACTCCAAGATATTATTTTCATTGTAATTTTTTGCTTTTATTTGTGGTTTTAACCCCACTTCTTGTTAACACTTAGGATATTTGCTTTTGTTTTCTCATATCAATATCCCTTTTGGGTTTCTTTTTCTCTTTGTTTTGCTTCTTGGGTCTTCCTCCATTTTTTCCATTCTCACCCATACTTTCATTTTCATCAATCTCTTTTATCTTCTTCATTAATCTCTTACATTGCTCAAAGTAAGACTTATCATCTATAAGTTTGTCTTGTTATGAAGGATTTGTAGAACATTGCACCCCCTCAAACCTTGTAGTATTAGAGGGTATGTTGCACTAGTGCCACCGGCTACATTAAAAAATTTACTCGATGCAATTGGAGGTTATAGTGGTAGTAAGGAGCAGGAGTTGAATCCACGAAGAGGTGTAGAAAATTGTAACAAGTTACCGATTTCTCTAGTATAATAAGAAAAAACACATTCTTTTTATATTGCACTGGAAACCTAAAGTGCAAGGATACTCTTCCAAAGCAATTACCCATTTATAATACCCTACAAACTCTAAATTATTATAGACTTCCTCCATCCTCATTTCTTTATTGTGTTGCTCTTGAAATCCTAAAGTGCAAGGAATAAACTCTATACCACTTTCACTTTTATTACCAAGAGAAGATTTTATACTACTTGAGGAAAATGAAGATGATTTACCTACAAATATCTTGATCTTTTTTTTCATCTTTGTGTTAGAATTTTCCTCCACATCTTCCTTCACACCTTAAATTTCTTTTAAACTTGAACTTACATATTGTACTTTCTCATCCCTTATATCCTTCTTTGTTTCTTCTAATGATTGATCCAAATGAGTTATGGTGATATTTTTCATAAGATGTTGTATATAGGCTTTCTTTGCCTCTTCTTTAGAAGTGGAATCCTTGATCTGATCTACCTTCTAATAATGTATGATTTCCTTGCTTTGCCTTGAATTTTATCTCATGACCAAATTTTCCTCTCTTTCGTCATAGTTTTCACTTTGCAAAATCTTGCCAAGTGGACAATCTCATAAAAATTACGACAACAAAATGCGATGTTTTCATAATCCACTTGTTGATCCCATTCTCTTGATTCAAATTTAATCTTAATGGATTGTGGCAAAGGTTTTGAAATATCCATAGCAACACATATTCTGGTATAAATAGCATGCTTTTGCTCCTTAATAGTTAGTCCTTCTTTGATGAATTATCCTAGGGTATTTCTAATATTCTTCAAAACATCCTTATTGAGAAGTTGATAAGGAAGTCCAAAAAACCTAACCCAAGCCGAAATCTTCTTAATAGTTTATGTTTCAACAAAAAAAATTCATTCAATGGTCTTAAATAAATGTCATATTTCCCTCTAAACCATGGACCACCACTCAATATTTTCTCTGGTTTTTGAATTAAAAAATATGACAAGGAAAAAACCTTTGGGAAGAAAAGTGATAGAGTAATATGAATTCAATCCCCAATTCCACTTGATCCAATCTTGAATCACCAAAAATCCTAGCTAGGATATATGAAATTTATATATTAACCCTTTGCTTTTCAAAACCATTATATCATGCTCAATCATCTAATCCTTAATAGTCATTTTTGGTGTAACATCTACTACCTGGATCAAAATTGCCATATATTTGCTCTTCCATTTATATTTACCTTGGGCATCCTGACTTCCCATTAAGGATTTCAAATATGACTTTGCTCGCTCCTGGTTTGCACTCGCTGCTAGCTCACACTCCCTCTTGGCTTTTTCGGCTGGCACTTGTTTTGCACTCCTATCTCTTATTTCTTCCAACATTCCATTGCTTGGCAATTTTTTTGAAATAATATTCACCACATACATGGTAAGGGTTTGAAGCATTGATATACTCCAAATGAATTTGTTGCTCTTTTGTCATATTTGAAGATCTCAATATTGCAAAAAGAGTTGAATCCTTCTCCACTCTAAGTAGTGTAAAATCCTCCCACCATACTCTACAACTCCTAGGGTTTGTTGTTTATGAATTCTCCTTCACTTTTTGCTCTCTACATGACAGTTTGGCTTTCCAAACAGCATTCAGATGACTAGGCTCTCTAGTTCATGCACCATGGCTCTAGCTTCATTTGCAATCCTTCCAACAAAAACCACACAACTTTAGCATTTCACTCTTTGCATCAATGAGAACACTTCTTCCAATGCCAAGATCTTGTGGCATACAATAGCAAAGGATATCTCAAAAATTAAAACACAATTTCCTCGCACTCTACCCCAAACGACCAAGCTTCAACTTCACTCGTAGTTCCTCACGCTCTAGCTTCACCCATATTTTGCACTCTAGCTTCACCATTAGTTCACAGCCTTAATCCATCACGATCCAGCTTCACCTATAGTTCACCCTCTAACTTCATCCATAGTTCACCTACAATTCACCCTCTAACTTCATCCACAGTTCCCGCCATACAGTTCCTCACCAGCTTTATCTGTAGTTCGCATCCTGCAATTCCTTGCGCTAACTTTTATTTTTTGATATCATAGGAATCGGTAACATCTTTTTATATTTAACAACTAGGCATAAGGAACATACATTCTCCTTGAGGTTTTTGCTTCCGAACACAAGTCAAATAATTGAAATTTCTTCTATAACCCGTGCCTCTCCTCGGTAAACACGACTCGGAGTGAGAGAGACCCCGGTGGCATCAGGACCATCGTCAAGCTACTAATGTGTACTCTGCTGACTCAAGTCAAACTACTACCTTTGTCCAGATTGGACATGCCCTTAAGGTTTGAACCTAGGTCTCCTCTTGGTAAGTGCCCAATTTCTTACCAATCCACCTAGGCCTTGGGGACCTTTGCTCCAACTTCACCCATATTTATTTTAAATTAATACATGTTAAAACAAACTATTTGATGTTTATTCTTATTACGAAGGATTTTTTTATATAATAATACTTTATCTTTGCCAACTTTGGTTCAATAGTTAGACAAATATTTAATATAGCTCACACCAAGGTTTAAATTTTCACAGCACAAAATAGTTCAATATAATTAAATTTATGTTAAAAAAAAAAAACCTTTCAAAACCCCTAATAAAATAATAATAAAATATTTAATTTTAATATATTTTTAGATAATAATTATTCTTTACATATTTTTAAGATAATAATTATCTTTCTGTAAATTTATGAGTAAAAAATAAAGAATTGATAAAAACTTTTTTTTCAGAAATATTCAAATTTAAAATAAAAAATAACATTTTAAAAACCACAACTTCTATTAGGTTTTGTATCATTTAATATTACATTTATATTTTAAATTTAATATTTTTAAAATCTATTTTGAAAGACAAGTATTTTTTTTTTTATACAAGGGAATAATTTTTGCTTTATTTTTTAAATATTTACTTTAAGGAAATCTAAAGAAACTCAGGATTGGAACTACCGATTTTAAGTTGAAAAATACCTACTATCTTCGTCCTTCAAAGACAATTTTTAACCTGAGGGCATAAAAGTTATTTCAAGAAAAGGTGGGCACAATAGTTTTATACTAGGAGGCTGGACGATTTTCGCAGGACTGCCCAAACTGCCGAACTCGTTTCGGCCATATCTCACTCATCCGAACTCGGATTGAGCTGAAAATTTTGAGGGTAGATGCCTGAAAAACCCTAGAACGTCTCCACCAATTTTCATATCATTTGGAGCAACACAGATCCTAGCGCAGCCCTATGTGTGAACGATATATTTGGCAAGCGGCTATGCGAGGGTTTCATATGGGTTGAGTGCAAGCGGCTCCAGAGGTTGGTTTTTAGGGCCTTCGGGCCCTAGCGGCCAATATTTTTGTGGTTTATGCTCAATATTTTAGCAGGAAATGTTGCAGGGGATACAAGATGGGTTAGAAATTTGTCTTTCAACAGATCATACTGTGAACTTGAGTGACAACGGCTTCCAATTTGCTGCTCAAAAGAAAAGTGAAAACCATACCTTTCCACGGCGTCTAGGGCAAGGATTAAAGAGATCTCGAAACAAGTTTCAAGCAGTTGATCAAAAAATGGCTCATATCTCAAATGAATCTGGTGCTAAGGTGCACCCACAAAATAATTCTACTTGTGAAAACCCTTGTCAAGGGTAAGAATTTTGAATACTCAGTCCCAAAAATAAATTTTAGGGATGCCCTTCATGGTGGACAGCCTCGGCCCAATGCTAATATCAATATTAGGGCTTCCCATAAACCTCTAATAATGCCTAAGATCGATCCCGGGAAAACAGAGTCGGGATGTCTTAAAGCGGTGATGGAACTCCTATTGTTAAGCTTGATATGGGGAACATTCGGATGGCATTGAAGATTTGGAAAAAAGAGGACTAATTTGTCGGTTCGTGGGTTTTCAGTCCGAGTCTATCCGCTTTCAAAGTCTGGGCTGCAAAAATGCTGGAAAACTAAAGGTGAGTTACAAATCTCTATTTATCCAAATGGTTATTTTCTTGTTTTATTTGCTAATAATGAAGATAGAGAGAAAACTTTTCAAGGGGGTCCTTGGTTTTTTGGAAGGGCGGGGCTTTTCATGAAGCCCTGGCATACTAAATTTAAAGCCGAAGAAGAGATGCCTTCTATAGCTCCCGTGTGGGTTAGACTCTTTGGCCTCCCTATTGAATTTTGGAATCCTACTATTTTTTCTTCAATTGGAAACTCTTTAGGAACTTTTATGATGATTGTTGATTGTACTCAAAATTTTGAACATATTATTTATGCTCGAATTTGTGTTTTAATGGATTTTGACAAACCCCTTCCTAAAAAGATCACATTACAATTTGGGGAAGACACTTGGGAGCAAGTAGTGGACTATGAGAACATTCCTTTTCGTTGTAGAATTTGCCATGAATATGGTCATTTGGCCAGTGCTTGCCCAAATAAAATTCCTGATCAAAAGAAAGAAGATATAAACTTGGCAGGTTTCCAAATACCTAAGAAGAAGAACACTCAGAAAAAAATAGTTATGAAGGATCAATCAAAGTCATTTGCTAATATGTTTGAAATACTTTCCACAAATGATGTCCCAAGTGAGGAAGAGGAAATAATGGAAACTGAAATCTTAGAAACACAATTTGAATATGAAGGGAAGAACTCAAGAGACAAACCAACAAATCAAAGGTTTTCAACGAGAAAAAAAAGGAGAAAATTTACACAAGAAAAACAATATTTCAAATGTCAAAACTTCAAATAATGCAGGTCCCAATATAGACTCCATTGAACCATCTAGTAAAATTTTGGGAGTGTATGAGCATTCTTCAAGGTTAGAAGCCATCTCAGATTCAATTGGAATAAGTCAAGAAACAGGGAAAAAAAATTGAAGATGGATTCCAATCAAAAAATAGGTCGCAAGACCAATCAATATCATATGGTAAAAGAAGGTGAAAAGCTTGTAGAGGAAGGTAAGATTAATGCCCTTCCCAAATTTTTTAGCCCTGGTATTAATGAAGATCATCACTTGGAATATTAGAGGACTCAAAGGGAGTCTTTCAAAACAAAATGAAATTAGAAGAATGATTCAAATAAATCATCCACATCTTGTTTTCCTTCAAGAAACAAAGATGTCAATGGAGGATATGGACTTAATTGCCAGTAAAATTTGGCCAGTTGGAAAAGTGGTTTCCCTCAGTTCCCAAGGGACTTCGGGTGGCATTGCTTGTCTTTGGGACCCAAAAGAGGTAGTTATTCACCATATGGTTGGCAGTTGGGGTTTGTTGGCTATAGCTATTCAAAGTAGACATTCCAGCTAGATTATGCTCTGCATTCTTGTTTATGCCCCGACTTCTTTAGAGGAAAAAAGAAGACAGTGGAAGGATATTACTCATATTATCTCTCATTTTCCTAAAGCTTGGATCTTGATCGGAGGAGATTTCAATACCATCCTCTCTCTGGATGAGAAAAGGGGGAAATAGAAATTTGGACAAAAGCACCGACCTCATGAGCGAATATATTGTAAACCTCCATCTTGTGGATATCCAACTAGATAATGGCCTTATGACTTGGTCTAACAGAAGGCAAGGCTTAGCTTGTATAATGGAGAGATTGGATAGGTTTTGCTCTCTGAAAATTTCTTAATCCATGGTCACATTCCTAAAGTGAAGACTCTTAATAATGTTGGTTCGGATCATTGGCCAGTCATGGTGGAAATGTGGAAAACCAATGTGAGTTTCTCTCCTTTTCGTTTTCAATTAATGTGGCTCAGAGACATTTCCTTCGAGACCTCGTGTGCAACAATGGTGGAAGGAAGGTAAACCTAGGCATGGGACTAAGATGTTCTGTTTTGCCAAAAGACTCCAATACATTAAATCCAAAATCAAGACTTGGAAGCTGGAAAGAGTTTGGGGATGTTCATAAAAAAAAACATGAAGTTATTGCTCATCTTGAAAATTTGAATAAGAAAATCCGTTTAGATGGCCTCACGAGAGAAGAGAAGTGCGAGATGAAATTAAACTCACAACTCGGTTAGAGGAATGGGAAAAAAGAGAAGAAATCTTATGGAAGCAAAAATCTAGAATTCAATGGCTCAAAGAAGGAGATCGAAACACAAATTTCTTTCACAAATCTCTTCTAGCTCGAAGATCTCACAACTTTATTTCTTCCTTAACTTCGAGATCTTGGAGATGTTGTTTATACTTGGGATGGCATGAACTCTATTGTTGTTGATTACTTTTCCAATATTTTTCTTGCTACTCCTCTTGACTCGGCTTCTCAACAAAATGTTCTTCAAGCAATCCCTTCTCTTATCACTTAGAGGAGAACTCTATTTTGGTTGCTCCTGTTACTATCAATGAGCTTCAACAAGTAGTTTTTAAAATGCAAAAAGGAAAACCCCAGGTTCTGATGGTTTTCCTATTGAGTTCTACCAAGAGTTATGGGATATCCTTCATGTTGATTTATTAGAGGTGGTGGAAGAAGCCAGGAAAGCCAAAGAAATTTTGAAGGTTATCAATAAAACTTATATTACTCTTGTTCCAAAAGCTCAAGAGGTTGATCATATCTCGGCTTTTAGACCTATTGCTTTATGTAATGTTCTTCTCAAAATCATTACTAAAATCATGGCGAGAAAGGTTGAAGCCTCTTTTGCATAAGATTATTTCCCCAGAGCAAGGGGGATATGTGGAAGGACGTCAAATAGTAGATGAGATAGTTCTTGCTCAGGAAGCCATCCATTCCATGGATATGCAAAATTCTCCTTCTATGTTCATTCGGTTAGACTTATCCAAAGCTTATGACGAGTGGATTGGCACTTCCTTATCAAAGTTTTGAGGCAATTTGGTTTATCTAAGGATTGGATGGATTGGATTATGGGATGTATCTCTTCGGTTTCCTACTTAGTTCTTATCAATGGCAGGCCTTCTCGGTCTTTCCCGGCTTCCAGAGGTATTAGGCAAGGTGACCCGCTATCCCCTTATTTATTCATCATTCTTCTTGAATGCTTGGGTAGGACTATAACCAAAAGAGGGAAAACAAAACCCTTGAGGGAGTTACCATTGCTCATGGAGCTAGACCTATCTCTCATCTTCAATTTGTGGATGACTCTACTCTTTTAGGTAAAGCTACAGTTAAGGAAGCTTCTAATATTAAGCAAATAATTAGCTATTTTTCTAAGGCTCCTGGGCAGTTGATCAATGAAGACAAATCTAAAGTTATTTTCTTTCACTGCTCTGCTAGACAGGAATCCATGGTCTTGGATAAATTAAGATATAAGAAGACCTCTCTTCCAATCACTTATTTAGGTATTCCCATAAATATTCAAAGGCAAAAAAATAAATATTGGAATTGGTTGTTGGACAAAGTCAAGAAGAAAATTGGAAAGTGGACCAACAAGTGGCTTTCTTTCGGGGGTAGAATCACCTTGGTAAAATCAGTCCTTCAAGCTATTCCTATTTATGTTTCTTCCATTTTGAATATCCCAAAGGCTGTTCTTCGAGAATTGGATCAAATCGGTCATCGTTTCCTTTGGAGTGGTACTAAGGAGAAAAGAAAATGGGCCTTGGTGAAATGGGATACTTTATGTCTTCCTAAGAGTGAAGGGGGTTAGGATTTCGGTCTTCAATTAATAACAACAAAGCTTTAGTTGCTAAATTATATTGGAGGATGTTGCATAACCCCAATGCTCTTTGGGCCAATAATCTCCGTGCTAAATATCTTGAGAACAAAAGTCCTGAAGACCTTGTTCGCTATCAACTTCCTACCAAAGGTTCTCCCATTTTAGCAGTTCTTAAGGCTGGTGAGGATTTGATAAAGAAAAAATTATTTTGGATCATTCATAATGGTCAACATGCAAATTTTTGGACAGATTCTTGGGATGGTCACAAGCCTTTGATAACTCGGTTTCCCGATTGGAGGCCTTTGATGGAGGAGCTTCACCGAGCTAATTGGATAAAGGTGGCTAATTACTTTCGGTACCATATTGGTAATTCAAAGGTTGGTAGATATTGGATCCCTATTGAGGACTGGCCTATTCAAATCCCAGAAAGGCAAAGACAAGATATCCAAGGCATCCTTCATATGAGATCCCTCTCTTGGTCCCATGAAAAAGATTGTTTTGGATGGAACAACACTACTAAGGGTGAGTATTCCGTTGCTCAAGGTTATTTGACCTTATGCCATAATAATCCCAACCATTCTTCTTTTCTCAATTGTGGGCTCAAAAGCTTTGGCCTAAGGTGAGGTTCTTTAATTGGCTTTTATTGCATCGTAGGGTGCTTATTGGTGAGCAACTTATGAAGCGTGGTTTTCATGGCCCTTTTAGATGTGAAATGTGTGAAGAGAATGTAGAAAATATCAACCATATTTTTATTGAGTGTACTTTAGCCTCCCGAGCTATGGAGGAGAATGGCCACTTTACTTGGCTTACGGTGGTCCAATTTTTTTACTTTTGAACGACTTTGGAGGGATTGGCCTAATCAAGAGGGTGTTGATCATTTTATTAGGCGGTTAGTTTGGATGGGTTCTACCATTCTTCTTTGGAATATTTGGAATGAAAGGAACAACCAAATTTTTAATCAAGATAGGAAGGATATTCACTATATTTGGCAATAGACCATAGCCAACTTAGTTGAATCGGTCCATCAACTCCTTAATCACCCTCAAAACTCCCACCAAATATGGGATCAAGTGATGCAAAGATTGAAGATTAAACCTTCTAAGGGCAACCAACTTAAAGGGAATGTGAGTATTAGTAAGATGGATAGGACTAGAAATTGGCAACCTCCTCCTAAGGATTTTGGAAAAGTCAATGCTGATGGAGCCTCTAGAGGGAACCCTGGAAAAGCCGGTGTGGGAGGAATTGGTAGACTTTCGGATGGCTCCCTGGTTTTTACTTTTCTTGAGAATTTGGGTATTCTTTCCAATAACCTTCGTTGAGGGGTATGGTATCCTCGAGAGGCCTTCGAGGAGGCTACTAAGGTTGGATGGGAAAAGGTGTTAGTTGAGTCGACTCTCAACTTATGATTAATCTCTTGAAGACTCCTTCTAAGAATCATAAGGTGGATTGGAGAATAAAAAGAATTATTGAGAAGATTCGGTTAATCCAGGATGGGATTTTTGAAAGTTGATTACGGTCATGTGGTCGAGAGATCAAAACAAGAGTGTTGATGCTTTAGCTAATTGGGCTTTGGACAAAGGTGATCTTACTTGTTATGGCCACCCTCCTATATGGTGGGCTTCTCAAATTAGGGAAGCTCTTCTTTCTATCATTTCTTTGGATGGCTCCGAGTTCCGAAGGTACCTAGTTTCTTCTTGTTTTTTTTTTTTGCTTCTCTTTGGTTCATTCAGTTTTTTTAGTTCCCTAGCTCATTCTATTCTTTATTTTGTTTCCTCTGTTGATTCTTGCCTTAATAGTCTTCTGGTCTAGATAGGTCATTGTTTTGTTCATTGTTTTTTTTTCTTTTTTCTTCTTTGTTTTTTTTTGTTTAGTTTTTTAAGGTGGGTGGGTTCTTTTGTTTTGTTTTGTTTTTGTGTTCTTTGTGTTGTTTTTCGTTGTTCTTGTGTTTTTGTTGTTTTGTTTTTTTTTATGTTTTTTGTTATTGTTCTTGTGTTTTTTTCGTTCTTGTTCTTGGGTTTCTCTTTGTTTGTGTTATTTCGTGTTTTTATGTGTGAGTGTCTTCTATGTTTTTTGTTTTTGTTTATTGTCTGTTGTTGGTTGTTTTTTATTTTTATTTTATTTATTTTATTTTTTAGGTTTTGGTTGTGTTTATTTTTCATGTTTTTTTTTGGGTTATGTCTTTGTAGTGTTCTGTTGTTTTTGTCTTGTTTGTGTTTTGTTATGTGGTTCTTGTGTTTTTCTATGTGGTTTGTGTTGTGGTTTCTTTTTTCTTATTGTGCGTGTTTGGTTGTGCTTTTGTTTTTGACACACTCAAGGAGCATGTTTTTTATTTTATTTTATTATTTTTGTTGTTATTTACTTATTTTTAAATTGGTTTTGTGTGTTTGTTTGCTCCTTGAGTATGTCAAAGGTGGTAGGCCAGGTCCGAGTCCTGGGCGTTTTTGGCGGAATGGATACCCCTGCCTCCTTGGGTCTTACCCGAAAGTGGCATCCCTTTTGGGATGTTTTCCACAAATAAAAAAATAAAGACAATTTTTTATTCCAACAAATATTATTAAAACTTTAAAAAATAAAAAAATATATTAAAAACTGTTTAAAATATTTTTTAAAAATAATGCTAACTAGTGGATGACTAGCTATTCTTATAAATATTATTAAAACTTGAACCAGAAAATATACCAAACAAAAATATCGATATCTCAATAAGGCGGCCTGAAGGTGAAAAGCCCTTGGTCAAAAGTGCTAACATTATTTTTACTGATATAAAAAGGCAGTTAATGCATTGGTTGTTATTATCGTGGTGGAAGTTATTATCATATAATAAATATAAATAAAATGCAAGTATTAAAGAATGAATCTTATGGTGAAAGTTACAAATTTAGGTTTCATGAATCTTTTACTACGGACTAAAAGTATCAAAGTATTTGTATTCAATTAGAAAAGAAATACAATGAACATTGACTATATTTTTTTGAGACAGTGACATAGAAAATATGGTAAAATATTGATGCTAGAAGATATGGTTATAAATTTTAAAAGGAAATATTAAAAAAAAACTAATAAAGAAAAGATGATAAAAAGTTCAGGTAAGAGATAAACGTTATAAATTTTAAAAGTAAATACTTTTAAAAAACAAATTTAAAATAAGGGTGTTGCTTGCATTCTTAATGAAATCTAGGTTCAAGTTTAAAAATTGGTTTTATAAAATTAATATAAGTTATCAGGATGCATGTAGTGTATCCGTATGTCACTTATATTAATTAATATAATTTAACTTTAAAAAAAAAAACATGGCAGATATATATAAGAAGAATTGAAAAAAATTAATATAAGTTTATTTATATTATATTTTTACTAAGTGGTGGTATTACAACAATAGTTTGCATATTATTTATGCATTGTTTGGAAGATTCTAACCCTCCTTAAAAGTTAAGGAATTTAACTCATGACAACAATATTTTGGATATTATTTATGTATTGTTTGGGAAGATTTAAATCTAAGTTTTCTCCTTAAAAGTTAAGGAATCTAACTACTCACAACAATAGTTTGGATATTATTTACACATTGTTTGAGAAGATTCGAACCTAAGTCTTTGAGAAGATTCGAACCTAAGTCTTCTCCTTAAAAATTAAGGAATCCAACTAGTGAAAGTAATGTCATTTGATAAGTACATGCATCTTAAGATAATAGTTATTTTTAAATTAGCTAAAATTTATTTTAATTAATAGATTTTAGGTTCTAACATAGGTGGGAATACAGGTTCGAGGTGTAGACCAATTGGTTCATCCAAACCCTATAAGGGGTGGAGGTCTAAGGTTCAAATCTCGGGTCTTGCCGGACTGAACGCTTGTTCCTTTCCTGGTGCTTTCAGCGGTGTAAAAGGTTTAAAATGATTGTGGCATGGTGGTTATAGGGGTGGACTACGCAAAAATCTGTGTGGCGGCTTCCGGGACGGACTGCGCGAAGATTTGTGTGGCGGATTTCAGGGCGGACAACGCAGAATACTGTGACAGCCATAAAAGCTGGACAGTCCGCCTAGATTCGTGCTACCGATTCCACCATGTAAATACAAAAAAAAAAAAAAAAACATAAGTGGAAATACTAAAATGGATTCTAAAAATATTTTTGTTTTTCTTTTTATTTTTATTTTAAAATTTATGTTGTCTAATGTTCTTAATGAAACTACTTAATTGAAAAAAAAAAACATTTTTCATTTTATTTATAATTTTATTGTTTACTTTAATTAAAGATTAATTATTATTTTTTATTTTAAATTTGTATTTAATGATAATCATTCTTCAATAAGTTATGTCATTTTTATTATAATCATTTTCAATCCCCATGGTGGATGCGTACAAGAAGTATTACTCAAAAAAAAAATAGCAAAGAATTATATTGTTTGGGAGGTCAATTAAATTATATTCATTTTATCTTTATCAAAAATATTCTTTATTTCTTTTTCTATCAAATATATTCTCATTTTTCTCAATCTACTATGTTTTTGCAAGCACCTCCTTGACATCATTCTCATTAAGATAGAAAAATCTTACTTGGCTAGTTGTATTTTAAATTTTGGATTTTGAGAAGATAAAGACCAAAACCGTGATTGGATAGTTTATTTATTACCTAGATTTTTCTCTATAGATATGCTCACATTTCCAAGACATTGATGAACATCAACAATAATTTTATTCTTATTTAATCAATATATCCATTTTTGTTGATGACATTAATGGTAATTTGTGAATCCCTCTTTGTTTACATAGTGGAATCGGTAGCCGCCACGATGATCTGGGCACGTTATTTGCCTTTATGGCCACCACGGTATTCTGTGATGTTCGCCACGGTATTCCGCGTTGTTCGCCTCAGAAGTTACCACATAGTAGTCCACGTAGTTTGCCATTATAAACACCATAAACACCAAGATGCATTCATTTTAAACCTTTTACGTCGTTAAAAGTACTAGGAAAGGGACAAGCATTCAGTCCAGTGAGGCTCGAGATTTGAACCTAGGTGTTTGTCCCCCTTATGGGGTTTCACCGCACTAATTGGTCTACACCTCATACCTATTTGTGAATCCCTCTTGATTGAAATATATTTTCATCCCTTTTCAATTGCAATTTTGATTAGAAGTTCCCTAGCCTCTAATAGTTTAAATTGTATATGATTGAGTTATTGAGGAGAATTTGCCTTTCATTATTTTAAAAAACACCACTTCCACTAGTTTTTCTTGGATTTCTTTTCAAAGTACCATCAAATTTAATTTTGATAAATCTAATTTTATTTTACCATAAATCCAATCAAATCCTTTGCATTAACAACATTGTCATAGATAAGTGTTTCTATATATATTCAAATATTATAACCAAGAGGCTAACACCTTTTCTACACTTGAGACTTTCCATGATAAGCCCCATGTCCATAAACATTCTATAAGAGAGGCAATAATATAGTTCCAAATTTGGGCATGTTTTTTAGATTTATTTATAAATTATTCCTTTCAATTAATAAAATTCAACAAATAATGATAAGACCACTCCTCCATAAAATGCATGTTGCTTTAGCTTTGAAATGATTAATCTAACATCTGATCAATTTCTTCGATGTTTATGGAGCTACCAAATATGTTTTCATATCTTGAAAAAGTGGTAAGGGTGTAAGCAAAGGAACAATGAAGAAGTAAGTCATCTAATATTTCTAGTTCCTCTTTACACAAGGTGCACCTGAAAGGTCCATGATATCATCTTCTTTGTAGACTCTTGTATAAGAATTTTGCTTTGGACTAAGAACTAAATGAATGTTGAGACCTTAAGGAAGACCTCTAATAACCAAACATTCTTCCAAGGAGAACCATTTTAGGAAATTTGGATTGCTCTAAATTCCCATATCCCAATTTGACTAAGTATCCACCAACTTTGATAGATTTAAAACCAACTCGTCCTTTCACATAAAAATAGGAAAATGGAACACTTAAAGCAACATTTAAATCTCATGCATTATTTGATTTTCTCTCCTTTAACTAGGTTACTAATAGAAATTTATGTTCTAGAATTGTTACATTAATATAATGTTTGACCTTTGAATATTTACAAGCTAGACATGCCTAATTTATTGCTCACATTAATATAATGTTTAACCTTTAAAACCTTTACAAGTTAGACATACTCGAACCAATGGGTGTCATTTTGGATTAGAAATCAGAGGATTATGCATCAATCAAGCATTAGACCAAAAATTTATATAATCCCACTCATTGAGTAATCATATAATATATTTCTTAATCAATTGCAAGATATCTAATATGAAGTTCCATGTTGGTGGTCTTCTAGGTAGGTTATATTTCCTAAATAATTTCATTACATCAAAAGGACCTATATATTTTTGAACATTTTTGGGTAATTGTTTTCTTGATCTTTGAATACTCTATTCATATATATAGGAATGGATTGCAATGTAGTCTTTGTATATTGTAGCCTTCAGGCCATGGTTAAGAACTTACCTTTCCATATTACCAAACAAGATTTTATTCTATCCAAAATTAAGTCCCAAAGCTCCTTTCATCAGAGTAAGGAATACCCAAATATGATGATGGATCTTTTTTTAACTTTGAACCTTAAAATGTCCATAATAATCCATTGTAAATTTAGGGTAGTGTTAATGAAAAAGATCCTAGATTCTCAAGTATTAACCAACTATCCAACAACTTCCACACAATATGATAATATTGAGTTAAATTCCATGGCCTCACTGATTAAGGAATGACTCAAATAAAAAAGTATCATCAACAAATTGGAGATGAGATTTGGAAGGACCATATGTTGCAACCCAAATACATTTTATTTTTGCCTTTGAGAAAGGTTTCCTCAATGCCTTTGCAAGAATAAAAATAAATAAATAATGAGAACCTTGGCAAAGTCTATGGGATGATTCAAAGTATCCAACAAGAGATCCATTAATGAAAATAGAATATTTGTGAGTACTATAACAACATCTAATCCATTCACACCAACCTTGATTAAAATCAAATTTCTGATAATATCATGTAGAAAATGCCAACAAACCTTATCGTATGTTTTATTTTTATCTATTTTTATAATCATATTTGAGTTTTTCATCTAATGAAAATAATGTATGACTTTTGTGCAATAATTATACTATCAGGAATTTGTTTTATTTTTTGTGGAAAACATCCCAGAAGGGATGCTATTTTTGGGTAAGACCCAAGGATTCAGGGGTATCTCTTTCGCCAAAATCACCCAAGGCTCGCACCTGGCCTACCACCTTTGATATACGCAAGGAGAAAACCTGAAACAACAAAAACAAGAACACACAAACACAAACACACAAAAAGATTAAAAAACAAAAAACATGCTCCTTGAGTATGTCAAAAAGATAAAGCACAACTAAACACACAGAATAAGATAAGAAAAAAAAACACAACCTGAACCACGCAGAAAAAATACAAGAACAACATAACAAAAAACAACAGAACGCTACAAAGACACAACCAACACAAACATGAAAAACAAAAACAACCAAAACCTAAAAAAAATAAAAAATAAATCAATAAAAAACAACTAGTAGACAACAAAGAAAAATAAAATCATAGAAAACACTCACACACCAAAACACAAAAACACCAATTAACACAAACATACAAAAACACAAGCACAAGAACAAAAAAAACACAAGAACAACAACAAAAAACACAAAACAACAAAAACACAAGAACAATAAAAAACAACACAAAAAACACAAAAACAAAACAAAACAAAAAAAACACACACAAATAGAAGAAAAAAATAGAACGCAATAATGGCCTTTCTAGACCAAAAGACTTTTAAGGCAAGAATCAATGGAAAAATAAAATAAAGATTAGTTTGAGCTAGGAAACTAAAATACCCTGACCGAACCAAAGAGAAGCAAAAAAAAACAAGAAGAAACTAGGTACCTCCAGAACTGGAGCCATCCAAAGAAATGATAGAAAGAAGAGCTTCCCTTATTTGTGAAGCCCACCATCTAGGAGGGTGGTCGTAGCAAATAAGATCACCTTTGTCCAAATCCCAATTAGCTAAAGCATCAACACTATTTTTCTGATCTCTGACCACATGATTGTAATCAAATTTTAAAAATCCCATCTGGATTAACTGAATCTTCTCAATAATTCTTTTTGTTCTCCAATCAACCTTATGAGTCTTAGAAGGAGTTTTCAAAATATTAATCATGAGTTGGGAGTCAGAATCAACTAGCACCTTTTCCCATCCAACCTTAGTAGTCTCATGAAGGCCTCTAAGGATACCATACACCTCAGCAAGGTTATTGGATAGAATACCCAAATTCTCAACAAAATTAAAAAAGAAGGAGCCATCTGAAAGTCTACCAATCCCTCCCGCACTAGCTTTTCTAGGGTTCCCTCTAGAGGTTCCATCAGTATTGACTTTTCCAAAATTATTAGGAGGTTACCAATTCCTTGTTCTATCCATCTTGCAATTACTCACATTCCCTTTAAGTTGGTTGCTCTTAGAAGAGTTAATCTTCAATATTTGCATCACTTTATCCCATATTTGGTGGGAGCTTTGGGGGTGATTAAGGAGCTGATGGACTGCTTCAACTAAGTTGGCAATGGTCTTTTTCCAGATATAGTGAATATCCTTCATTTTTTGATTAAAATTTTAGTTTTTCCTTTCATTCAAGATATTCCAAAGAAGAATGGTCAAACCCATCCAAACTAACTTCCTAATAAAACAATCAACACCCTCTTGATTAGGCCAATACCTCCAAAGTTGTTCAAAAGTAAAAAAATTGGACCACTTTAATCCAAGTAAAGTGGCCATTATCCTCCATAGCTCAGCGGCTAAAGTACACTCAATAAAAATATGGATGAGAGTTTCCACATTCTCTCCACACATTTCACATCTAAAAGGGCCATGAAAACCATGCTTCATAAGATGCTCCCCAGTAAACACATTGCAATGCAATAAAACCAAGTAAAGAACCTCACCTTAGGCCAAAGCTTTTGAGCCCACAACTGAGAAAAGATGTTAGATGATTGGTTGGGATTATTATGGCATAAGGCCAAATAACCTTGAACGACTGAATACTCACCCTTAGTAGTGTTCCACCCAAAGAAATATTTATCATGGGACCAAGAGAGAGATCTCATATGAAGGATGCATTGGATATCTTGTCTTTACCTTTTTGGTATTTGAATAGGCCAGTCCTCAATAGGAATCAAATATATACCAACCTCTGAATTACCAGTATGGTACCGACAATAATTAGCCACCTTTATCCAGTTAGCTTGGTGAAGCTCCTCCATCCAAGGCCTCCAATTTGGAAAATGAGCCATCAAAGGCTTGTGACCATCCCAAGAATTTGTCCAAAAATTTGCCTGTTGACCATTATGAATGATCCAAAATTAGTTTTTCTTTATAAAATTCTCACCAATCTTAAGAACTGCTAAAATGGGAGAAACTTTGGAAGGCAATTGATAGCAAACAAGGTCTTCAAGACTTTTGTTCTTAGCATATTTAGCATGGAGATTTTTTGCCCAAAGAGCATTGGGGTTATGCAAAATCCTCCAATATAATTTAGCAGCTAAAGCTTAATTGTTTATCAAGAATTTGTTCAACACAAATAAAACCACCTTATTATTTTGAGATAACATTTCACTTTATATATCATAATTTATATATTACTTTAAAATATAAAATTTAATATAAACTTTATATTTTTACTTCATTATTTAAATTATAAACTTATTTTAAATTTTATATATGTTTTTAATTTAACACATAAAAATTATAAATTATCGTTTTTATTAACTCTATTAAAATTTAAATTACTTTAATTTTTATTTTGAAAATATTTTTTTTAATATTTAAGAAAAAATTTAAATATTTTTTTAAAAATACATAAATATTTAAAAACAATAAATGACGAAGATACAAAATATATTAATTTATATAATCTATGTGACCAATCCTTTTGGGTTAGCCACGCTCATGTTCATGCCTTCTTATTGGGTGGTCTATTTTATGGTATAGAAGTTGCAAACAAACATATGTAGACCCACTTCTCATAAGAGACGCTAGGGCCAAAGGACTAAATATTTTAAATGAGATAAACATTAATGAGGATCTAACTGTACAAGTCATTATTATAAAATAATTATTAGTAATATTAGAAAGATATAGGTTGGGTGGTGAAGTATGGGAAAAATGGTGCACCTAACAATGCTAAACAAGATGCATCTATCGCTAGTGTTGAATAAGCATTACAAAAGGAGCATTCAAGTAAGCATGATAAGACAAAATAAATGCATGAAATGGATTTATTATTTATTTCATTTGATGGATCAAATCATGGTTACATAAATGTCCCCTTGAGGGCTCTAGATTGATACACTTGTTACAAAATGGTGCCCAAGGATCAAATCCTTTCAATAACTCGGGTGCACTTCCAATGTTCTTCCTCGTACCCACGATTGAAGTGGGCGGGCCTATGATGCCGCCACTTTGTTATTTGATATTCTGATCCTATGCTCCTTCCTCATGCACTGTAAAACCTGCACCTACACACAAGGAAACCAGATTTCGTCAATAGCAAGTGTAGATTGTGAAACATGCAAAAGCAATACATGCAATAATAGACTAGAAAGTGGAAATATGCAATGCGACCATCTAAAACAATTCCAAATGATTCCAAATATTAGAGGTATGCATAAAATATGATTTTGGAAAGATATAATTGAAAATAGTAATAGAAATTGCATCTAAATCCATGTCGCATTCGCGGTGTGCCTATTAAGCCTACAAAACCCAAAATGAGTGATTTCTGGTCCTAAACATCTCCAAATCAAACCAAACTTGGACAAAATATATAAAATAATATTTAGAGAGGAACCATATGAAAATATTAGCAAAATTGATCACATATTCATGTGCACCTTTCGATGAGCCAAGTAGACCTACAAAATACTAAAAATATGATATCTCACTCAATATAACTCCAAATTGCATGAAATTTGAATAGTAGATTCTTGATCTATCCTAGAATAAGCCTATTTAAAAATAGTAGAAAAATAATGCTTCAATATATGACCATCCCTTGCAGGGATGGTGGTGACTATCATAGAATGGGGACCATCCTGGGGTGGGATGACCACCAGTTTTACTGATTTTCTACCACCAATTCCTCTGTGAATTGGTCAAAAACTCTCTCAATAGTGTTGTCATAAAATTTGGTGGTGAAATTCACTCAATTGGTTTAGTTTTGTAAATAAATTGCACCTCTTGAATCACTCGAGAACCTCCTTCGCTAGGTAGAGATTTCGAGGGAAAAGGCACAAAATGTTGAGGGGAAATCTTGGCAGCACTTCGTTGCAATGTCACAAAACTCCTCTCTATGTTTTGGGTGGAAAATGGATCCACTTTATAGCCAAAGGGAGCCTATGGCCAAATGGGCATGCAAGGACATGTAGGGCAAGAGGCGCCATTTGTCCAAAACTTGGCATGCATTGGAAGGGGAAGAGAATCTCCCTTTTGGCCTCCATTCTACAACATGTTATTTTTTTTCCTCTTGTTTTCATGCTTTTGAATAGGCAGCATAAATGGTAGTTTTTTGGTGCCATTTTTCTAAAATTTGATTTTTTGGGGGTAAATGGTGTTTTTTTTTCCCACATGGGATGGTCGCTTGTGTCCCTCCTGGGGGGGGAGGGTGATGATGTGTGACCATCCCTGGGGGGGGAGGGTCATGCCTATATGGCCCAAAACTCCCAAAAGTGGGGTAGAGCCTTCCAAGAGTGGTTAGGACCACTATGTAACCTCTGAGGGTTGCCCAAGGGGGCCATATGATGTCAAATTAGCCATTGCTTTTGGTCGCCTAATCGGATTGACATGATTTTAGTGTCTATAGATGCCCCTTTTTGAGATGCATTATGTGCAACATAGTGTTGAGAAAAAATAGATGACTAAAATGTTAAATTATTAAGGTTATTCAGTAACCTAACCAACTTTAGATGCCCCAATCATGGAAAGAGCATGCGTTCTTGAATCCTTGCTTCTGACGAGCTAAGGAACTTGATTCAAGTACAACCTTTCCAGTAAGGCTTACTTGATCTTGGACATTCTTCATTCATGAGGAAGTTCAAATCCTTCATGATTCTATAATGCCAAGCATTTTTTTAATTGAAATTTTTTCTTGTTTGCTGCCCCAAGCAGGGGCGTGATTGTCTTTGTCAATGATTCATTGAACGAACACAATTTGCATGATTGAGTGTTTGATTATTGATTTTGATTATGAATTTGTTAAGTATGACTACCCCCTCAAGTGATGAGTCGATGAGGGAATGACCAATGATAAAAGTGATGAGTCACTTGACCCATATGACTTGGTTAGGGTTTTCCTTCAGTTTTACCCATTGAAAAATGGAGCATTTTTTAGAGGATTTTGATGATTTTGTTGATGTTTCATGGAAGAAAGGAGTTGAAAACCTCATTCTCGTGGGGTGGTCCAGCCACAATGGCCTTCTTAGGGATTGAATTAAAGACTTTTCCATTCATCCATGAGAAATTTAGGTTCATCTTGATCCCTAGTGAATTTTGACCAAATTTGAGCTATTTTTGGTGGGTTTTGGACCCTTTTTGGTGCATTTTTGACTTGTTTTGATGTGATTTTTTGGTGGCCATACCAAGGTGGGATGATCGGCAAATTAGCCACTCATCCCACCCAGGGATGGTCATGCCTCTTGGAGGTCTATTTAAGCCAAAAATTGGGAATTTGGGCTCATTTGTGCATTTCTAACTTTGTAGTTTGAGAGGTGAGGAGGAGGAGAGTGATTATATGTAGTGGAGTGCTACCAAAATAATCCTATAGTCACCATGAGCTAGCATGTAGACTCATCCAATGATGGAGCCGATGCGAGATGGGTAAGGATTGAATTTCCTACTACACTTTGCTAGTGTTAGAAGTGTAATTGTGGCTTTTTTTTGATTTTTTAGTAGAGCACACTAAATTTTTGGTAATTGAACCTAATTAGTGATGTCCTACAATGTTTTATGCTTTTATTTGTGTTTTTGTGCAATTTGATTGCTTTTTTTTGTCATTTTTTTTATTTTTTGACTATTTTTTGTGGTCGGGAGGGCCAATTTTGGCCCATTTTGGGGTCTCCCTGGGGCCATCCCTGGGTGGGATGGTCATATAATTTAGGGATTCTTGGGTGAGATCATGAATTGGCCTAAAAAATAGGCCTTTTGGTCTTTTTGGGTATTTTTGAGTAATTTTGAAGCATGTTTGGTGCTTGTTATTAACCTGCTTACCTTTGCTAGGTGGTTAAGAGTCGGTATCGAGTTTCAAATATCTTTCAGACCATGAGAGACTTATTGATAGAGATACTAGGAATGGCTTGATGCCATTGGCCTTAAGCATGTGACACGGTTAGAGCCTGTGGTGGGCGACCGTGCTTATTTGACTACTCTTATTGACTTATGGGATCCATGCACCAACACCTTCCACCTATCGATAGGGGAGATGATGGTGATGCTTGAGGATGTCTATCAGATTTTGTGCATTCTGATAGAGGGGTGGTCGATCGTATCTACTCACCATGATCTGAGAGATACAGTGATGGAGAGATACTTTGGTAGGGAGTGGGAGGAGGCAGTACGTGACTCACTTAGTGGAGGGATACTGGTGGGGTTGTGGTATGAGGTTAATGTATTGACCACTAGGCATATTTTATTGATGACTTTGATCTCTAATATGCTACTACCAGACTCATTAGGAGCCAGGTTTCCTTGGAACCTATTGGAGTTAGTGTTTACTCTGGTAGAGTGCACCATGGAGCAGTCACTAGTGATGGATTGGGGGACAACATTACCGAAACAATTGTATGATGAGTTGTATGATATCCACTCCTAGGATTATAATGGCTTGGGGTGTAGCTTCCTACTGTAGGTGTGGGTATGGCAACACATAGTTTTGGATCGATCGCAGGGATTTCCAAGGACGACATGGGCACAACTAGCAGATAGGGAGATAGGCTATGAGATCCTATGGTAGTGAGCCTAGGAGGTAGGGTATAGTCATCACTTTGTAGGTGATGTGGACCATTATGCATAGTATTTTTCATGACTTAGGGTAGTAGAGGTGATTTGGAGACCTTACAGGGATTGTCCAACATGGTCTGATGCTGAGGTACAACTTCATAGGGTGAGGCGAGGGAGATGGCTAGTTGGGTGGCATGGGACTGAGCGGGAGTACTTTCCTTATGCTTGAGTCATGTGATAGTTTGGGCTATGTCAGGGGTTTCCTAGTGAGCTGGTGGTCTATCGATATTTGGGATGAGAGGACACTAAGTTGGTTGATAGTGGAGGTAGTGGGGGAGGAGGCAGATCTTGTAGTGGATATTCTTGATTTGGATGATGTTGGGACTATAGAGGAGTATGACTCATGGTGGGTGATGCACTAGTGGTGGGGAGAGGGGCCACTAGGGGGTGATGTAGTTGTGGTAGATGGAGGAGGGTCATAGGGATGCAACCGATGAGGGTTAGGAAGATGCAGGCAAGCGACATGTGCATCATCGAGTAGTAGATGAGTGGGTAGACCTCCTTGACTTAGGAGATCTAGGGGATGACTTTGGTGAGGATGATTTTGAGGAGTGTCGACATAGTGGGCAAAATGAGGTGGTATAGGTATTGAGCTATGGGATGAGTTGATCAGGGTTAGGTAGGAGAGAGATCTCCTTTAGGCATAGGTATAGAGTGCACAGGCTGAGCTTGATAGGCAGGTGGTAGAGATAGTGGCTCTTTGGGCATAGGTTAGATTATGGAGCCCTAGTCGTGAGGGATCTAGTAGTGGGGAGATGGCTAGGCTATGGGAGGAGGTGGCACAACTCTAGGTCTTAGTGGGAGTCTTCTAGGCTCGATTTTGATAGGAGTGGACCTATATTAAGGAGTTGGAGGATGAGATAGTGCATCTTAGGGGGTGCTTACCAGCCCATCCATCTGCTAGTGGGTCACACTAGAGTCGGAGGAGTGGTACAGGGTAGTATTCTATGAGGATGGAGGCACCTGGCTCTACATGAAGGTTAGATAGGGTAGGGGGTAGCAGATTTGGGAGTTCTCGATGGGCTTCGATTGAGGGTGGGGGTGAGAGTCATAGTATCGGTCCTGCGTGACCATGGTTTGTGAGACTCTAATGGCTCTTTTTGTATTTTTGGATTTTGGGAGTGTGAGGTCTGAGGACCCACTTTATTGTAGCCTATGGGTAGTTTGAGGATTATGATGTATCTTTTTACCCCATACATATACATATATATATGAGTTTTTTTGTTTATCATATGCAATGTATTTATTTGCTTTATGATATTGTGATGGATGCTTATTATTTAATGTTGTAATGTGAATTTGATTTGATGATATGTATATGCATGGATGCATAATGATATGGATGATTTATTGATCTAGATGATGAAATGTGGATACTAGTTGACACCTTATGTTAGCACCATAGACTGTATAGAATTCATCGATTCATTTGTAATGTTGTTATGTGATGGATTTATGGAAATGTAGACTTAATGAAATGTGATAAAATGGTATGAATGAAATGAATGTTATAGAATGTCTATGAGGTTTTCATGAGACTCAAACACTCTAGTTAATTGATCAAAAGTTATATACTAACCATGCAAGACTTTTTGACAAGGTATGAATCTACTAGGATGACCAAGATACTCAATATCCCTATGTGTGCAAGTGAGTTCATTGTTGTGATATGCATAAGATTACCCTAGTGCCAAATAGGATTGATGCAACCCATCTATATTGAATATCACCCTATGAGTATCATGATCCTAGGTTTTGTACGTAGTTGGATTAGACCACTAGGTAGTATAGGCTACCAAAAGCTAGCTCATCCGCATGCAAACATTGGTCTGTACACATGCAAGATGCTAATGTGATAGACATATCATCATGCATAAGGATACCACCATTGCCAGGCAGGCTTGATGCCACCTAACCTGTAATGAGGATCACCTTATGGTTTGTCAAATGCTGAGAATTCTAGGGATTCAAGTTCAATACTCCCTTATTTTATTTTATTTGATTTGGGATACTTGCTCATACTTAGTGATGAAAATCACTATTTATTTTGTATTTTGTTTTCTTTGAGCAAGGGATTTGTTTAGTGATGAAAATCACTATTTATTTTTCTTTTGATTTTTGCTTTTGGTTTATTGATAGTGGTGAAAACCACTATTTATTTTGGGGAATTGGGTAAGGAGGAGCTTGTCCTTTTGTCAATTCTCAGCATTTTTGAACCATTCGCATAGGGGGATGAGCAAGATAAAATTTTCACTTAAGGTAACCTAGACCACTTTGTAGGTTTCATCTTTCCTTGTGCAAAACTTGGATTTATTAGTGTGAAAATGTGTTGGGATTTTGATGTATACAAGGTACAATCAAAGCAAGACTCTACCTTCTAAAAATCAGGATAGCTTTCTATAAAATTTGAAAAGAAAACTAGAGATGGTTGAGTGATTAAAAACCCTAAAGACATTCTAGAACAAATGACTAGGTGAAGGGAAATAGACACAAATATGAAAAGTGGGAAATGTAGGTGGAGATGATATGTGAAATATGAAATGATGTGAATGATGACTTTAACAAAATTGATTTTGAATGATGACTAGTGTACAGTCTTGGTGCTTAGACATGTATGAGCAACTCTAAAATGTAAAGTGCAATGATGAGTATGCCTAATGCAAGTGATTGTATAATGCAATGGTATGCAATGTAATATTTTTGTATTTTTGATGTTTTGATGATGTTTTTGAGTTTTTGATATATATATATATATATAATTTGACCAATGGGCTTAGTAGATGCCATTGGGGCATTTTGGGTGACCAAAGGGCTTATAGATGCCTTTGGGGTATTTTGGGGTGACCTAGATGGTCGTAGACCATAGGTTGGGATAGGTGTAGAACTAGATGGTGATGAGACCTAGGAGTTTGGACGGCCTGGAGATTTTGGGGTGACCTAGATAGTTGTAGACTACCTAGGAGCATTTTGGGTTGACCTAGATGGTGTAGATACCCTTAGGAGTATTTTAGGGTGACCTAGATGGTTGTAGACCACCTAGGAGCATTTTGGGTTGACCAAGTGAGTTGTAGATACCCTTGGAGCATTTTGGGGTGACCTAGATGGTAGACTACCTGGAGTATTTTAGGGTGACCTAGATGGTCGTAGACCACCTAGGAGCATTTTGGGTTGACCAAGCAGTTTGTAGATACCCTTGGAGCATTTTGGGGTGACCTAGATGGTCGTAGACTACCTAGGAGTATTTTGGGTTGACCAAGATGTTTGGAGCATTTTGGGGGACCATGATGCTCTTAAGCATAGAAAGGCCATAGATGAAGGATGTTCAAGGGTTCAGGATCCTTGATTCCTTCAAGGGTGGCTAGGCGGTAAGTCTTGGGTCCGATCTGACTAGTGATGATGAAAGGACCTAACCAGTTTATCATAAACTTATCCCTTAGATGGGGTGGAAAGTTAGAATTTTGTTGGTTCTCTTTCAGAATGAGGTCACCAACCTAAAAGTCTCTAGGATGGACTTTCATATTATAGGCTCTCTTAAGTCGCTCTTGATAAACGTACAGGTGCTCAAGAGCATTGATGCATCATTCATCAAGCAACGTAAGTTGGTCTAGGTGAGCCTATCACGCAGTGTCATCATCGATGAACTCTTGCATGGATATGCATAGCGATGGGATTTCTAGCTCTAGAGGTATGACTGCCTCGGTGCCATACACTAGTGAAAATGGAGTTGCCCTAGTGGGCATCCGAATACTAGTGCGATAGGCCCATAGAGCAAGGGGTAATTGCATGTGCCAATATTTGTGATTCTCTTTAACTATTTTCTTCAGGATGGCAATCACTATTTTGTTTGATGCCTCAACTTACCCATTTTCTTGTGGATAATAGGGCATCAAAAATCTATGTTGAATATTATACTTTGTTGTTAAAGCACGCACATATTTGTTCTTGAAAGGTGTCCCATTATCAAAAATTATCTTGGATGGAATACCAAAATGACAAATGATATTATGCAATATGAACTCCATGATGCGGGGTCCTATCGTAGTGGTAAGGGGAATTGCTTCCACCCATTTTGTAAAATACTCGATGGCCGTAATGATAAACGTGTGATGGCCCGAGGATGCGGGTGAGATTTTCCTAATTAAATCAAACCCCCATTGCGAGAATGACCAAACCGATTGAATCGGTTGTAAGGCCTGAGAAGGTACGTGTGTCAAGTTAGCATGGTGTTGACACTTTATGCACTTCTTAACATAAGTGCAACAATCTCACTCTAAGGTTGGCCAATAATAGCCCATGCAAAGAATGCACTTTGCGATGGCCATGCCACTAAAATGGCCACCACATGTACCATCGTGTGCTTGGGCGATTACCCAAACTAACTCTTGATGCTCTAAGCAATGAAGGAGGATACCTTCATAGCTTCGATGATACAAAATATCTCCTAGTAAGACATACTTTACCACTTTTTGTTTAAATATCCATTTGGCGGCATGCGACAACCCATAAGGGATATTACCAAGCTTTAGGTAATATTTGATTTGAGTAGACCAGTCCTGATGTGAGGAAGCCTCGATTGCATGAATTGCCTGCCCCTTTTGAAGTTCATCCTGAGTGAATGCTGATTGGGAGAGAACTTGTAAGAATAGCATTGTGCTACTATCAAAAGGAGTTTGAGGGAATAGAGTCCCCCAAGCGGCATGATTCAAGTGATCATGAATTTGTGAGAACCTTTCCTGAGGAGGTTCAATCTGAATCAAGTGGACTTCTGGCATGGATTGAGTGTTCTCATGCTCAACCATAGATTGTGATAATATTTTAACTTGAATGGTTGTCATATCATCAACAGGGTTCTATGAGATTAAAGACCCCAAGGAGGCCATTGTATCCACAAAATGATTAGATGAGTGAGGGAGTGCCTCGATATCATACCATTCAAACTTTATCAAAATTTTATCCACAAGGGCTTTATAGGCTTGCAGAACTAGACACTTGCATTGGTAAATCCCTTTGACCTAGTTTACGATGAGCAAGGAGTCACCAAAAATATTGAGCTTGGTTATTTTCATGGTGATAGCCATTTGAAGACCTATGAGCAAGGCTTCATACTCGACATTGTTGTTGGTGCATGGGAAATCAAGTTTGAATGATAGGGGTATTGGAGCCCCTTGAGGTGTGAAAAATACAATTCTCGTGCCACCCCCTTGCTCACATTTGGAGCCATCAAAGAATAGAGTCATATCGGCCTGTGACTTAGGCTTGTCAGAATATTTTGGAAGACTCCATCATCGGGAAGCTCCATGCTAAGAGGTTGATCATCCTGGAGAGGAGCCTCTACGAGTTGATCGATGATGACCTGACCTTTAATAGATTTTTTTTCGATAAATTCTAGGTCAAACTCCATCAACAACATGATCCATTTTTTCATGCGACTATTGTGATAAGTATGACTCATCATGTATCGCAATGGATTCTCTTTTGATACAACATACATGGTATGACTAAGCATGTAATGGCGTAGCTTCTTGGTGGTGAAAACCATCGCTAGGCATAACTTTTCAATGTATGCGTACTTGATTTCATAACTGACCAAGGTGCGGCTAAGGTAGTAAGTAGCCTGTTCCTTATGCAATTCATTCTTTTGGGCCAACATGATGCCCAATGCAATCTCAGTAGCTGAGATGTATAAGCGAAATGACACTCCTGGTCTGGGTGGAGCCAATACTGGTGGTGAAGCTAGATATTGTTTGATTGCATCAAAGGTAGCTTGACACTCATCATCCCAATGGAATGTGACCCCCTTGTGCAATAGTTTGTTCATGGGTCAACATTTATCCGATAATTGCGCTATGAAGCGCTTGATGGATGTGACCTTACCCTACAGGCTTCATAGCTGCTTGATGGTAGTTGGGGGAGGCATCTCAAGGATTACCTTGACTTTTTTGGGGTCTACTTTGATGCCTCTTTTAGAGATGATGAATCCCAAGAGTTTTCTAGATGTGACATCGAAGATGCACTTCTTGGGGTTCAGTCTCACGTTGTGTTCAATAAGGTGATCGAGGACTTTGCTCAAGACATCGAGATGCTCATGGCGTAATAATGATTTGGCCAATAAGTCATCCATGTAATCTTCCAAAATTTTATGCATATAGTCATGGAAGATGTATGTCATGGTGCGTTGGTAGGTAGCACTAACATTTTTAAGGCCAAAAGGCATGACCTTATAGCAAAATGTCCCCCAAGGCATTGTGAACACTGATCTTGAGTTGGTCTTCTGGATTGATACGAATCTGGTTGTATCTAGAGAAACCATCCATGAGGGATAACATTTTATGGCCCATTGTGGCATCTACCAGGGCATCGATGTTCGGTAATGGGAACTCATCCTTGGGACTCACTTTGTTTAGGTCTCGAAAGTCAGTGCAAATGTGAATCCTCCCATCGGGCTTCTTGATGGGAACCATGTTGGACAACCATGGTGGATAGTCCATTGATATGATGAACTTGGCATCCAACAACTTTTGTAGCTCATATTTCACCATTAAGGCTACTATCGGATGCATTTTTCTTAACTTTTGCTTAACTAGCTTGGCCTTTGGGTCAAGCGTCAGATTATGCATGACTAGATTTGGATCCAGTCCTGGCATGTCTTTGTAGGACCATGCAAAAGCTTCCTTCTTCTTGGTGAGAAGGGCTATGTAATCGGCTTGCTCGATGGGGGATAAGATTTCCCCTAACTTGATACATTGAGGATTCTCAGGATCTGAGTCGATATCTTTATCAATCATTGGTTCAATTGACATATGTGACCCCTCCTCCAACTGATGGGGAGTAGGGATCAGATGAATGTCATCTATTGGGTTTAGATCATCAATTGGAACTTCAGGTTCCTCCTCAGCTTGAAAGACATCTTGAGTAGGCCTTGGAGAGAAATGAAATGGTTGTAGCATCTCATCACAAGGCTAGTACTCGAAAGGTGATGGGGGAGAATCTCCTTCAAAGTCAATTACCCCCAAGTCGAGGTGTAGTGGCTTTGATGGGTTATCTAGATCTCGCATGGGTGCAAAAAGGTCTATGGAAATCATGTTAATGGATGGATGATTTCCCCTAGGTGGTTGATGGTGTCTATTGACATCTGGGTGTCACAAGACTTGTGGAGGTGGTTGCGGTGGAAGTGGAATGACTGGAGGTGGTCGGTGCGGTTGTGGGTGAGCTTGCTCTTCTATAGGTAGAAACTATCACTAGATAGGATGGTGTAATGGGAACATACACAAATATCCCTCATGCTCATCATCCAATAGGATAATCTATGTGTATTCAACATGTGAACTAGAAGAGTTGATGGATGCCACTTCATAATCTGACTCATCATCAGATGTCCACTCATAGGGAGACCCTTGATCTTCTTCCTCACTATCGTGTGGAAGGGTATGCAAACTTTCACCCCTTTCATAGGATTGGTTGACATCGCAAGGTATCTCTTGATCACTCATGGGTGTAGGGAAGTAGTCTCCTAATGAATAGACTCGATTGGGGTTGGTGTAGGGATCATGCGTAAGCTCATCCCTATAGTTTAGGCTCATGCACTCTAAACTATCCATGAGGACTTCGAGGGGCATAAGCTTGTTGTGTCCCAAACTAGACTTATCATAAGGCATTTGATACTATGGTTGGTAAGGAATGTGGGTGCCTTGCTCATACAAGCCCAACCCATAACCATGCTAATTGTAGAGATGAAGATATCTCATGGTGAAGTTAGGATTGGACATGTAGTTAATATCCTCAGAAAAGGGCTCTTCATCCTCTTCCTACTATTGATAGGGCTCTATGCCATAGTTGAGACCCCCATAAATGAAATTTATTTGATTTTGGGGTAGGTTAAGAGGTATGATAGTGCCTATGGGAAGATGAGGTTGACCCATGTCTTGCATTGACTCGATGGTAGGAGTAGTTGTGATGTTCCTAACTAGGTATTCTCCTAGATTGGTGGTAGCTAGATGCACTGTGACTTGTGGTGAGGAGGAGGGGATGGGAGTGAGGCTTGAATTGATTCAATGTTGGCCTCATAGGGTGGCTCCTCATCCATTAGACTAGGAATCTCACCTGTGGAGATGGTGGATATGGTTGGAGGGGTCTCATCAATAGGCCTTTTCCCCATGTTCCTCGATGGAGGATTCACTGATGATGAAGGTATATCTGGGGGTGCCAATGATGAGGATGGTATGGTATGAGATGATGATGGATTGATTGAAGGTGATGGTGAAGGAGTCAGACCTTGGTTGGATGTATTCGGTAGAAAATCTAGATGGGTTGATGGTAAGGTCAACTCAAGGATTTGTTGCACCAAGTTGCAGTACTTGAAGGGCTCAAGGTCTACAGAGATGACATGGACTTGCCCTTCATAGGTGTACTTTAGACATTGGTGAGCGATGGAGGGTACACACTTCATGTCCCTAATCCAAGGTCTACCCAACAAGATATTGTATGCCATCTCACCCTCCAAGATGTGGCATAGTGTTGGTATGGTCTTTTGTCCTACCTGAATAGGTAAGACTATCATACCAACTATTGAGCATATAGCATCATTAAATGCTTGAAGGGTATAGGTAGATGTGATAATATGAGATGTTAGGAGCCCAAGATGTTTGAGAGTTATTGTAGTGATGATGTTGTTGGAAGAACCAGTATCAATCAAGACTCTCTTGTAGGGTGTTCCATTTACACATGCGATGATGTGCAAGGGGGGATCCACCATATCATTTGGAACTAGCTTGAGCTCATCCTCCTGAAAGGTGATCACTAGTTCCATACATTGTCAAACATGCCCCATAAAATTGTTAAAGGAGTTAGACTCTTGGGGTTGTAGCTCGATCACCTTGAGGATCTCCATTAGAGCTTCTCGATGAGGTGGAGATTTTTGAATAAGCTCATAGATGGAGATTCGAGTAGATGTTGTTCTCAGGCTCTGAGCGAGCTTGCTCTTTATCATGACCACTGGTCGAGGTGGGAGGTTTGGCACTAGAGGCGGCAAAGGCTGTGACATTGAAGGAATATCACTTGAAGCCATAGGTGGTGCGACTGGACTTGGGTACCACCTATTCCTTATCATAATGTTGATCATGCCGATGAACCCTTGCTTAGGGGGTGCTGATGGACCTCATTCACTTGTGGTACTGGCTTTGCCTATTCCGCATGGGCAGGCAATGGGTCTTTAAAAACACCCATCTATTGATTGTTTGGTATGATAGGGTTATCGACCTGAAGGTCATTCCTATCGATCATATCTTGTACTAGATGTTTGAACTTATAGCACATCTACACGTCATGCCCATTTTTCCTATGAAACTTACAGTATAGGTCTTCTTGGTATCCTTTGGGCTTTGGTGCATTTGGATCGATAGGTCGACTCTCAGGCAGATTAATTGCCTTAGCTGCATAGAGGCACTCAAACAAAGAGTCCATGGACTCTGCAATGGGTGTAAACTATCGCTTAGGGTGATGTTGATTTTACCCTTGGTTTTTCTGATTATCCTTGTTGTAGTTCCTAGGTGTGGCCTGATAATTAGGCTTTTGAGGTGGCACTGGTTGCGTAGGCCCTAGGACACTAATGGCAACCTGATTGATTGATGTTGGCTTAGGTTGCATTGGGTTGTTCTTGGCATTCTTGTTCCACTCCTTGCGAGGCTTCACAATCTCTCCCTCTTGAATCTTGATGTCTTCGATTGTTCTAGCTTGCGCTAGAGCATCTTCAAGAGTTGGATATTGTTGGAGTTGCAGCAACAAGGAGATCAGATTTAAGCAGCTCTTAGAAAACATTTGAGTCAACTCCATCATGGGGAGTAAGTATGGTAGCTTGGCAAGCAATGCTCACCACCTATTGCCATAGTTTATGATTGACTCATCATCAAATTGTTTCAACCCTGCAAGGTCAGCCAATGTCACCTTCCACTTGGTATTGAAGGTGAAGCATTCTAGGAATGCATCTATGAATTGATCAAGATTGTGGATGCTATGCTTCAGGAGTTGGGTGTACCACTCCTAGCTGGGCTAGAGAGGGTAGTCAAGAATATCCTCAAAAGCAAAGCATCATTATCCTGGATGCCAAAGCATTGGCTCAGGAACTTGGTAACATGCTCCTGTGCATCTTCGTCTCCCTTAAAGGTAGCTAGGTGAGGCATCTTAAACTACTCTAGATAGGAAGGGGTAGGTATTAAAGGATGGAGTGGTTGACTATGCAATTGGTGTAAAGTGGGCTTCTGGGACCCAGACCTAGAGGTCTTGTTCTCCATTGATTCTAGGCACTCTAGCAATACCCTATATGCATCAAAGGATTTGATCTCCTCTTCTTTGCTTCGATCCTATGATGGAGGGTGAGGAACATCAGGCCTATTATGGGGTGGTGGAATATCACCCCCTACCTTGATAAGGTATCTCAAGATATTCCACTTCTGGCTCATGCTCGGTGTAAGCCCCATAAGGCATCTCTTGAGCTGGCCTATAAGGAGGGGTAACTACCTGTGGTAGGCGCTCTATGTTTGGTCAGGGAGGCAAGTCCCGATTTGGCCTAGGAGGTCATGGAGGCAACATTGTGTAAGGCCTAGGAGGCCTATCTTGGATGAAAGTGGGTTGCCTCTGATGGACTTCCTGTCTATGGGTACTAGGGGTAGGAACCCTCTCATGTAAGGTTTTCTGAAATAGCTCATTGGTCTATCATTCAATCCTTTCTTTCTCTATTTGATGCAAGTGGTCCAAGCATTCTTTGTCTCATCGAAGCTTCTTGAATTATGCTTGGCATTCAATATATCTTGTGATCGCTTGATTTATCTATTCTGTTGTACGAGGTCTAGGAGCCCTAGCAGCATCACCCTGAGGCCTATCTCGCTCAAGATGATCTGAGATATCAATCACGTGCTTCCCTCGATCGAGGGTAGTCATATTCACTTGAGGTTCAGGTTTAAGCATGTGATATTTATACTCTGCTGGCGTAGAGGCACATCGTGCCTACGTAGTATACTAGTCTTGAGGATAATCAAGGATCTCCTCATGCCTTCCTTCATTGATGAGGAAGGGAAGGGTTGAGTTGGCTCACCTTGAGCGATGAGTATCATACTCATCTTGGTACCTAGGCTATTGTAACCTATTAGGGTGGTGTAAGGGTGAAGTGTGATCAATTGGCCCTACCCAATGTGTGTACTCTTGCTCTTGCCCATAAGCGGGTATGTTAGACCTAGCAGGCATGCGGATGCATGGTACTACTCTATCTACTAGCACCTTAGTGCATGGTTGCCTTTCATCAAAGAAGGCATGTGAAGTGTCTAAATATTGGGAGTATGCTCCCAGATTAGGATCAAAACCTGTAGGGGTGTCCCGCATAGGGCTCCCTTGTAGGTGATGTTCTTGACTAGCTATTCTGGGACTTGGGTGAGTAGAAGGCCACCAAGGAGGTATGACCAGGTCCTTGGGGCTAAATCGGAGATGACTCATGTCTCCTAGTCTACTCTCCATAGCGTCCACCCTTGAGTGGGCTTGGCTATGGGTACACACCATTGCTATTCCCTACCAAACCCTAGATGATTATCTCCTTTACAAATTTCTTAATAAAGCAGCACACAAGAATGGAAACATGCAAATAAGACAAATGTTTATCTCTTTTAAGGATTATGTGTGTTCCCTAAGCTATTTTGTGTGTTTAGATTTGTTGTTTGTAAAGAAGACCTTGTGTCACATGTTTTGCTCTTGTTGGATGATATTCTTGTGTTTAATTGGATTTCACCTGTATGCTCATAGCTCGACAACCGACAATGAAATTTCGATCACGTAAACCCACCAAAGTATGGAGATGAAACCCATACCCGATCAGGGAGCACAGGTCCTACCAGTCCTCACCCAGTACTCACTTGGTCAATGTTATACCCTCCAAAGAGAAGTACATGCAAATTTTCCAAGCTACATCGGATCTTGGAGCCGACCTTGGCCAAAAATAAGGGTTCATGGGATTTGAGACAATGGGTGGAGATGAAACCCACCATCGTTGATCTCTACTAGTGGTTGGTGATGAAATCCAACTCACTAGCATTTAAGTGGAACATGGTGTGTGTGGTTCCTTTTAAGCTTAAATAAAGTAAACAATGAAGCACTCAATGATCTTTCACTAAATGCAAGAAAATGATGTTTTACTTTCAGAAAATCTAGATAAAAAGCAACCTACAAAATGCATTCCCTAAATGATAACCTACCCATTAGGTAGGCTACAAGCAATCAAACCATAGAGGTGCATTTCTACTTAGTTCCTTTTCAGTTTTTCTTTTTTTGTTGTTTTTGCAATTATAGAAAAGTGAAACCTATCTTTCTACCTTTCAAGCAATCAAGGGAAGCAAGAAAAACCAAATTTAAGAAATTTGAATAGTAGAAATGAAAACTGAAGGTTTAGGCACTTACCTTGATGGCCTATGAACTTGTTGTTTCTAGAATTTTGAGCAGAAAAGCTTCTATTTTGTGGTCATCCTAGGGTGGGATGGCTGCCAATTTTATGGTCATCCCTGGGTGGGACGGTTAGCAGTCCAGAGGTCATTTTAGGCTAGAACGACCAGTTCCTACAATAGAATAAAGAAAAAATAAGGTCAAATATTTAACCAAATCAATTGGGATAGGGTCCCACCATGATCACCACTAAAGTATGGGAAAAATGGTGCACCTAACAATGCTAAACAAGATGCATCTATCGTAAAAAAAAAAAAAAAAAAAAAAAAGGTTATTAACTGATGGATCAAATCACGGTTACATAAATGTCCCCTTGAGGGCTCTAGATTGATACACTCGTTACAAAATGGTGCCCAAGGATCAAATCCTTTCAATAACTCGGGTGCACTTCCAATGTTCTTCCTCATACCCACGATTGAAGTGGGTGGGCCTATGATATCGCCACTTTGTTCTTTGATATTCTGATCCTATGCTCCTTCCTCATGCACTGTAAAACCTGCACCTACACACAAGGAAACCAGATTTTGTCAATAGCAAGTGCGGATTGTGAAACATGCAAAAGCAATACATGCAATAATAGACTAGAAAGTGGAAATATGCAATGCGACCATCTAAAACTATTCCAAATGATTCCAAATCTTAGATGTATGCATAAAATATGATTTTGGACTGATATAATTGAAAATAGTAATAGAAATTGCATCCGAATCTGTGTCGCATTACGTGGTGTGCCTATTAAGCCTACAAAACACAAAATAAGTGATTTCTGGTCCTAAACATCTCCAAATCAAACCAAATTTGGATAGCATATATAAAATAATATTTAGAGAGGACCCATGTGAAAATATTAGTAAAATTGATCACAGATTCATGTGCATCTTTGGATGAGCCAAGTAGACCTACAAAATACTAAAAATATGATAACTCACTCAATATAACTCCAAATTGCATGAAATTTGAATAGTAGGTTCCTGATCTATCCTAGAATATGCCTATTTAAAAATAGTAGAAAAATAATGCTTCAATATATGACCATCCCTTGCAGGGATGGTGGTGACTATCATAGACTGGGGACCATCCTGGGGTGGGACGACCACCAGTTCTGTTGATTTTCTACCACCAATTCCTCTGTGAATTGGTCAAAAACTCTCTCAATGGTGTTGTCATCAAATTTGGGGGTGAAATTCACTCAATTGGTTTGGTTTTGTAAACAAATTGTGCCTCTTGAATCACTCGAGAACCTCCTTCGCTAGGTAGAGATTTCGAGGGAAAAAGGCACAAAAGGTTGAGGGGAAATCTTGGCAGCACTTCGTTGCAATGTCACAAAACTCCTCTCTATGTTTTGGGTGGAAAATGGATCCACTTTATAGCCCAAGGGGGCCTATGGCCAAATGGGCATGCAAGGCAAGAGGTGCCACTTGTCCAAAACTTGGCATGCATTGGAAGGGGAAGAGAATCTCCCTTTTTGGCCTCCATTCTGTAGCATGTCATAAGGATTCTGCACCCTCAGGTCTGCATGCTTGAATAGGTGGGATAAATGGCAGTTTTTGGGTGCCATTTGTCCAAAATTTGACTTTTTGGGGGTCAAAGGCCATGGCCGTCCCACCTAGGGATGACCGCTTGTGACCATCCCTGGGTGGGATGGTCATGAACTGTGACCATCCTAGGGTGGGACGGTCATGCCTATATGGCCCAAAACCTCCCAAAAGTGGGGTAGAGCCTTCCAAGAGTGGTTAGGACCACTGTGTAACCTCTGAGGGTTGCCCAAGGGGGCCATATGATGTCAAATTAGCCAATGCTTTTGGTCGCCTAATCGGATTGACATGATTTTAGTGTCTACAGGTGGTAGTGGTCGAGTGCGTTTGTTTATTATATTGTAACTCATAACATTGTTCGCATGGTCGTATTGTGTTTATTATATTGTAACTCAACTCATATAACATTGTTCACTCAACTCATATAACATTGTTCACATAGCAGTATTACAATAGCTTGATGAATATGTATATATGACTTTGCAAGATTTGAACTTAGGTATCTCCTTGAAATTTGAAAACTTTAATCAATTAACCTAAATATCATTTAATTATTTTTTAATTAATTTATTTTGTTATTATAATAGAGGAATCGGTAACTCGTTACAATTGTATTGTTTATGCTTCTTTGTAGTTTCGTTTTGAATCCTGCTCTGTGCTGCCACTATAACCTCCAGTTACGTTGGGTAAACTTTTTAACCTATTTCTTTTATTAATTACTGTTTATTGTAACTTTTAATTCTTAAAATGTAAAAAAACTTAGAAAAAAATAATAATAAAAAATAATAGTTGGTATTAATTAGAACTTAAATGAGAAATATTTTTATGTTTATTATAAGAATAATTTATTTTTACAAAATGGTTTTGTCTATTATTTTGATTAAATCTAGATAAAGTTATATCTATATTTTTATTTTAATGTTTCAAACTTAGAGCCAAACTTTGTTTTATTTTTATTATTTTTTGTTCTAAATTTGATCTTGTCATGGATCTATTATCATTGGTTACAAGTGATTTGTGGTCTAATTTGAAGCCTTTTCAATATGACAATGTGAGGAAAGTGGTCACAATTAATTTTAGATTATGCATTTTGGTTTTGGGTCAAATATGTTATTGATGTTTCCCTTACTAGATGTCATTAAATATGTTGACACATGTTCCCCTTATTGTTAAGAAAAACTTCAGATTTTAGACTTGCAAGTAGAAACACAATGATAGATAATATTAACAACACAAGTAACACAGAGATTTACGTGGAAACCTGTAATATGCAGGAAAACCACAAGGCAATGGAAACTTCTCTTTCTTTGTTATTTTCAACAAAACTTTACATTCACGGTTTCATTACATCAATATGCAAGCGATCAAGTCTCTTTTATAGAGCATGAAGGGAAGACCCTAAACCGTGTGTTTCCTCTCCCAAAGGAAGCCTCTGCAAAACTATTTGTTTTCATGTGAAACTGAAGCGATTCATCTTCCGTGTCTTGACGTCTATCATGGACATCTACTTGCCTAGACGTCTGGCCTAGACGTCTTGCAGCCCAGACATCTAGCCTACTCCCTAGACGTCTGACCTAGACGTCTAGCAGCCCAGATGTCTGCTCTGTTAGCCGCTTCCTTTTCTATTGACTGTACACCTGTATAGTGACTTCACTTCCTAACATTCTCCCACTTGAAGTCAGTATTCAGGAATTCTTTTGCTAAATATTTTCATCCAGTGCCAATTGCACAATGTTGGCCTTGTTACTTTTTCAGCAAGCCCAGAGAAGTTTCGCACCACTCAAACTTCTCTACCTTGACTAGATTTGTAAGCATATCTGCAGGATTCACTTCAACATCAATTTTCTGCAATAGGATCCTACCTTCCACCACATTTCTTATAAAGTGGTACTTGACATCAATGTGTTTCGTGCAATCATGGAATGTTGGATTCTTCACTAGCTGAATAGCACTTTGGCTATCACAATGCATCATAATTTTCTCCTGCATTACCTTGAAGTCACCCAACAATCGCTCTAGCCAAATTGCCTCTTTACTGGCATGAGTTACTGCAATGTATTCTGCTCCAGTGGTGGATAAAGCCACAACAACCTGCAACTTAGAAGCCCAACTCACCGCTCCACCAACAAGAGTGAAGGTATATTATGTAGTGGATTTTCTCCCATCTCTATCTCCACCATAATCAGAATCCACAAAACCTGTAACTTGCAAATCTGTCAATCCAAAGTAAATGGCAACATCTGAAGTGGCTCTTAAATATCTAAATATCCACTTCACCACATTCAAATGCTCCTTACTAGGATTTTCCATGTACCGACTGACTACTCCCACTGCTTGGGCAATATCCGGTCTAGTGCTCACCATGGCATACATGAGGCTTCTTACTACTGATGAATACAGTACACGAGACATGCTTGTCTTCTCTGCTTTTGTTCTAGGACACTGGTTGGAAGACAACTTTAAGTGTGGAAGAAGTGGAGTACTAACTGGTTTTGCATTCTGCATATTGAAGTGCTATAGAATCTTCTCCACATATGACTTTTGACTTGACCAGATCTTTCTTCCTTTTCTGTTTGTGTATCTTCATCCCTAAAATTTGTTTTGTTGCTCCTACATCCTTCATTTCAAATGTCCTAGCCAACTGAGCCTTAAGATCAATGATTTTCTTCATGTTGGGGCCTGCAACCAACATATCATCAACATACAACAACAAAATAATAAAACTACCATCATCAAACCTCTTGTTGTATCCATAATGGTCAGCTTCACTCTTGCTGAAACCTTGGCTCTTTATGAATGTGTCAAATTTCCTATATCACATCCTTGGCGTCTGTTTCAACCCGTATAGTGATTTCTTCAGTCTGCAAACCAAATGTTCTTTGCCTCTCTTCATATCCCTTAGCCTAATCCATATAAATCTCCTCCTCGAGATCACCATGCAAGAAAGCAGTCTCAGTCTTTACATCAAGCTGCTCCAGTTCTAAATCCTAGGCAACTACAAGTGCAAGTAGAACTCTAATTGTTAGGAAATGAAGTCATTATACAACCTTTTCAGCAGAGATTGTTGCTAGACATCTAAGCAACAAATGTCTAGGCAGCACTGCTAGATGTCTAGGCAGCAGTACTAGACATCTAGGTAGCGCTACTAGACGTCTAGGCAGCAGACGTCTAGGATAGGCATCTTAACGTGGGATACAAACAGGTTCAGACGCCTTCCTTGGGAGCCGAAACGAACAATTTTTTTGGAGGCTTCCATCGGGAGAGGAAACAAATAATTTCAGTCTTCCTTCTGCTCTATAAAAGGGGTATGATCCCTTGCATATGTGAGGTTGGTGAAAACGTTGAAATATTTTAAAGTTTGCTAAAAATAATATGAAAAGGAGAAGATGTCATTACCCTGTGGTTTTTCCTGCACATTGCAGGTTTCCACGTAAATCTCTCAGACACTTGTGTTGCTGTTTGTATTTCTTTTTATTGTGTTTCCTCTTGCAGGTATAAAATCTATAGATTTTCCTAGCATTTGGTATCAGAGCTCAAGTTTTTGTGCAAGTGGAAGCTGCAACAATGATAGGAGGTGTAACCAAGTTCGAGATTGAGATATTTGATGGCAGGAAATTTTCTCTATGGAATATGAAGGTGGAGAATTTGTTGGTTCAAAATGACCAAGCTCAAGCCTTGAAAGGGGTCGCAAGTAAACCGAGCAGCATGAAAGGTGAGTGGGCAACACTTGACAGGAAGGCAATTTCTACAATCCGTCTCTGCCTAACGAACTCATTTTTGTTCAATGTAGCTGAAGTTAAGACCGTGGAAGCCCTTTGGCAAAATCTTGAAAAGTTGTATGAAACAAAATCAGCAACTAACAAGGTTTTTCTAAAAAAAAACTTTATAGCTTGAGGATGAAGAAAAGTTCATCTGTTGTAGATCATTTGAAGGAGTTTAATACTCTTATCAGTAAACTAGTTTCAGTTAATGTGAAGATGGAGGATGAAGATAGAGCTATCACCCTACTATGTTCCCTCCCGGACACTTGGGATCATATGGTGATGACCATCAGTAATTCATCATCAGGAACTCTCAAATTTGATGATGTGGTAGTCGCTTTGTTGGCAGAAGATTTTAGGCAAAAAACGTCTCCAAAACCCTAAACCAATGAAGCCCTATTTGTGAGAGGTCGATCTTTCGAGGAGTAAACAAGGTAGAAAACAATCCAGATCTAAGTCTAAAGGACATAAGTAGAAAGGGAAGTGCTGGCATTGTGGGAATCCAGGACACTCCAAGAAGGATTGTTGGCAATTAAAGAATGTTAAAAAGCAAAATCAGCCATCAGTTGAGGCCAGTGCAGCAGATTCAGGAGAAACGGCAATATGTGAAGCCTTTTGTATCAGTAACAGCAAATCTGTTTTATACACCTGAGTTTTGGACTCAGGTGCATCTTTCCACATGTCTCCCCACAGAGACTGGTTTGACAAATATCAGCCATACAATGGTGGAAAGGTCTATTTGGGTGATGATTACCCTTTAGAAATTGTGGGAAGAGAGGATATAAGGATCAGGTTGGACGATGGTAGAGAAAGGATGTTATGTGATGTGCGACATGTGCTCGATTTGCAAAATAATTTACTCTCAATCAAAACGATAGATAAGCTAGGGTATTTTGTCACTTTCGCAACTACTGCAAAATTACCAGAGGGGCTTTTGTAGTAGCTAAGGGAGAATCTTATGGAACCCTGTATCATTTATGTGGTGATACGATGACAAACCATGCAGCAGCAACATATTTTGTTCAGGATGTAGTAATGTTATGGCATCAACGCCTAGGCCATATGAGTGAAAAGGCCTAAAAATTCTGCATGACAAAGGTATGCTTTTTGGGATTAAGTCTTGTAATTTAGACTTATGTGAGCACTGTATTTTTGGTAAACAGAAGAGGGTTCGGTTTATTGCAAGTCCCGGTAAGAGTTCCGATTTTTTTGCAACTTATACATTCGGATATATTTGGACCAGTCCCCACTCAGTCCTTGAATGGCGCCATCTATTTTCTGACTTTTATAGATAATTATTCTAGGAGAGTGTGGGTGTATTTTCTGAAGAAGTCGAAAGCTTTGCAGAAATTTAAAGAGTTCAAAGCTCGGGTAGAGAAGAGTTTGGGCAAGTCAATTTTATGTCTCGAGTTAGATAATGGGGGTAAATATTGCTCCAAGGAATTTGATAAATTTTGTATGCATGAAGGTATTAAGCACTAGAAGACTGTACCATACACTCCACAGTACCATACACTCCACAGTAAAATGTTGTGGCTGAGTGGATGAAACACACAATCATGGAACGTGTAAGAAGCATGCTTAGTGCAGCCATGTTGGAGAAAAAGTTATGGGCAGAGGTTGTTAATATAACTATTTATCTTATTAACAGGTCACCTACAACTGCGTTTGATGAACAGATTCTAGAGGAGGTTTGGTGTTGTAAGCCAGTTGATTACTCTCATATGTGTACCTTTGGTTGTGATGTGTTTGCCCATGTGCCCAAAGAAAAAAGGTCCAATATTGACCCGAAGTCAAGCAAATGTGTTTTTCTAGGCTATGGAGACATAGTGAAGGGGTATAGATTGTGGGATCATACTGCCCACAAGGTAATTATTAGTCGGGATGTAATTGTTGATTTAAAATCCATGCAAAGGAAGGAGGTATAGCAAAATCCTAATGTTGTACCTGTTGAAGTAGAATTGAGTGAAGATGAACATACTGAAGTTTTTTATCAGCATGCAGAACATCAAGTAGAGCAGCCACAATGATCACAAGACCAAGAGCCACAATTTACAGATCATTAGGTTAGAATATCTACACGTCCAAAAAAGTGTCTCAGTCCTCTTTTGCTTTGTTAACTGATGATGGTGAACCTAGTTCATTTCAGAAAGCTAAAGAGTCTGAAAATGCAGACAAGTGGAGGAAATCCATGGAGGAGAAAATCGAGGGACTTCGCAAGAATAAAACATGGGAACTTGTGGATCTCCCACCTGGAAGAAATAATGTTGGAAACAAGTGGGTGTACAAAGTGAAGAACAACGATGGATTGTTGGAACGATATAAAGCTTGTTTGGTGGCAAAAGGCTATGTGCAAAATTCAGGTGTTGACTTTAATGAAATTTTCTCTCCAGTTGTGAAGATGACTACTATTAGAGTTCTACTTGAACTTGTAGCTGCACAGGATTTAGAACTGGAGCAGCTTTATGTAAAGACTACTTTATTACATGGTGATCTCGAGGAAGAGATATATATGGATCAGCGTAAGGGCTATGAAGAAAGAGACAAAGAGCATTTGGTTTGCAGATTGAAGAAATCACTGTACGGGTTGAAACAGGCACCAAGGATGTGGTACTGGAAATTTGACACCTTCATGAAGAGCCCTAGGAGTGAAGCTGACCATTGTGCATACTATAAGAGTTTGATGATAGCAGTTTATTATTTTGCTATTATATGATGATGATATGCTGGTTGCATGCCCCAACATGAAGAAAATCATTGATCTTAAGGCTTAGTTGGCTAGGACATTTGAAATGAAGAATTTAGGAGCAGCAAACCAAATTTTAGGGATGAAGATACACGAGGACGAGAAAAGGAAGAAAGATCTGGTTAAGTCAAAAGTCATATGTGGAAAAGATTCTGCAACGCTTCAATATGTAGAATGCTAAACCAGTTATACCCCACTTCTTCCACATTTAAAGTTGTCTTCCAACCAGTGTCCTAGAACGAAAGCAGAGAAAACAAGCATGTCTCGTGTACCGTATTCATCAGCAGTAGGAAGCCTCTTGTATGCCATGGTGAGCACCAAACCGGATATTGCCCAAGCAGTGGGAGTAGTCAGCCAGTACATGGCAAATCTTGGTAAGGAGCATTGGAATGTAGTGAAGTGGATATTCAGATATTTAAGAGCCACTTCAGATGTTGCCATTTACTTTGGATTGGCAGATTTGCAAGTTACAGGTTTTGTGGATTTTGATTATGGTGGAGATAGAGATGGGAGAAAGTCCACTACAAGATATACCTTCACTCTTGTTGGTGGAGCGGTGAGTTGGGCTTCTAAGTTGCAGTCTATTGTGGCTTTATCAACCACTGGAGCAGAATACATTGCAGTAACTCATGCCAGTAAAGAGGCAATTTGGCTAGAGCGATTGTTAGGTGACTTCAAGGTAATGCAGGAGAAAATTACACTGCATTGTGATAGCCAGAGTGGTATTCATCTAGTGAAGAATCCAACATTCCATGATTGCACGAAACACATTGATGTCAAGTACCATTTTATCAAAAATGTGGTGGAAGAAGGTAGGATCTTGTTGCATAAAATTGACACTGAAGTGAATCTTGCAGATATGCTTACAAAGTCGGTCAAGGTAGAGAAGTTTGAGTGGTGTAGAACTTCTCTGGGCTTGTTGAAAAAGTAACAAGGGCAGCATTGGGCAATTGGCACTGGATGAAAATCTTTGGCAGAATTATTCATGAATGTTGAGTTCAAGTGGAATAATGTTAGGAAATGAAGTCATTATACAACCTTTTCAGCAGAGACTACTGCTAGACGTCTAGGCTGGTAGATGTCTAGGCAGTAGTACTAGACGTCTAGGCAGCACTGCCAAATGTCTAGGCAGCAGCGCTAGACGTCTAGGCTACTAGACGTCTAGGCAGCGCTGCTAGACATCTAGGACAGACGTCTTAACGCGGAAGACGAACGGGTTCAGGCACCTTCCTTGGGAGCTGAAATGAACAGTTTTTTGGAGGCTTGCATCGGGAGAGGAAACAAACAATTTGAGTCTTCCCTCTGCTCTATAAAATGGGTGTGATCCCTTGCATATGTGAGGTTGGTGAAAACGTTGAAAGACATGAATGTAAAGTTTGCTGAAAATAATAAGAAAAGGAGAAGTTGTCATTGCCCCGTGGTTTTTCTTGCACATTGCAGGTTTCCACATAAATCTCTCGAACACTTGTGTTGTTGTTTGTATTTTTTGTTATTGTGTTTCCTCTTGCAAGTATGAAATTTGTAGATTTTCCTAACACTAATAGTAGTCATCTTCACAACTGGAGAGAAAAATTCATTAAAGTCAATACCTGACTTTTGCACATAGCCTTTTGCCACCAAGCAAGCTTTATAGTGTTCCAACAACGAATCATTGTTCTTCACTTTGTATACCCACTTGTTTCCAGCAGTCTTTCTTCCATGTGGGAGAACCACAAGTTCCCACGTTTTATTCTTGCGAAATGCCTCGATTTCCTCCTTCATATATTTCCTCCACTTTTATGCATTCTCAAACTCTCTAGCTTCTTGAAATAAACTAGGTTCACCATCATCAGTTAAAAAAGCAAAAGAGGGTTGATAAACATAAGAATACCTTTTCGGACACTTTTGTGGACGTGTAGATCTTCTAACCCAAGATCTGTTGATTGTGGCTCTTGGTCTTGTGACCGTTGTGGCTTCTCTACTTGTTCTACTTGTTCTGCATGCTGATCAAAAACTTCAACATGTTGATTTTCATATTCATATTCATTCATTTCTACTTCAACCAGTACAACATTAGGAGTTTGTTTTACCTCCTTCCTTTGCATTGATTTTTCATCAACAATAACATCCCGGCTAATAATTACCTTGTGGGCAGTAGGATCCCACAGTCTATACCCCTTCATTATATCTCCATAGCCGAGAAAAACACATTTGCTTGACTTTGGGTCAAGCTTTGACCTTTTTTCTTTGGGTACATGGGAAAACGCATCACAGCCAAAGATACGCAAATGAGAGTAATCAACTGGATTACAACCCCATACCTCCTCCGAAATCTGTCCATCCAATGCAACTGTAGGTGACCTATTAATAAGATAAACAATTGTATTAACAGCCTCTCCCATAACTTTTTTTCCAACATGGTTGCATTGAGCATGCTTCTTGCACGTTCCATGATTGTGCGATTCATTTGCTCAGCCACACCATTTTGTTGTGGAGTGTATGGTATAGTCTTATAGTGCTTAATACCTTCCTGCATACAAAATTTATTAAATTCCTTGGAGCAATATTCACCCCCATTATCTAACCTGAGACAAAATCGACTTGCCAAAACTCTTCTCTACCCGTGCTTTGAACTCTTTAATTTTTTTCAAAGCTTTCGACTTCTTCAGAAAATAAACCCACACTCTCCTAGAATAATTTTTAATAAAATTCAGAAAATAGATGGCACCATTTAAGGACTGAGTGGGTATTGGTCCAAATATATCCGAATGTATAAGTTGCAAAAAATCAAAACTCTTACTAGGGCTTGCAGTAAACCAAGCCCTCTTCTGTTTACCAAAAATACAGTGCTCACACAAGTCTAAATTGCAAGACTTAATCCCAAAAAGCATACCTCTATCATGCAAAATTGCCAGACCTTTTTCACTCATATGGCCTAGGCGTTGATGTCATAGCATTACTGCATCCTAAATAGAAGATGTTGTTGCTGCATGGTTTTTCACCGTATCATCGCATAAACGATATAGGGTTCCATAAGATTCTCCCTTAGCTACTACAAGAACCCCTCTGGTAATTTTGCAGTAGTTTCCGAAAGTGGCAAAATACCCTAGCTTATCCATCGTTTTGATTGAGAGCAAATTCTTTCGCAAATTGGGCACATGTCGCACATCACATAACATCCTTTCTCTACCATCGTCCAGCCTGATCCTTATATCCCCTCTTCCCACAATTTCTAAAGGGTGATCATCACCCAAATAGACCTTTCCACCACAATATGGCCGATATTTGTCAAACCAATATCTATGGGAAGACATGTGGAAAGATGCACCTGAGTCCAAAACCCAGGTATATAAAACATATCTGTTGGTACTGATATAGAAGGCTTCACATGTCGTCTCTCTTGAATCTACTACACTGGCCTCAGCTGATGGTTGGTTTTTCTTTTCACCATTCTTTAATTGCCAACAGTCCTTATAGTGTCTTGGCTTCCCACAATGCCAGCACTTCCCTTTCTGCTTGTCCTTTAGACTTAGATTTGGACTGTTTTCTACCTTGTTTACTCCCCTCGAAAGATCGACCTCTCACATATAGGGCTTCATTGGTTGAGGGTTCCAAAGACGTTTTTCGCCTCAACTCTTCTACCAACAAAGCGGCTACACATCATCAAATTTGAGAGTTCATGATGATGAATTACTGATGGTCATCACCATATGATCCAAAGTGTCCTAGAGGGAACAAAGTAGGGTGATAGCTCTATCTTTATCCTCCATATTCACATTAACTGAAACCAGTTTACTGATAAGAGTATTAAACTCATTCAAATGATCTACATCGGATGAACTTTCCTTCATCCTCAAGCTATAAAGTCTGTTTTTTAGAAAAACCTTATTTGTTGTTGATTTTGTTTCATACAAATTTTCAAGCTTTTGCCAAAGGGCTTATGTGATCTTCTCTTCAGCTACATTGAACAAGACAGAGTTTGCTAGACAGAGAGGGATTGTAGAAACCACCTTCTTGTCCAGTGTTGCCCACTCCTCATCTTTCATGCTGCTTGGTTTACTCGCGACCCCTTTCAAGGCTTGAGCTTGGTCATACTGAACCAACAAATCCTCCACCTTCATCTTCCATAAAGCGAAGTTCCTACCATCAAATTTCTCAATCTCAAATTTTGTTACACCTCCTATCATTGTTGTGGCTCCCACTCACACAAAACCTTGAGCTCTGATACCAAATGTTAGGAAAAACTTCAGATGTTAGACCTGCAAGTAGAAACACAATGATAGAGAACATTAACAGCAACTCAAGTAACACTGAGATTTACATGGAAACCTGCAATGTGCAAGAAAACCACGGGGCAATGGCAACTTCTCTTTCTTTGTTATTTTCAACAAAACTTTACATTCACGTTTTCAACGTTACATCCATATGCAAGGGATCAAGTCCCTTTTATAGAGCATGAAGGGAAGACCCTGAACCGTTTGTTTCCTCTCCCAAAGGAAGCCTTCGCAAAACTATTCGTTTTCATGCGAAATTGAAGCGATTCATCTTCTGTGTCTTGACGTCTATCCTAGACGTCTACTTGCCTAGACGTCTGGTCTGTTGCCTAGACGTCTAGCAACCCATACGTCTGACCTGCTACCTAGACGTCTAGCAACCCAGATGTCTGGTCTGTTGCCTAGACGTCTGGCCTAGACGTTTAGCAACCCAGACATCTGGTCTACTGCCTAGACGTCTAGCAACCCAAACGTTTGGTCTGCTACCGCTTCCTTTTCTGCTGACTGTGCACCTGTATAGTAACTTCACTTCCTAACACTTGCCTCAAAGAAAATAACAAAATTACAAACAAGTAGAGAAATTTTCTCATTATGTTGAATAGCTTGAATACACCTTTACATTTTATGCATTGAATTCTAAGTATTGTAATATTCAAAAAAAAAAAAAATGAGGCCTCCATTTGTACATGTTAAGGTGGCACATGACTTCATGCAATGTGTGCAAAAGACTTTTGGGCATAAAAAGGAAGCACAAAAAATGAAAGCACCCTTTGGTCACTTTGATTGGGACATAATGATTTTGCATCCATGAACACAAAGGCTCAAAGAAATTTGAAAGATATCGTTGATTAGTGGACATCTATATCATTTAGTTTTAGATAGTTGTGAACATTTGTAGTACATTCACTTTTCCAAGCAACGAGTTCCTCTACTTGTAAGAGAAATAGAAGTACATATGGCTTCATTCACAGTGTAAATATAAACAAATTAGAAAAAAGCGGGGAAAAATTATGATCTTTATACTTACTAGGATTGGATTGATATCACAAAACAATAAAGGCTACAAGGAGGGGCCTTGTAGTCAATGGGACATGGAACCCAAACACACCCTTAGAAGAGAGCATAATTGTTGATGGGCTCTAAGAATTGAATATTGATATCTTGACCCACCCAACTATAGGCTTTGGTATTGAACATTTTTTTGGGTAGTTGATGCATGATGATTATAGTGTGGATATCTCCACTATTCTTGTTGAAATGTTGAAGATAGCTTTTCAACATAGTTTCTGTTTCTAGATCCACAACTTTTTAAGTACACTCAGCACTATGTGATGATTTTGTAATTTGACTTGTCATTTATATCATATAATATTATGGAATATTTTTTTATTTTGTTATTATCTTATGTTAGATAACATGGTGATGTTTTTTTTTTATATTGTTATATCTTGATATATTGAATCATTACTTAATTTCTTATGTATGTATTAAGTTCTATAATTTTTTTTTTTTTTTTTTAACATGGTGGAATCGGTAGCCGCCATGAATCCGGGCAGGCTGTCCAGCTTTTATGGCCACCACAGTATTCTGCGTTGTCGGCCCCGGAAGCCGCCACACAGATCTTCGCGTAGTCCGCCCCTATAACCGCCATGCCACAATCATTTTAAACCTTTTACGCCGCTGAAAGCACCAGGAAAGGGACAAGCATTTAGTCCGGTGAGGCCCGAGATTTGAACCTTGGACCTCCGCCCCCCTTATGGGGTTTGGATGAACCAATTGGTCTACACCTCGGACCTAAGTTCTATGCTTTTTAAACTTCACAATTTATTATTGCATGCCTAAGTTTTAAGGGTTGGCACCCTCCATACCTTTGCACTCTTGTGTCATTGTGCACACACCCATACAACCTTGCTTTTTACTAAAAAATTAAAAGCAATATCAGGATAGTTGGATTGAAAAATGCAACTATATTTCAATATTACAAATGCCTTAAACCTAGAACATAAGATTTATGCAACTTGAAAAGCCTATGGTTTAGAATGCATTTATTGTCACCATAATATTGAACTTTAGAATTGAGATTAAAAATTAATATTATGTAACTTCTTGTTATCCCTAAAATCACAAAGTGCAGGGTTTCCATCACTAACAGACCAACAACATAAAAAACAAAATTGAGCAAATTTAGAAAATATTTATCACTGAATTAACTTTGCATTTATAAGTATACCCCCACCCTATTCTGCCTTTAAGCATGTGTAACCAACCCATTAGAAAACTTCAAAATGTTATTTTCAAATATAAACTTGTCGATGATTGATCTCCTGACATTGCTCTCTAATTTTAATCAATCCATTGTCAACCTAAAAAAGAATTGGTAGACAGTAAACAATTAGAACATGGATCCTAGCTAAAATCCACATTTGGGCTATGTTTAGTGATAAACAAGAGAATTCTACTTTTAGACAAAAGGCGATGCTTCCAAGGCAATGGTAATGCTGCCATGATAGTTGCATGATTTGTAGCTGTAAACAAAACCTAGCAAAGAAGAATAAGGTCTCTTCAATACTTTATTTCAGAGACGAAAAGAAGCTTAGGTGGCCATAACATATGCAAAATTGCAGATGAATAAAGTCAAAATGGCAGATTTGCTGGGGATATTGATACAAATAGTTGATCCAATCTACATTGTTAAAGGGGGAAATCAACGGGTAATCGCAATGGTAGGACACCTACCAATGGAGATCATAGCTTGCACCTTGCATTAATGGATGAGCAAGATATATACCAAGAGTTAACATGAGAATAGTCAAATATGGTACTCGAAGAAATTCCTTATAGTAATCCTTTGGTAATTTTTGGCGGCCATCGAGTATAGCAGCAAAAGGAATAATGCTGGTGCGATTTTTCACGATCTCAAATGCTTCTCCATAGCGTGCAGCCATTCGCCTATCTCCATTCCATACTCCAAAAATGTGATGAGCAATCAGACCCAATGAAGCAGTTAATACCATAGAGTTTCCCATCCAAAGTGTATGAGCGGCACACCAAACAAACTGCCCAACCATCTAGACAATGATAAATTAAATAAATTAATGGTATCCATCATCACTCTCACGTAAAGATTTCAAGCCATTTGATAAGGTTCAGGCTACAAGAATCATCTAAAAATTCCTTCAAGAAACAAGTAATTGTAACTTGAGAAACAAAAACAGACATCTCTATCAAATCGTTTTTGAAAACTAAATCTTAAAGCTAATCCAGAAACCATATGCATTGGTTGGAAGAATGTTATGCCTAGACAAAGAATTCCACTTCATTTCATGCATCTAGACTTCTTCACTGGAATCAAAACTGAGATCTTAGAATAAATTTTGGCTGGAAAAAACTGAGTTTGCATATGACACTCACCTGAGGATGTCTTGTGATTCGCATGATTCCAGTTTCCCATAAATGCATTTTAGGCTTATCCACTGCTGCCACCTCTAACAAATTAAATGTAGAAGGATAAAGGAAAAAAAAGGATACAAAAGATGACAGCCAAACAAGTTGGTGTACGCCAGGAATACTTTGGACTTGCCATAATTGCACTCCATCATATCTGTGATTAATAAAATAAACCTGTATCACATTATTTGATCAATATTAGGGATTAGGTTAACTAACAGTAATAAGTGGTTATCAAAAGCATTTGCAACTTTAACTTAGTGCAAGTATTAATTGCATTGCAGAAAAACATCACACAAATTGCAATTTTCTGTAAGGAGAAAGACTGAAAGGTTGGAAATTTTCTCTCTGCTGAACTAAATTATTCAACTATCATTCAATAAGGCCAACAGATGCTTGAAATGGAGAGAAAATAGAACATGAAGTTTTTACCACTGCACTGAATGCCAAAGGAAGTGACAGTCCTGCAAAAAGAACCCGAAATGCTCGCTCTCCAATCAGTCTTTCACCAGCATCTCTGAAACTAGCCATTCCACTGTGGACACCCGCAAATATAAAAAGAAGTAGCAACAACACCACCTGTCAAGACAAGTGTGACAATGTTAGACTAAACAATCATTGCTTAGAATGCAAATAGAGTAAGAAAACCACTATTGAGTCAACCGGATTAAACTTGACTAGATGAATTGAACTCTGTAAATTTGATTGTATGTTTCTTTGATTATTCAATCTTAGATATAACTGACCAAGTCCCCTATTTTGATCCTTATCTGATTTATAACTTAACTATAAGGTTTTAAAAACCATCAGGTGTGTGTCCTAGATGAATCATAAACTGTCATAGGACTCCAAAGTGGCATAGGATTTTTACAAGTCATTCAGCAATGTGATATAAGAGAGTTGTATAACAAAGCCCCAAAGTCTATAAGAAATCTAGGGGAGATTATTATTTGTTACAGCCCAAGATTCATCTTTCCTTTACTGAAAGAAAGAAACTATCCAAAACAAACATCTTTATGTGATGTGCCTGTTAGCTGTGGAATATAAGAGGGAAAATAAGGAAGTTATGTCACAGTTGGAAAGAAGACGTAATAAAGCCCATCTAGGGTCCATGTGCGTTACTGAAGAGCCCAACTGGGGTTCATGCAGTCGTGCAAGTGGTCCTTTACCAAATCTGACTGTTAAAGTGGCAGTTCAATGATCCTATAGATATCAGCATGATTAGCCTAAGGCAACAAGTGCCCCTCAGCAAAGTTGATTGTTGCACCATCCTGAAATGTTTTATGCAATAAATGAAGAGAGCAATGCTTGGGCTGATATTTCTGCAATTCAGAAGACCAAATTACTTCTACAAAGGACTGAGTTGCTTGAGTACAGAATAGATTAACTAAAGAGGAATCTAGTGCATTTATATTTTAGGACCTACCCTGCAGGAGAATTGATCAGCAAATACTTTAACCCACATTTTAAGCAAAAGCAGAAATACATTATCTACAGTAACTGTATTTACTGATAACCTGCTCACAAAAAGGCAGTCCATCCAGCAATTATTGTGCCTTGATCTTGAGAGAACCAAGTCAGCGTTAAGTGTTTTGATGACCCTCCTGGTATAATTCTAGGGCTGGATAGACATTGCGAATAGTGCAGTATAAGCAACAAAAGTGATTGAGTGACACGCGAGTAGTATTTTCATGACTAGGCAATATTATGGTGTTTGCATGTCTCAGTTGTATAATTTCTAGCGGCAATTATGGCATGCAACAATATATAGATCATAAGGTATCATCATAAACTACAGCATAATCTCTTGAATGATGTATCAAATTGGTAGATACTGCCAGCATGATTCGGGGATTAAGGCGTTGTGAGAAAATTAAAATTTTGATATTTTTGAGCAGGATTAGGCCTAGTCCTTGCATTCACATGTGCAAGTCTTCATTTATTGTCATACCCTATCCTTAAAGTTCACATCTGTACATGCAATACTGCAACTTTTTTCAATGTCAGAGACAGCTGCTATCGTTCACCATATTGCCCTAGCAGGAGAAGGAATTTTTCTTGATCCCTGATCCATTGTTACAGGAAGGTCTCCCATTCACTATGGTACTTGGCAAAGTAGAAGCAATGAATACACAGCATACCTATATAACATAACAGGCACAACAATAAAATAAGTATTGCTAAACTAAAAACACAATATTCATAAGGAACCTGCACACACAAAACAATGGATTGCAACTATCAATCAGAAAAGCTGGAGGAACAAACTTCCCCAAAATGAGATTTGTATCAATATTGATAAAATGAAGTGATATATAAAGAAGGGGAAAGCATTGCTTATTTAGTGAAAAACACACACAGAGAAACCCTGCCTTGAGGACCACATTGCTTTCAAACAGTAATTAGGTCCTCAGTTATTTTAATCCTAATTAATTACTTAATCCCTTATTCCACCTAATAGGCCACCTTTATACACATAAATATCCATAAGGACCTAGAACCATAACTTGACATTCGAATATTATAAGAGATGAGATTTATAATAAAATAGCTTACATCATGTAAAAGACCATTGTGTCTAGGTATAGCATAAAATTAAAACGTACTGCATCATACAAAATTCTATTGGGTAGAGATACATAAAATGTCCTACTAAACCCTCTGGCTAAGGATAGGAATAACCATCATGAAAGTTATTTTGGTAATATTCAATAACCATCTATGTCATAAGATATGACAAATTTGACTAGATCAAACAGCATTACCTCAACTAATCAGATTCCTTAACTTTCAAGGAGGAGACCAAGGTTCAAATCTTGTTAAACAATACATGCACAATTGCCAAGCTGTTGCAATACCACTATGTGGTCATGATGTAATACAGGTGGGGCTCATTTCAATCCCATTAAACCCATGTAAAAAAAACATAATCAAAGAATAGGCGAAGAGAACCGTCAAAGAAATTCAATGGAGTTTATGGAAAATAGCTTTCAATTTGATTATATTTGTTGGTTACTCCAACCAAATTGAAAAAGCAATAAAAAGAGCAAGTGAAGCCACTAACATTGACAGTGCAACTCATAAGCATTCGAATGTTACAGCCCTTTAACTTTTGACTTTGAAAACTTGTTGAGTGCCCTTAACAACATTTAAATATTTTTAATATCTTGAATTTCATGTTTAACTTTATTTAAAATTTCGTTTATCAAATTTGTTTTGAACTTAAACCTTGCCAAAAACAAATCCAAACATGAAACTTGTGACTAAGAGCACCATTTGAAGTTCGTTGCCATCCTGCCAATGAGAATTAGGGCTTCAACCAAATATGCAATATCATTATTCTTATATTATAATTATCGTTAAACAACCTTAAGCACAATTCATAATTGTGAAGCCTCAATATTAGGGCATTGCCATAACCAAAGCACAACCACATAGAATATGCACAAACACAGCTAAACAATGACATAGATTTACTCCCAAAAATAAAATCACAAAACATTATAGGTCAATAACCATCTTTTGAGACATGTAGCCTTCTAAATTTACAACAGACAAATAATAGTGCATATGGTGATCTACTAGTAACCTATGGTCTTTATTTAAACCATGGACTAAGCCCAAAGCAGCTGACACTAATCACCAATCTCATTGTATGCCTAAGAGCAACCACAAACCAATTACGATAATAATTGAAATATCACACAAGCATGACTGGATAGAAAGATAGATAACATGATCTCCCTATTAGACCTCAAAACCTGGGAACATGGGCACATTTGGAAATTTCCTTAAGAGTTGCTCATTCCCCTAGGTAACATTTTTGGGCAGTGAGTCCTTGTGTTTGATGACATATTTTGCAACCCCTATGGAATGAAGTTGTTTGGTGTGGATTTCAAGAATAAGTTCTAGTTTCAGTTGAAGTCAACCTTCATCTGGTTTTAGCAGGTCCATCTATGTGCTAATATTCTATTCAACTACTCCCTTCAAAGGGAATGCATAAAAAGCATTCCAATTCCTGTAAGTGCTCCACAACTGGAGTGTGCCATCTTCCCAATTCATTTATATACTTTGTAGGGACCATAGAACTTGGATGTCAAACATGTTAGAAAATATAGCAAAATTATGTGCAAGCAGAAAAACACAATAACACAGGAAAAAACAGTAACACAGATTTTACGTGGAAAACCTGCAATGTGCAGGGAAAAACCACGGGGCAATGGCAGCTTGATCTTTTATTGATTTCGGCAGAATTACATTCAATCATAATTTACATGCAAGGGGTCATTCCCCTTTTATAGAAAAAACAAAAACTGTTCGTTTCCTCTTCCAAAGGAAGAGTCCAAAAACTGTTTGTTTCCTCTTCCAAAGGAAGAGTCCAAAAAACTGTTCGTTTCCTCTTCCAAAAGGAAGAGTCCAAAAGACTGTTTGTTTCCTCTCCCAAAGGAAGACTACAGAATACTGTTTGTTTCCTCTTTATAAGCTGCACCACCATGCACCTCTCTGCTGAAGAACATTGGAGATCTGGATATTGACTTCACCTCCTAACATTCTCCCACTTGAAGTCGATATACAGGAATTCTTTGCCTATGTTTTTCCATCCAAGTGCCAATTGCCCAATGCTGCCCTTATCACATTTTCAGCAAGCCCGAGAGAAGTTTTGCACCACTCAAACTTCTTTGTCTTGACCGGCTTGGTAAGCATATCTGCAGGGATTCACTTCGGTGTCGATTTTTTGCAACGGGATCCTACCTTCTTCCACCACATTTCTTATAAAGTGGTACTTGACATCAATGTGTTTCGTGCGATCATGGAATGTTGGGTTCTTCACTAGCTGAATAGCACTTTGGCTATCACAATGCAACATAATTTTCCCCTGCATTACCTTGAAGTCACCCAACGGTCGCTCTAGCCAAATTGCCTCTTTGCTGGCATGAGTCGCTGCAATATATTCTGCTTCAGTGGTTGATAAAGCCACCACAGACTGCAACTTAGAAGCCCAACTCACAACTCCACCAGCAAGAGTGAAAGTATATCCTGTAGTGGACTTTCTCCCATCTCTATCTCCACCATAATCAGAATCCACAAAACCTTTAACTTGCAAACTATCCGATCCGTAGTAAATAGCAGCATCTGAAGTGCCTCTTAAATATCTAAATATCCACTTCCACCGCATTCCAATGCTCCTTACCAGGATTTGCCATGTACCGGCTAACTACTCCCCCTTGCTTGGGCAATATCCGGTCTGGTGCTCACCATGGCATACATGAGGCTTCCTACTGCTGATGAATACGGTACACGAGACATGCTTGTCTTCTCTGCTTCTGTTCTAGGACACTGGTTGGAAGACAATTTTAAGTTTGAAAGAAGTGGGGTACTAACTGGTTTTGCATTCTGCATATTGAAGCGTTGCAGAATCTTTTCTATATATGACTTTTGACTTAACGAGATCTTTCTTCCTTTTCTGTCCCTGTGTATCTTCATCCCTAAAATTTGGTTTGCTGCTCCTAAATCCTTCATTTCAAATGTCCTAGCCAAGCGAGCCTTAAGATCAATGATTTTCTTCATCCTTAGGGCCTGCAACCAGACATATCATCAACATACAACAGCAAAATAATAAAACTGCCATCATCAAACCTCTTATAGTATCCACAATGGTCAGCTTCACTCCTGCTGAAACCTTGGCTCTTCATGAAGGTGTCAAATTTCCTGTACCACATCCTTGGCGCTGTTTCAACCCGTACAAAGATTTCTTCAGTCTGCAAACCAAATGCTCTTTGCCTCTTTCCTCATAGCCCTCTGGCTGATCCATATAAATCTCCTTCTCGAGATCACCATGCAAGAAAGCGGTCTTTACATCAAGCTGCTCCAGTTCTAAATCTGTGCGGCTACAAGTGCAAGTAGAACTCTAATAGTAGTCATCTTCACAACTGGAGAGAAAATTTCATTAAAGTCAATACCTGACTTTTGCACATAGCCTTTTGCCACCAAGCGAGCTTTATAGCGTTCCAACAGCCCATCGTTGTTCTTCTTCACTTTGTACACCCACTTGTTTCCAACAATCTTTCTTCCAAGTGGGAGATCCACAAGTTCCCACGTTTTATTCTTGCGAAGTGCCTCGATTTCCTCCTCCATGGATTTCCTCCACTTTTCTGCATTCTCAGACTCTCTAGCTTCCTGAAATGAACTAGGCTCACCATCATCGGTTAACAAAGCAAAAGAGGACTGATAAACATGAGAATACCTTTCCGGATACTTTTGTGGACGTGTAGATCTTCTAACCCAATGATCTGTTGATTGTGGCTCTTGGTCTTGTGACTGTTGTGGCTGCTCTACTTGTTGTTCTACTTGTTGTTCTGCATGTTGTTCTGCATGCTGGTCAAAAAATTCAGCATGATGGTCAAAAATTTCAGCATGCTGATTTTCATTTTCATCTTCGTTCATGTCTACTTCAACTGGTACAACATTAGGTGTTTGTTGTACCTCCTTCCTTTGCATGGATTTTTCATCAAAAATAACATCTCGGCTAATAATTACCTTGTGGGCAGTAGGATCCCACGGTCTATACCCCTTTATTGCATCTCCATAGCCGAGAAAAACACATTTGCATGACTTCGGGTCAAGTTTGGACCTTTTTTCTTTAGGCACATGGGCAAATGCATCACAGCCAAAGGTACGCAAATGAGAGTAATCAACTGGCTTACCACACCAAACCTCCTCCGGAATTTGTCCATCCAACGCAGTTGTAGGTGACCTGTTAATGAGGTAAACAGCTGTATTAACAGCCTCTGCCCAGAACCTTTTATCCAACATGGATGCGCTGAGCATGCTTCTTGCACATTCCATGATTGTGCAATTCATTCGCTCGGCCACACCATTTTGTTGTGGAGTATATGGTGCGGTCTTACGGTGCTTAATTCCTTCCTGCGTACAAAATTTATCAAATTCCTTGGAGCAATATTCACCCCCATTATCCGACCTAAGACATAAAAAGAGGCTTGCCCAAACTTTTCTCTACTCGAGTTTTGAACTCTTTAAATTTCTGCAAAGCTTCCGACTTCTTCTTCAGAAAATAAACCCACACTCTCCTAGAATAATCATCTATAAATGTCGGAAAATAGATGGCACCATTTAAGGACTGAGTGGGGACTGGTCCAAATATATCCGAATGTATAAGTTGCGAGAAAATCAAAACTCTTACCGGGGCTTGCGATAAACCGAACCCTCTTTTGTTTACCAAAAATACGGTGCTCACACAAGTCTAAATTGCAAGACTTAATCCCGGAAAGCATACCTCTGTCATGCAGAATTTTCAGACCTTTTTCACTCATATGGCCTAGGCGTTGATGCCATAGCATTCTTTGCATCCTGAGCCGAAGTTGCTACTTGCTTGCATGGTTCGTCACCGTATCACAACATAAACGATATAGGATCCCATAAGATTATCCCTTTGCTACTACAATAGCACCTCCGGTAATTTTGCAATAGTTGTTACCGAAAGTGACGAGAATACCCTAGCTTATCCATCATCTTGATTGAGAGCAAATTCTTCTGCAAATCGGCACATGTCGTACATCACATAACATCCTTTCTCTACCATCGTCTAGCTTGATCCTTATGTCCCCTCTTCCCACAATTTCTAAAGGGTGATCATCACCCAAGTAGACCTTCCCACCACTATATGGCTGATATTTGTCAAACCGGTCTCTGTGAGGAGACATGTGGAAAGATGCACCCGAGTCCAAAACCCAGGTATATAAAACAGATCTGCTGTTGCTGATACAGAAAGCCTCACATGTTGCCGTCTCTCCAGAATTTACTGTACTGGCTTCAGCTGAAGGCTGAAATTGGTTTTCACCATTTTTTTCCTTTTTTAACTGCCAACAATCCTTCTTTGAGTGCCCTGGCTTCCCGCAATGCCAACACTTCCCTTTCAGCTTTTGTCCTTTAGACTTAGATCTGGACTGTGATCTACTTTGTTGACTCTTCTCGAAAGATCGACCTCTCACAGCTAGGGCTTCATTGGTTGAGGGTTCCAAAGACGTTTTCCGCCTCAACTCTTATGCCAACAAAGCGGCTACCACATCATCAAAAGTTAGAGCTCCTGATGATGAATTGTTGATGGTCATCACCAAATGATCCCAAGTCTCCGGGAGGGAACAAAGTAGGGTGATAGCTTTGTCCTCATCCTCCATCTTCACATTAATTGAAACCAGTTCTTCGATTAGGGTATTAAACTCATTCAAGTGATCTGCCACAGGATGAGCCCTCCTTCATCCTTAGGCTGTAAAGTTGTTTTTCAAAAAAACCTTATTTGTTGCAGATTTCGTCTCATACAACTTTTCAAGCTTCTTCCAAAGGGCTTCCGCGGTTTTTTCTTCAACAACATTGAACAAGACGGAGTCCGCTAGGCATAGACGGATTGTAGAAACCGTCTTCCTATCCGGCGTTGCCCACTCCTCATCTTTGATGCTGCTTGGTTTACTCGCGACCCCTTTCAAGGCTAGGGCTTGGTCATTTTGAACCAACAAATCCTCCACCTTCATCTTCCATAGGGCGAAGTTCCTGCCATCAAACTTTTCAATCTCAAACTTGGTTACACTTCGAGTCATTGTTGCAGCTCCCACTCGCACAAAACCCTAGGCTACGATACCGGATGTTAGAAAATATAGCAAAATTATGTGCAAGCGAGAAAAACACAATAACACGGGAAAAAAAAGATAACACAGATTTTACGTGGAAAACCTGCAATGTGCGGGGAAAAACCACGGGGCAATGGCAGCTTGATCTTTTATTGATTTCGGCAGAATTACATTCAATCATAATTTACATGCAAGGGGTCATTCCCCTTTTATAGAAAAAACAAAAGCTGTTCGTTTCCTCTTCCAAAGGAAGAGTCCAAAAACTGTTTGTTTCCTCTTCCAAAGGAAGAGTCCAAAAAACTGTTCGTTTCCTCTTCCAAAGGAAGAGTCCAAAAGACTGTTTGTTTCCTCTCCCAAAGGAAGACTACAGAATATTGTTTGTTTCCTCTTTATAAGCTGCACCACCATGCACCTCTCTGCTGAAGAACATTGGAGATCTGGATATTGACTTCACCTCCTAACAAAACATGTTTTTACTTTATCACTATGTTCGACAAAGTTTTGGGAGGGGGGTGACTAGACATGTTTTCGGATGGGGGGACACATTTTTGGGATGGGGCAACATGTCTCCAAGATGACCCCCAACCATGGAAAATAGCTTTGTAGAGACCTAATATCCTGCTTGAAATTCTTGCTTGCTGGACAATCCAATATTTCAAAGTACAACATTCAAAAGAATATTGGATAATTAAACATGGATACGGCGGAACAAATAACTCAAGTGATGATGTGATAATTACAATGAGTAAATTGCATGTCTATAAGTCTCAAGGAGGTGAGTGATACAAAATCCATTCTCAACTTTACATTAAAAAGTAATAAAATATTTTCAGTGGCACGTATACAAGCTAACCATATGTCACTTATCAAAGATGCCAATGGGCCCAACAAGTGGGTTTGCATATTGTAATATCCCCTCTTAAACAAAGCTTAGAAGGACCAAGAAGATGACATTACACTAACATGACGGCTTAATGATAGCTTTTGATAGGCCAAGCATGTCTCTTTGGCTTCACTTGTAATGGATTGATGAAGATGCATATAACTCGAGGGATAAAAAGCCTTCTCATCAAAAGAAGTACTCCACATATCTTTTATCAACTAGGACAATCCACAAATGGAATACTAATCATCATCAACATTAAGATTATGAGAACCGATTGCAAGTGTCTTCCCGCACAAATGCATAATCTAAGGATGATTATCCCACTACTATAGGACCCATGCCATGATACTCAATTTATAATACAAGTCATAAACTATAAACGATTTCTAAATAGATAAATTTTAGAGAAGCCAAATGCAATCCCAACATTTTCTATTATGCAAGAGCTTCCATAGTTGTCGATGTTAATAGAATAAATGACCCCCCAAAAAAAAAAGATGTAAGCCACATCTACCCATGTTGCGACAACCTCCTCAACATACCATGCAAATCACATCATGATAAAAATTCAAAAAATGACCATGTACGATAGATATGCATCTTTTGCCTAAACCCACAAACTAACAAGAAAAAAACACAGTTCATCAATCACCCAATCATGTGATGTAACCACTTCATTAAATGGTCCATACACAGTTATGGAAAACATGAATGAGAAGAGTCAAAAGGCTCAACAACAAAGCTACCTCATCTATATGAGCTCAAATAAGAACACAAGGGACTTCCATGTTCTAATACCAATCCATCCATAATCAATCTTTAATTGCTTCAGCTATCTACCATCCATATCTCCTCCAAGATCCACACGTCCTCAAAGAATCATTCATTCTTCTCTTTATAATGAGGAATGCTAGGTCAATCAAAAGAAAGAATCATGATCATCAACATCCAAAGAAAACTCAAAGTGAACAAGACCTGCTCTCTCGGGTCTAACATTTGGCTCACTAGGATCATTTATTACCCAAACCATAATTGCCAAGTCCTCTGCTTGTCCAACCCATCTTTTTAAGCATTTTGGAACCAATGCCATATTTCTATTCTTCAAAGTCAATAATACTAAGAGAATAGTACTCATTCTCATTGTAGATAGCAGCATCAGGATAAGTATTACAAGCACAATCACTATCCTTACAACAATCATCAAAGCTATCAACATTAGAAGAAGACGATAGACTTATTACCAGCAATAGTTACATCACCAACAAAAACAATATGGACATGTTCATGATTAGGAGCATCGTCAATAGGAGGAGAAGAATCAATAACACCAATGTAAGAAAAAGACTCACTTTCATCTTAAATTTCCCTCCAATGCATGTTCAATAGTGTCTTGATCATCAACTTGTCCATGCCTATCAATGTGATCCTTCGTGCACTTTAATGAGTTTCTCAAGTCACCATCTTCTTGTACGGCCTTTGATTAAGAGATTTTAGCTTCTTACTTTTCTTTCTTCATTTCGAGCAACTAAATCTTAAGTTCAATTACCTCATCAAGAAGTCCACCATAGTCAGCCTCACCAAAAGACTCATCGTTATCCTCAAGATGTATTAATGTCCTTGTTATCACTTGGAATAGGTTTGGGACCATCAATCTCATCAGAGGTCTCTTGCAAAGTCCCTCAAATATCTTTCCTATTCTCTTTGCCAAAAACACTAAAGTAGTGTTCTTCAATAATGTTTTGAGTACAAATGTGGCAAGTTCTTCATTCCTTCCATTCCAAGATTTCGTCTTCTCATTGAGTACATTCTCCTCAACAACATCTCATTGAACCTTGATCATAAACAAGTCACACATCTTGGTAGCCCATTGGAAATAATTCTTGCCCTCTAGCAGCTCAATGTGTACTCTAGACCCCACTTGTTTTAGCCAACATATAGAAATATCTACGATACGTGACTAAAAACAACATGCATCAACACAAAGTGCTCAAAAAACTGGATATGGGGGGAAATTGCTGAAGAACTCTCCACATGACCAAGTTAAGTGCTCAAATAAAAATGGTGCAATATTGTCAACCAATATGACCAAAATTTGACTATGAATTTTAACAAGCAAAATGGTCAAATTGTAACCCTCCTTACTTTTTTGCTTAGATTCTAGATATTCAACAAGATTGAAAAATATGCCCTGAATCTTAAGATATGAGCATTTTCTCAAAAATTGAAAAACTGCAATATCTTTGCAATCATGAAGAGTTTCAGGCCGTCATTCAAACTATAAGCTCTTTGCATCTTCATGAATCATGAAGTACAACAAATCCATAAGATTTATCTAAAATAAATATAAATAAAAATCCAGTACTCTTATCCATGAGCTCTTGTGGCACTTTTTGATGTTGAAAATGAAGTTGATCTTCCTCAGATGACTTCTTCAACATACAAAAATAGAAAGCAAACGAGCTCCAACTCCTAGGGATCATCACCTTGGGTTTTAATTGCCATGTTGGAGAACCGATCATTCAAAAATAGAAAGCGTTAGAAGGAAAAGAAGAAAAGTTGACATAAGGAACACTTTGCTAAAGAGTGGTAAAAAAATCGCAATTGATGATGTTATGATCACAATGAGCAAATGAGATTTATATAGTGCGGTGAGTGATACAAAAGTAAACTTCAACCACACATTACAAAATATTAATAAATGTATTCCAAGCAGCACATACAAGCCAACCATAGGTCAACTGTAAAAGACGTCAAATGGCCAGACAAATAGATTTATATATTCCAAAAACTCTTTAGCTCAGTCCTTGTCTATTTTTTGCTTTACAAGCTCAGTTACCTCATGTATCGTTGTATGCGACACATAAGACCCATAGGTTAGAACTGCTGAGGAGATTGTTTTTAAGTTGCATAGCTCATATCCATATAAATTTTGAAATGAAGTCATATCTGAAGCTATATCTAGTACGTGGTGTAATTCAAATTTCAACCACTCCACTAAGACACTCCATTTATGCCATTGTTGTTGTTCATCAAAAGAAAAGTTGTGCAAGTAGAGCCTTTTATGCACTTGTTAACACTATTTATCCATCAATTTTCAGGTGATATCAAATTCCCCAGAAACTGTCTTATTTCTTGTATAGCACTTCTTGTATAAATTAGATGTGAATTACAATCCTCACCACCAAAAGTTAGCGTTAGAAGAATACACAACTTCCATACCTCCTTGCAGAAGACCTTTCCAACCTGAAGGCCTTGACCTCTTAATGGTTTACCAACAATCACTGAGATGGAACTCATCCCTTCTGAAATTGGCAGATCTTCTATGAATTCCATAAATATTTCTTCCCATTCCCAATTAGGTAGTGGTAGTGATCACAATTCATAAGAGTATCGGAGTCTTTCATTACCTCTACTTTTGCTTCTTTGACATAATTTGCATCCAAACAAGAATTTACTTGTGTCCCTCTTTAATCCCTTCTAGTAAAAGGAAAAGTATTGAGAAATTCTAAACTGATCTATTATATAGACAAATTTTGTGTCTTGAGGGATTATTTTTCCTTCAGTTGGGAGTTTTCGCTTATATAAATCTCATCCTTAGACTAGAGTATGCTAGCTCTCCAAGAAGAGTGTCCTGATTCACCTTGCCCACTGTGTAAATTGTCTATTCACTGTCGTATGACCACATGTTGTCACACAACTGAACCTATCCAGACCAATATCACTATTGATATCAGACATAAATACATTTTTGTCCTTCCAAGATAAGGCATCTGCTGCAATTACTTTCTTTCACTTTTCATAGATCATTCCAAATTAAATTCCGTAGATCTTAGCAACCTGCTTTTGTTGTTCCTCGTACGTGTCACCTTGTTCCAACTTCTTAAGACTCTAGTGGTCATTCTTAATCTGAACATGGTTCCCAATCACATATTATTGCAACTTACAAACTATAGAATGGCCATTTTCTCTTTCTCATATGCGGATTTTACCTTTGCTCTAACTTATTTTCTTTACAGTTCAAAGGCAAGGAGTACGCCATGCATGAGTACTCCTCCAATGGCTTGTCCCAATGCATCACCTATAAATCCACCGTGAGATAAGCATTTCCAGCATTAGAATAGTTATCAAAGTCCGCTTCATTTGCTTGGAAGCATCGGCTTCCTTCCCATCCAATTTGAATGATTCTTTAATCAAGCTGATCAAGGGGACCGCACATACCCTCTAAAAATTCATTTAGCTTCTTGTAAACCCCAAGAATACTCTAAGCTTATTAAGATATCTACTTCTTAAAGGAGAGCTTTAGTTGCTTCGAAGCATTAACTGCCTTATCATCTAATTTGGATGAGTCCTTAAGCAAGTTTATCGAGGGGATTGTGCATACCCTTGATAAAAGCACATTTAGTTACTTGCTAATCCCAAGCATAGTTCAAAAAATCGACGAGAAGTTGCGAGAATTCGCGTTCAACAAGTTTTTTTTCCCCCACCTCGGCGCCAAGAAACTCACCCAACTCGAGGCAAGGTCTGGTCGATTTCTCACAAGAAAATTGGCTACAATTACAAAAACAAAAGAAAAACGCCAGCTCTGCTTGCGTAGTTGCCAGTTGTGACTATAGATCTAGTACTTGCTTCTAGAATTGACACACTGCGCCTATGCAACCATAGACGGGTCATGGGATCACACTATTCAAGCGGTTTTTTTTCAAGAGGAAGTATTGCAACTTCACTCGAAGGATTCGAAGGATGTTGCTTGATCCAAATACTTTATGAGCTCTTAAGAACCTCTTTGTATCGTTTGGTGGAAAATAGGGAGCAAGCGCACATTTCTCACCACATTTTCGTCTTAATGTCCGGCAGGCTCCACACGGAAATGCGACCCTGCTCACGCTTATTGTTTTCTCGTCCATCTACCTTACTCAACAAAAAGTTACAAGAAGTTTACCTATTGACAATAGCGCATAATAAAACATAAGTGAGCAAACGATTCTTAAACTTGTAATCCGTGAAAGCTTACCTTATCTAAGATTGTAGCATCTAAGATAAATGTTGGAGAAGATGTTGATATATGTAATTTGATACAAGATGGATAGTTTAAATTTAAACTTTCTATTATAAATATTATATATAGTATTTATATAAAATTAATAATATTATATAATATATCAATATATATATATATATATTTATATATATATATATATATATATTTTTAAGATTTGGTTAGTGTGAGAAATCCCTACGACCAACACTCAAGGTTAGGCATCCCCATGCCACCATGACCTCTCATAAGGGGGAGAGCCGAGCTTATAGGGAATTTAGGACATAGCCACACACATACACACGTCGCAGCTTGAACCTTGGACCTCCCAAAGAAAAGCCAAAGCCCGAACCGTTGCACTATTTCCCCAGTTTCATATTATAATATATTATATTATAAATATAATATAAAATAATAATATCATTAATAATATAAAATCAATTTTTTAGCTCTTTAATTGTGGTCTAAAATGTTTTGTTTTTAATTGAAAAAATTTCTTCGGTTCTTTTTTTGGCCGAGTTCTTGTCGAGTTTTCTTGAGTTGCCGATAAAATCTCCAAAATTGGGCTGCCAAGTTTATCGAACTATGATCCCAAGAATCCTCAAAGACCCTTAAGATTTCTAGGCACTTATGAACCTATAATTGTATGGATTTTCATCATGTCCAATTTTGCTTCTTCCTCCAAAATAACATGTTCCAGATATTCAACTTTATTGTTTGCAAAGTAGGACCTGGGACTTTTACCATGCAGCTAGTTTTCCTTGAAGGTTAGTCCTATATTACCCGCATGTTTAACATGATCTTCCAAATTCAACCCCAAGCTCATGATTAAGAATCACAATGGCCTTCAAAAGCTAAAACAAGAACGGCCTTCAGGTGCTCAAAGTTGCTTTAGGGATGTCTTTTGTATGTATCTTGATTTCACAATCTTCTAACCTTATATCCAAACAAGAGAAGTAACAGGCTCCTTGCAATTCATTCAACAACTGATCAATGTACAAAAAATGAAATCTGTCTTAAATGGTAATCCTGTTGAGTGGGAAGAAGTGGATGCCTGATATAATGAGACACCCTTCTTCCTCCCCAGTATCACTAGAATCAAATATTAGCTCCTGCTTTCCTCTACCACTCCTGCGCCAAAGAGTTCTTATTTCAACATTTCAATCTCTTTCTTCTGTTAAGGGGGATATCTATGCTAGATGATAATGGAAGAATCACTGGCAGGACCTCGATGGCATTCAATCAACTTCTTTTGCTAGAGAAAGCCCCTTTGGATCCTCAAACACTTCCCAATGTCATTTTAAAACATTTTACAGCTCTGGTGCTTCACAATTAAGTTTGTTCACCATATTCAAAGTAACAACTAGTAGCTATGTCATCTGCCCCATTTTTAAGTAGATTCTCCATTTGATGGGAACTAATTGGTTGTGACAATGGAAGCATAATGATTTTGAAAAGATCAACCTGGTCAACTTATATGTATTTAGGATTTGCAAAAGTTGTGAGCATATAACTTATAGAGAGAAAGAGATTGTAACAAAATGTTTGAGAAGGTGCCAAACTTGAAGGTCATGCCAAAGTTATCAGAGAATCTTGATGACAAAGGAAGCTTTACGCCAAAAACCTCTCTCATGTCAACTTCGCATTTGGTGCCAAACATGCAATATCAAAAAACGCACTCGAGCAGTTAAGAAGATGATGCCAAAGGCTAGGATGCACCAAAACATTGCCTTATAGACCAGTCTGTGCCACTGTTATGGAACTTTATTCTCATAAACAGAAATCATTCACCAATATGCAGAAATATCAAATCATTCATTCACAAATAATTATCCACAATAACAATCCACAAATGAGAGAGAGATAGATAATACCCTTAAGGTAGGGAAACACCAATAATAATCCTTAAGGAAGGAATAACTCCATAAGATCTCCCAACGTGAGAGAGCCACTTTAGGAGGGCAAAGTCCCATAAGCCACTTCGTGGGCAAAGACGATTACATAAGATTGTTCTCCATGATGATTACAATGACAAATATCTCTTCTTTATATACCCATCTTCTAATTCTACTTTGGGGAGCCTACTACTATAAGATAATATTATAATACAATCAACCTTGGGTTATGTATGGCCTATGCCAATCCTTATCCAATATAATAATATATCCCCAAATATCTATTCCTAGGTACCCTAACAGCCACAGACCTCTTTGGCACCAGAAAAAAACAAAGCAAATAAGAAAAGCAGTAGAGCCACAGATGCGTTAAGGCTTGGTGCTCCTTCTAAGATGCTGTTCAGAGAAATTTTGAGAACCAACTCATGGGAGGTGAGCAACCCATTCTTCTGTAGATGTATTCAAATTTCATACTATAGGCTACATGGTTAAGAAGTTGAATCATGTTAACACTTGAGGGCTTTGTAGCACTCAGTGTAATAGTTAACATGTTGATTCCTTGTACAGTCAAGTTCACAATGATGAAGATTTCTATCGAGGAAAACTTAAATTGCCTGTGAATTTTGTGAATCTCTTTGATTTCTTCTCTTTCTTCTAAAAAGATTTATTGGACCAACTGAATAAACTGGATTTATTTAGATGCACCAAATAATATGACAGAATTCATAAAATTCCTGTACCAGCTTCAGGAACAAATCAATTTTTATCAGAACTGCTACCATGTATAACATTATTAGTGCGAATTTTCGTTCACGAGTTGTACTTATGTATGACACATATTTGTAGGCAGATTGCAACAACTGGTTAACTTATTCATGAGCAACTTGAAATTAAAGAGTTTCTGACCAAATCCAAGGTGGAGTACATCATTAACCAAAGATGTCTAAGACAGGGAATCAATTTGAAAAGAAGAAGCACAAGGCATGGTTTACCCAGATGGAGAATCCTATCCCTGCTATGACAGAAAAGTTTACCCCATGCATGATTATTACAATAAAGAGGGTTAGAAAGGTAAGCAGGGGAAACCAAACTGCAAGAAAGCTCCTAAAATTAACTTGTACCACTTCACAAGGGAAATCCAAGGTTCTAATTGTTAGAATAAATAGATATGATAGGGATTTCTATTATTGTATTGTTTGTTACAACAGATTTTTAGGGATAACTTGTTAGGATTTTTAGGATCTGGTTTTATCAGCACCAACTGATTACCAGATTGTAAATCATTATAAATTGGAGCTCAGAAATGCAAATAGAGCATCCTGTGTTACATTCTTTTATGGTATTAGAGCCACAGAAAGGAGAAAGGAGGAGTTTGTCTCACACCATTCGTTTCAGCCAAGTTGATTTTTTGTCTTAGGCAGTCAGTGCCACTGTAGATTGTTACTCTGCAGTCAGTCTTGGTGTTGTTGCATTGTCAATGGAGGTTTTCTCTTGCGTTGTGTTTAGATCTATTGGATCTGACAGACGATTTGGTGTTTTGATATTTGGCATTCAGTGGTTTTCTCCTCACTTGATAAAGTTGTTGCTTGCGACATTCGGAGTTCGACAGGCTGTGGTAAAGTGCAGCTTGGAGTTTGCCCATGTTTCCAGCTTGGGCAAAGTGCTGGTTGGAGGTTGCTCACGTTTCCAGCTTGGGCAAAGTGCAGCTTGGAGTTTGCCCAAGTTTTGAGCTTGGGTGGAGCAGAGTGCAGTGTTTGGCATTCGTTGCTCTGAGTCTGGTGTTCAAGGCGTGTTTGGCATTTGGCATTTGCTGTTCGGGGTTGTCATTAGTGGAAGAATGGCAAATATTCAGACTCTAATTCTTCCAGATTCACAGAAACTGACTGGAAGAAATTATAGTGTGTGGAGCCATAAGATACTTACAATTTGTGAGTATCAAGATTTGACAAATATAGTTCTCAAGAAAGAAACTAGACTAGAAGATGATGTTGATGACTTCAACAAGCGACATAGAGAAGCTTTGATGCTTCTCAAATTGTCTGTTGCAGATGATTTAATTCCTGAAGTTCGTAATGAAGATAATGCTGCAACATTGTGGACAAAGTTGCAGAATAAGTATTAGACATTTGAAGCAGGACGTGCTTTGTTTTTGAAGAATCTTCTCTATTCTTCCCGGTTGGAGGAAGGAGGGTCTGTTTCTGAGTACCTTATGCATCTGAAGGATCTAAGAGATCAATTGACTGCTATTCAGAAGATAGTCGATGATGAGGACATGGTCGGCATTGTTTTGCGAGGTTTGCCTCCGTCTTATGAGTCTTTTGTTGAGTCTCTGCATTTGCTTGCTGAAACTCAAACTCTTGATTTTGAAAAGATGTCTTCTTTACTTTTACAAAAACAAAGAGGAGACAGTCATAGATGGGAGTATTCACCTCAGGGAGTACAGAGAGTGCATTTACTGCTAAAGCCAAACACAAAGGCAATCAGAATGCCAAGCCCTCATCATCTGATCACAAGCAAGGTAAAACTTCTAATATAAAGCAGTCCCAAGTCATTTGTTTTTACTGCAGGAAACCTGGTCATTTCAAATGGGATTGCAGTAAGTTGAAGAATAAACAAAGTCAGCAAGGGAAGAAACAAGTAAATGTTGCTGAGATAGAAGATCAGGAAGAGAAGTTTGCTTTTGTAACAACTCAGAGTTCATCTGGTCAATCTACTGAGTGGTACTTTGACTCTGGAGCATCCAGACATTATACATGTTAGAAAGACTGGTATGTTAATTTCATTGAAGATCTAAGTAAGAATGAGTCTGTTTCACTTGGTGATGGTAGATCATACTTTATTGAAGGGTGTGGTGATGTTAGTGTGACATTGAACAACAATGTTACATACACCTTCAAGAATGTTTGGTATGTTCCTGATATGAACAAAAATCTTCTGTCCATTAGTGAAATCACCAGGAATTCTCAACTTGTGCATTTTCATAAAAATAGATGTGAGGTGATGCATGTGGGTAAAAACAAGCTCATTGCTCTTGGTATAGGTGAGAAGGGGCTATACAAGTTAGTTGATGCCAAGTCTGCCAATTCATTTGCCTTGGCAGTTGAAGACAATAGTTTTGTTCTTTGGCATGAGAGGTTTGGTCACCTCAATTATAAGTATTTATCAATTCTCACTAACATGGTTCATGGATTGCCATCCATTTAGGAGCAACAACATTCGTGTGTAGGATGTCAACTTGGAAAATAGAGTCGTCAACCATTTGAGATGGGTAAGTCTTGGCGTGCACAAGGTGTTTTGGATTTAGTGCATATTGATTTGTGTGGTCCAATGAATACACCTTCGGTTTGTGGTGCAAAATATTTTTTGTTGATGGTTGATGATTATTCGAGGAAGATGTGGGTATACTTCCTCAAGTATAAGTTTGAATGTTTTTCATACTTTCAAACTTTTAAGGCCCTTGTAGAGAAACAATCTGGAAAGCAAATCAGGGTCTTGAGGTTAGATAATGGAGGTGAGTTTACCTCAAAACAGTTTCAAGATTTCTGCAGGCATGAGGGTATACATAGGCAGTATACAACTCCTTACACTCCACAACAAAATGGGGTAGTAGAGAGGAGGAATAGGACAATCATGGAGATGGCTAGATGCATGGTGCATAGCTAAAATGTACCATATTGTTACTAGGTAGAAGAAGTAAATACTGTAGTCTTCATTCTCAATAGGTGTCCATGTAAAGCTCTATAGAATGTTACTCCAGAAGAAGCTTGGTCTGGAAGAAAACCTTCAGTTAGTCATTTCCGTATTTTTGGTTGTGTTGCTTTTGCATTAATTCCTAAGGAGAAAAGAAGTAAGCTAGATGCAAAAAGAAAAAGTTCATGTTTGTTGGCTATAGTGAACAATCTAAGGCATACAGATTGCTTGATGTCTCTACTAACAAGATTGTAATTAGTAGAGATATCATTGTACATGAGAAGACTCCTTTCTTCTCAGATGATGGTAAACCTATTGAGATTTTTGTATGTTTTAGAACTACTGATGGTACTGCAACAGGTAGTGAAGTTCACTTGGATTCAGATACATCAGAGACTGATGATGAAAAGAAAGATGTGAAGACTCAGCCACATTGGTGTGTTGAAAATCCACTTTGGGATGACCTTGGAGAACAGAGCTTGACAGAGGTACACCCAAGTGAAGTTCGCCAGCAACAAGAGCCACGTCAACGACCAAAATGGTATACACAGACAATGAAAGATGTCAAGGAGGATGAGAAAGCGGTAGTTGGGCGATCTAGGCGAGCTGGAAAAGAGCCTAGACAAGTGAATGAGCAGGCAAATTTTGCTTTAGTTTCACAGTTTTTTGAACCCAACAGATATGAAGAGGCCAGAGGTAAACCAGATTGGGAAGCTGCCATGGAGGCAGAATTTGACTCATTGATGAAGAATAAAACATGGGAACTGTGTGAATTACCCCATGGAAAGAAACCCATTGGTTGTAAATGGGTTTACAAGGTAAAATGTAAATCAGATGGTTCAATTGACAAATTCAAAGCCCGTCTTGTTGCTAAAGGGTATGCACAACAGGAAGGTATAGACTATGGAGAGACATTTGCTCCAACTGCAAAGATGGTGGTTTTTCGATTAGTTCTCTCCATTGCAGCACAGTTTGGTTGGCAGGTATATCAGATGGATGTTAAGAGTGCCTTCCTGAATGGAGATTTGGAAGAGGAGGTCTATATGGTGCAGCCACAAGGGTTTCAGGTACCAGGAAAAGAACATCTGGTTTGCAGATTGATTAAGTCCCTATACGGACTTAAGCAGGCTCCCCGAGCCTGGTATTTCAAAATTGATCAACATCTTAGAGATTCAGGATTCAGTCGGAGCTTTTCTGATCCTAATCTCTATATCAAAACTACAAGTAATGACATTGTCATTCTCATTGTGTATGTTGGTGACCTTGCTAGTTTAGCAGTCAGTTTTGACGTGGCGCCGCCTCAAGTCTGAAAATGCTCATAAGGAGCCAAGTATGTGAAAACAATTTTGATTGTATATAATGTTTTATCATTTTGTCATTGTGGAGTTTGTACAATATGTGTTTGATGAAATGATTAATAGCATATGTGTAATTCAGATGTACATGTAATTCAAATGTCATGTAATTAGGATGTCATGTAACTAAAAGTGTTGGGGTAGTTAGGGTTAGGTACGAGGAAGTTGCAGAAGTTAGCAACTACCTCCCTTTTCCAGGAAAATTATACCCCGTACATTCCAAATACATCCATATAATCAGATATCATTCATTCAATCATCTAGTTGTGTGTGCCTAGGAGCATATTTGTGTTGTGCATGTAATTGCATGACTATGCACGAATATATTGTTGTTGTAATTGAATGTACATTGTTATTTGTACATAATGCAAATGACAAAGTGCAATTTTGTTCCATTTCAATTCTAAATATTTTTTTCTCGTACATGGTAAATGTTGTTCATTGCTGATATTTCTTGTCATTTATTCCTCTATGTTCCTTCAAACGTGGAATACCACTACTGTGCTACATTTGGCGTCATTGCCATTTAAAGTTCAAACCTGTGACCACATAGACAACTAAAGAAGGAAGGAAGCGAATGGCATATAACTTGACGTGAGGAAGTGGGAGATGTGAACATGCAAGGACGAGCAAAAAGCCAACAAGAAGAAGTCAAAGTATTGCGCAACAAGTACGGACGATTCTTAGATGTGTAACACACACAGGAGAGATACACGACGTCTGTTACATGACGGCGGTAGAGAGTTATGTGATGATGGCGGAGAGTTACGTGACATTGATGAGGAATTGCATGAAGGTGAAGTTGGCAATGAGAAAACTGCCAAAGTGCTAACAGAACTTGCTAGCAAGGAGATACGCATGCTGGAAGTGGAACATGTGTGGAACCCTTGGAAGGAGGGCGACTTGGACAAAGAGCAAGCAGAAAGGTGGAAGACATTGTTTTAGACAACTAAGGAAGACGCACAATTGGAGGTGCAACAAGCAAACAAGAATTAGGCCGAGGACAATGTTCGTGCAAGTGGTCAAGAAAGCGCCAGCAACAAGCAAACAAGAATTAGGCCGAGGACAATGTTCGTGCAAGTGGTCAAGAAAGCACCAACATGGAGCATGCGCAAGATGAGATGGAACTATTGGTAACTCTAGCACAAGTGCAGGGGAGAGTGCCTAGAGGTGCCAAGGAAAGGAGTCAAGCACAAAGGAAACCATGGGAGAGTGTGCTTGATAGACCAGAATTGACGCGGGTGTATTCGTGAAGGAGACTGTGGAATTGTTAGGGTAAAATGAGGTAGTATATTGCATTATACTACATTAGTTAGATTATTACATCTACTTTGACTATTTACCATGTAGATATTTATTGTTTAAAATATCTAATGGTTAACCTAGGTAAATTCCTAAATATCCTAGGTTAGTTGTTAGTTGTTGGCGCTTATTCTTCTAAGCGCGTAGGTTAGCGATATTACAGGTTAGATATTAATTTAATATCTATCCTATGGTTTGTAACCTATATAAACCTAGTTCATTTCAAAGCTATGGTTAATTGATTAAGGTTCTAATATTTTGTTAATAATCTTTATTAGCACTTACCTTTTCATAACATTGGCATCAGAGCCATTCCGCTGATTTAGCCCGCAGCACTTCGTGGCACGCTACCCGAGGAGGTGGCCCGCAGTCTGGTTTCGGCACGTTTTTTGAGGCGGCCCGGAGGCTGACTGGCTCGCTTCCCAAGGCGGCCCGCAGGAGTTAATCGGCCCGGTTCTCGAGGTGACCTGCACGCATCCCGAGGCGATCTGCTGACGTGGCAACATGCGGCCCGAGGCGGCACACGGCCCGATGCGGTCCGATCTGGTGACGTGGCTGTCCGATCTGGTGACGTGGCACTCCAGCACGCGGCCGAGGTGGTCTGATGATGCGGCACTCCTGCGCGCGGCACGTGGCAAAAGGGTTCTCTGGAGCCTGCCGATTGCCCGTAGGCAATCAAAGGCCTTAGGGCGAGTTTTGGTTTTTAAACCATTTGAATGCGCCCGCAGTGCGCATGTGGGATATATCCCACGAGTTTTTAAAAAAAAATTTAATAGCGCCGAAGCTGAAGGCAGCTTTCCTCACGTTGGCTGACGGATCAGCCAATGGAGGAGGTCTGGCAAAAGCTGCCAGCCTCGGACGCTTCCCACGCGGACGATCCGCGTTCGATTCCTAGCCGCGACGGATCATAATTTTTTTTTTTTTTAATCTCTTCCAGTCGCGAGAAGGACGAAAGGGAAGGTTTTATCCTTCCCTTGTCGTCAGGCGGTGTAGACCGGTCGGCAGGAGCGCCAGTCGGCCGATCTCCTGCCGCGGGGTCGCGGGATCGATCCCCAGCCGCGGACAGGTAAATTTTTTATTTTTTATTTTTTTTGCATTTTTTTTAATTTTTTCTTAGTCTTTTAATTAATAAATTATTTTTTTGTTATTTAAATCATTTTTTTTACAAAATTAAGTGATTTTTTTATCAGAATTTTTTTATTAATTAAATTCTTCTAAGTTAAAGTTAAAATTATGCATTGAAATAAAAAAAAAAAAGGAAGGCAAAAGCTTTTGTGTTGTTTTCTCCTAATCAAACAGAGGGAGACAAGAGACAATCATTGAAACAAATTTCTTTTGCAGCTTTGAGACTTCTAATAAATTTTTTAAATTCTCCAAAATTTTCTAATCAATTGTTTTGGGAGAACAAAATTTTTGTCTCATGAAGAAAAAGCTTTGGATCACAAAAGCCCTTCGTCGTCTAAGAGTTATTCGAAAGAGGAACGAACTTAGACGTCAGACGACAAGATCTCATTTTCGTCGTATGCTTAGAGAGCATAGAAGGAGCTTACCCCGTTTCAATACTTACACTGATCCTTGGAAGGGTTTGGATCGTAGTTATGGTCCCATGAGGATTAGAGAACCCTTTAATCCTGATGCACCTCCTATTTTTGAGTATTGAATAATTACGGGAGATAGAAAACCAAGTTGTGTGTCAACTGGTTACGGAAGGTCTTTCAAATGCTTGTCGTGTGTCGACTTGTCTTGAAAGATATGCTCTAAATTCTACATTTTGTAAACATTAAGGGGGGATAGAATTTTTTTTAGAATTCTATAGTTTTCAAAATTGTAAAGATAAAGGGGGGCTATTTCAGTTTAAAGAAAGGTGCATTCTCGATTTTACTCGACACCTTCTCTTCAAAATTGCTTGTACTAGGTGCATTTTCGGTGGAATCCGACACCTAGAGTGATATAAATTTGGGTGCTCTTATATTTTTTTTTATTATTGCACTAAAAACATTTTTTTTGCAATTACAAGGTCAAAAATAAAACATTACAAGGAGCTTTTCACAAACACCCAAACTTCACTCAAACACCATGCTAAACTTTGCATAGGTTCAAACAAGTAATTACTCCCCATCAAAAGGTCAAAAATTTCAATCACCTTGATAAGACTCTCTTTTGTTTGGCTTAAATAAACCTCAAATTTTTTCATCTTTTTTTCAAAGGTGTTAAAAGCAAGTGCCATTAAATATCTTAGAGAGCAAATATCAAAAGTTTGACAAAACCTTCCCTTGTTTCATTTGCTCTATTTTGTTTGGCTCAATATTCCTCAAACTTTTCATCTCTTGCTAAGAGTGTTAAGGCAAGTGCCATTAAATATCTTATAGAAAGCAAATTGAAACAACTTCTCTATACCTTTTCTTAGGGTATAGTGCAAGATAGCATCATATTAGTCCTCTCCAAAAATTTGAAACCTAAACCATGGCCATGATACACAAGTATCTCACTGAGAGCCAACTGCTCAAAGGTTCAAATTACTCAGCATGGAAGACTAAGATGAAGGCTATCTTAACTATAGAGGACTTGTGGTCAATAGTGGATGGAAGTGTCACTAGACCTCAATCTTCTGGACAAGATCAAATAGACTTTGATAAAAAGGATAAGAAACTTTCCTTAATGATCTTGCTTGCTATTACTGATGATATCCAACCTCATATCAGTGAAGCTACAAGCTGGTAAGGCAGCTTGGGATGCCTTAAGTACCATTTTTGAGGGCAAGAATCAATCAACGATTCTTAACCTTCAAACACGACTTCATACATTACATATGAGATCAGGAGAAACAGTAGAGCTATTCCTTTGCGAGTCGCAGAATTAAAAACAAAGCTGCAATCCTTAGGAGAAAAGTTGGAAGACCAAGTCTTAAACTCAATCATTTTGAGAGCTCTTCCTGACTCCTACAGAATGTTGATCACCTCCTTACAAGTTTTTGGTAGGACAGTAACTTTTGTCGAGTTGGTAAATATGCTTCAAACGGAAGAGGCTACCCAACTCCAGAGAGATGAGGCATCAAACAATGCCCTTTTCTCACAACGACAAGGTGGTAAGAAAAAGTGGAATCAACAAAAGGGTTCTTCTTCTAGACAAGACAAGGGTAAAGCCAAAGAGGTTCCGAAGAAGAAACAACATTGTAAAATTTGTGACACAGACACTCATGAAACCAAACGATGTTGGTTTAAGAACAAACCGCCCAATGAACAAAGAAATAAGAAGGGCAACGGCAAATCTAAGAACCAGAACAAACAGCAACAAGGTCACATAGCAGCTGAAGATTCTAGTTCCGATTACGAACGAGCACACAAGGTGCTCATGACCCATACAGATTCCTCCCACAAGGATTCTTTGTGGTACATAGATTCGAGCGCTAGTAAACATATGATTGGCGATAAATCATGGTTTGCTACTTTTGAAGCTCGAGAAGGTAGACCGGTCACCATTGCTGATGATCAGACCTATAGAGTTCAGGGCGAAGGCAGTGTTTCAGTCTCCCTTCCAGATGGAGAATGTAATATTGAAAAAGTTCTTTATGTTCCGGGATTAAAAAATAATCTCTTGTCAGTTCCACAAATCCTGGACAATAACATGAATGTCAATTTTACTGTGGACAAAGACAAGAAACGTTGCTTCATCACCAAAAAGGGAAAACCGATAGCAACAGGCTCATACAAACATGGTTTGTTTGTCTTAGATGCACTTACCTCCACTCATACTGCACTCGCAGTGACCACAAAGGAGGCCACTTCTCTTTGGCATAAGAGATTTGGGCATTTGAGTTCAGGATATTTACTAGAGCTGAGTAAATATCAAATGGTGAAAGGACTTCCTCCCCTTTCATCTATTTTGCCAGTGTGCTCTGATTGCTTGTCAGGCAAGCAACATAGAGTACCTTTTGAACCTAGCTCTTTTCGAGCTAAAGAACCTTTGGAGTTGGTACACACAGATTTGTGTGGTCCTATGTCTACAAGTTGTGGAGGAAAACGGTATTTTCAATTGTTTGTTGACGATCATTCACGCAAAATGTGGGTCTTCTTCTTGCAGTTGAAGTCCGAAGCATTTTCCTATTTTCAGCAGTTTAAAACTCTTGTTGAGAAGGAATCGGGATGCTTTATTAAGACCCTCCGTTCAGATCGAGGGGGGAATACACATCAAAAGAATTTTCCTCATTCTTACGGACACATGGGATAAAAAGACAGTTAACAACAGCCTACACTCCTCAATCCAATGGGGTTGCTGAGAGAAGAAATCGGTCCATAATGGAAATGGTTCGATGTATGCTTAAGGGGGCCAACCTTGAGCAAACTTACTTGGCTGAAGCTGTTCAAACTGCGGTATATCTTCTGAATAGGGCTCCCACAAGGGCACTTAAAGGTATGACTCCTCAGGAATCATGGAGTGGTAGGAAACCCTCCATAACTCATCTAAGGGTATTTGGGTGTAAGGCATTTATGCATATACCTAAGGAGAAAAGAAAGAAATTAGATGAGAAATCTCTACCTTGTATATTTCTTGGTTATGATGAAAATTCAAAAGGCTATCGTTTGATAGACCCATTTACCAAGAAGATATATATAAGTAGAGATGTAGTGTTTGATGAAGCTTTCACATCCAACACTACATCAGTATACCTAGATGATGAGGAGGAACAACAACCTCCTCCTCCTCCTCCTTCTTCTTCTTCTTCACAACAGAAGAAGCCACCCAAATGGTATACAAGCACATTGAAGGACTCTAAACTCACTTCCCCACCAGATCTTACTCTCAATCGTCCAAAGACAAGAAGCATGTCACAGAAAGACAAGGGTAAAGCTTCCACTTCAGTTGATGATCTTTGTGCAGATTTTCAAGACCTTTATGTAGATAGAGAGTTACCAAGGGAAGATGAGATGGAGATAGATGAGGAGAGGGTTTACTTATCAGCATGTGATGAGAATGAACCTTCTACAGTTGATGAAGCACTTAGTCTGCCTCAGTGGAAGACAGCTATGGATGCAGAATATAACTCCCTCATTAAAAATAAAACATGGAAGCTAGTGAATTTGCCTAAAGGTAAGAAACCCATAGGTTGCAAATGGGTCTACAAAATAAAATATAAGGCGAGATGGCACTATAGATAAGCATAAAGCCCGACTTGTGGCAAAGGGCTATGCTCAAAAGGAAGGACTGGACTATGAGGAAACCTTTGCTCCTACAGCAAGGATGACCACCATTCGAGTACTTTGTGCTATGGCAGCACAGTTCGGATGGAAGTTACATCAGATGGATGTAAAAAGTGCCTTTCTTAATGGTGACTTAAAGGAAGAAGTATACATGACTCAACCTCTTGGATTCGCAGAGGAAGGCCATGAGCAACATGTTTGCAAATTGGTAAAATCATTATACGGGCTAAAACAAGCCCCAAGAGCATGGTACATAAAGATGGATAGTCACCTATTGCAACACGGATTTAAGAGAAGTCCATTAGACGCAAATCTCTATATCAAGACCATAGGTTATGAGATAGTGATTCTTGTGTTATATGTAGATGATCTGATCATCACCGGCAATTCGAGAGAATGTGATTAAAGCCGTGAAGGATGACTTGAAAAAGTCATTTGATATGACAGACCTAGGACTTCTCCACTACTGTCTTGGCCTTGAAATAGAACGAGAAAAAGAATCATCTAAGGGTGACCCGAGAAAAAGTATGCTAAGACTTTAGTAGAAAAATATCGTATGACTGATTGTAAACCCAAAGCAACACCGATGGAATCGGGGTTACGATTATCACGATATGAAGACTCACCACGAGGTAGATGGAACACTTTACAGACAAATGATTGGAAGCCTCATCTATCTGACTAATACTAGACCAGATATTACTTTTTCTGTAAACTATCTTTCTCGGTTCATGCAAGAACCAAAGGTCTCCCATTGGAAAGCAGCTAAAAGAGTCATACACTACATTCAGGGTAGTGCAGATTATGGTCTAGAGTATAAGAAGAATAACTCATTCTTCTTACAGAGTTACATCGACTCTGACTATGCTGGCTCCATAGATGACAGAAAATCAACTTCGAGGCTATGTTTTTCATCTTGGATCCGGTCCTGTCTCATGGCATAGTAAAAAGCAACGAGGTTGTTGCTTTATCTTCAAGCGAGGCGAGAATATCGCGCTGCACGTGGAGCTGTGTGTGAAGCGATATGGCTAAGTCGCATCTTGGCTACCATGGGCCTACCAAAGAATCTTCCTATTCACATGTTTTGCGACAACTCAGGTGTTTTGAACTTGGTCAAGAATCCAAGTACATCATGAACGAACTAAACATATTGATACTGATTGTCATTTCATTCGTGATGAAGTTCCTAAACAGAGAATTCAGCTCCAACACATTCCCACCGACGAACAAGGTTGCGAGACATTTTTACAAAGGCACTTGGACGTGTCAAATTTCAAGCTGTTTCGGAGTAAACTTTGTATATCAAAGTAATGTAATAAAGGGGGGATGTTAGGGTAAAATGAGGTAGTATATTGCATTATACTACATTAGTTAGATTATTACATCTACTTTGACTATTTACCATGTAGATATTTATTGTTTAAAATATCTAATGGTTAACCTAGGTAAATTCCTAAATATCCTAGGTTAGTTGTTAGTTGTTGGCGCTTATTCTTCTAAGCGCGTAGGTTAGCGATATTTCAGGTTAGATATTAATTTAATATCTATCCTAAGTTTTGTAACCTATATAAACCTAGCGCATTTCTAAGCTAAGGTTAATTTGATTAAGGTTCTAATATTTTGTTAATAATATTTTGTTAGCACTTACCTTTTCATAACAGGAATACAAGCACAATAGGGAGTGATCGACGATTGTTTGTAGAGAGGACTAGTCATCAGAAGAAGGTTCTTTGAACGGAAAGGAAACTGACAAACAACCATGGCCAATGGTAGACATGGCTGCAATAGTAGTAAGCAAGCAAAAGTGCCCGAAATTTACTAGAGACAGGAAGGAGGATCCCAAGCACCATATTGGAACATGTGAGACCATATGGAAGCAAATGGAGTCACAAATGAAGACACATGGTTCAATTGTTCCTAGCAACATTACATGGCATTGTAATCGATTGGCATGTGAAGCGAGAAGATCCCTTCACTAACTAGGCTGAGTTGAAACAAGAATTTACAAAGGAGTTCCAGCTCCTTCAAGATGACATGGAGATTATTGGCGAAATATACTCAACAAAGCAAAAAAATGATGAAAACATAAAGTCTTACAACCATTGTTTGAAGGAGTTGATTGGAAAGATGGAGGTGAAACCTATCGACAGGTTGCCAAAGCGATGGTTCCTACACAGGTTGTTGCCACGTTATAAGAAGAAGATGAAGGTGGTCCCATCAAGAACCTACAAGGAAGCATTTGATCGTTCACTAAACCTGGAGAGTGGAACACGGCAAAAGCAGGCGACGGGAGTATTAGCCATGATCGAGACAATGACTCAGACAGCGATAGAGATGATAGTGCAAGATCCAAGCAATGAGAAAGGACCTAGAAAGGATGATTAATAGCGTGAAGGCTAAAAAGGAGGAGGTCATTTGGTGTTCAGATTGCAAGTCCAAAGAACACAAACACAAATTGTCCAAAGAAGGCGTATTGCAACATTTGCGAAGTTGGTGGACATGCAATTATGGAATATCTGCTCAACCTATGAAGTACAAAGCACTAGACTTTGACATTCTAGAATAAGGAGAAAGAGGAGAAACTAGGCACTTCTAAGAGTGGGCAAGGAGCGACCAATGGTGGATACCGGAACAATTAAGTAATCGGTCCAATGGAAGCCATAGAGAAGGACAATTGCAATATGATTTAGATGGAAGGCCAATCATTCAATGTTCACTATGTCAAGAGTGGGGACACTTTGCACATAATTGCACAAATGCACCGGCTAGAGGAAGCAAGAACGGTACGACCATGATGTGTAGGTGGTGTGCACCTAGCAACCGTAAGGAGGCAAACTATGTTGGAGGTATCACATTATTTGTTACCTTGCAATATTAATGCTCTATGTAAATAATTTAGATTAGGGAGTGCTTAATATGTGAGGGTATAGTAGGTGTCATGTTATTAAGTGTGAGTTATGTGTCATGTAAATAAGTGTGGAGTTATGTAGGTGAGGTGTCATGTTAGTAAGTGTGAGTTATGTAAATGAAGTGTCATGTTTATAAGTGAGGAGTTATGAGTTATGTGCAATCATGAGAGTCTGTCTTTATGTAAATATGTGAGATTTATTATTATGTATTGAGAAATATGAAGAGTTAGATCTCCCGTGAGTATGAGGAGATGAAAAGTTTATGTAAGTGTAAAGGTCAAGAGTCTTGTGAATATGAAGAGTCTCATGTATGTATATATTGAAAACAAAGCATTGTAATAGAGTATCAAAGAAAAAGCATTGCATTACATTGCATTGCTTTAGTAGATATATTTTCAATAATATATTCAATGAGTTTATTGTTCATTGTTGCTATGGATTGAGTTATGTGAATATTGTATCTTGATATCTTTTAAGATCCTATGAGAGTGATAAACCTGTGAGAATAGTGATTTGCTAACAAACTATCTGAAGAAGGCGAGTACCAATAGCTTGCAAAATGTCAATTTCATTGACATTGAAGAGCCTCAAATGGACCAATAGAAGAATAAGGAGAAACACGTGCTAGAAATGACACAGGCACAAATGACGAAAATGGAGCAGTACCTAAGCTCTACTAAGGAGAAGGAGAAATGGTAGGAGGTGCCTGTTTAATTGGAAGAAGAAATGTGCAAGACCAACACTGAAAGAAAGATGAAGGAACCCATCATAGTTGAAGCAGAAATGTGCAAGACCAACACTGAAAGAAAGATGAAGGAACCCATCGTAGTTGAAGCAGAGGAGATATCTAAGTAGTTGGCAGCACAAGTACCAAAAACACATTTGGCAGTCAAAAACTCCAGTTTACTTTGTGCAATACTAAAGCTCTATGCAATGGTCGAAGAATTGATGTGGACAAAGAAGACGACGAAGACGCATCACCAACTCACAATAAAGCAAATTGCAAAGGATCAATACATTGACTTGACGGTGTTGATGATAGATGCCAGGAGAGTGAAGACATTGGATACAAGCATAATTTTTAAAGTGACAATGAGTGAATGGGTGTCTCATATCATCATCAGCCTAAGGGAGAGAGGTCAAATCTACATTTGCATGGATTTTCTGAGTTTGAACGTGGCGACAATCAAGGATTCCTTTCCATTCCCATTTACTGATTTGATTCTAGAGGAGGTAGCAAGGCACAAAACCTATTTATTTTTGGATGGATTTTCAGGGTACAATCAAATCAATATCGTCAAGGAGGACTGACTAGAGACAACATTTGTTGTTGAAAACAACATTTATGCATACAATAGAATGCCCTTCGTTTTATGCAATTGCCCTACCACATTTCAGAGGATTATTTTCTACATTTTCGAGCAAATGACTATAGGTAAGTTCAAGGTGTTTCTGAATGATTGGTCATTGTACAAGAAAAAGGATGAGCACTTGAAGGTGTTGGAGGAGTGCACATGGCTATGCATGAATGCTTGGCTGTCCTTGAACCTAAAGAAGTGCAAGTTGTCGATACCATACAAGAAGTTGCTAGGCCACGTGGTGTGCAAGGAAGGACTAAAGACCGATGCTGACAAGATTCACGTAGTGATGAGCATGGAGGAACCATATGACATGAGTTCATTGAAGTCAATCTTGGGGCATGCCAAGTACTATCAACAATTCATCAAAAGCATTGCACTGATGTCGCACCTGTTGGATACGTCGACGTGCAAGGGTGTTCCCTTCAAAGGATCACTTGCCATTCTGGTGTTTCCAAATTGGGAGAAGGATTTTTATGTCCATGTGGATGCATCCAATTTTGCAATTGGGTGCAAATTGGCGTAAGAGAGACAATATGGGCTGGATCATCCCACATACTTTTCAAGTCAATTATTGTCCCAAGCATAGAAGAATTACAGCATGATGGAACAAGAAGCATTAGGGATGATGTACGCTGTGCAGAAGTTCAGACATTACCTGCTCGCAAATCCCGTTGCTTCCTACATTGATCATCAGGCATTGTTGTACTTAATTAATAAGCCAACAATTCATGGACAAGTCAACAAGTAGCTCGTTACATTGCAGGAATTCATGTTTTGAGTGGTGGTCATATTGGGAAAGAAACATGTCATATCAGATCAGTTGTCAAAGATTTGATCAAGAGAACTTGTGGAGGGAGGAGTGTCAGATGACTTTTTGAACGCTCATTTGTTTTCAATCACTACGCTGCCATCATGGTACAAGTACATAGGAGAGTATTTGTGGATGCGTGAGCTATTGAAGGAGTTGTCGACAACAAAAAAGAAGAAAATAATAATAAAGTCAACACCGTTCCAATTGATTATTGGGTTGTTGTACAAAATCGAATAGGATGGAATTTTGTGGAGATGATAATGGATGAGGAGGTGCATGCAGCACTGAAGAAGGCTCATAAAGGATTTGTGGGAGAACATATGTGGCCAAATGCGACCACGAGGAAGGTGCTTCTAGTAGGGTTGTGGTGGCCCACCCCCTATTGTGATGCAAAGGAGTTTGTGACCGCATGCGATAGGTGTCAACGAGTTGGGAAGTCACTGCAAAGGGCTTCATGCCATTGTACCCACCTCAGCTGCAAGAATTGTTCGAACGTTGGGGTCTGGATTTTGTTGGACCTTTTAAGACCAGCAGAAGGTGCATGCACATTGTTGTAGTAACTATCTAACAAAGCAGACAGAGGCAAGAGAGTTGCTTGATAACTCTGTGAAGAGCACCATGTGATTTCCATACGAGAAAATCATTAAAAGACTCAGAATGCCTCTTCAATTGGCGAGCGATCATAGAGGACACTTAGCTAACAAAATCATTCAAAAGTTGACATCGGAGTCCAAAATTTTACATTTGTTGTCAAGTTCGTACTATCTAAGGGCAAATGGGAAGGCAGAGGCAAGAACAAAGTTTTGGTCTCATAATGTAAAAAACTTGCAAAATATAGGATGCTGACTGGGAGGAGAAATTGCCAACAATCCTGTGGGCATATAGGATGACGTACAAGCCAACGACAGATCGTATGCCATTATAGTTGATGTATGATTAAGAGGCAGTAGTGTCGATCAAGTTTTTGGTGCCAAGTCTGAGAGTGGCAGTGCAAAACTGTCTTGGTGATTAGGAGAGCTTGCAAGAGAGGTTTTCAACACTCATCAAGCTAGATGAGAGAAGAGCAATGGCACAATGGGCCACAGAGGTTGACCAGTGCCGACACAAGCTTTGGCACGACAAGCATCTGCAGAAGTTGAAGTTGAAGGCAGGTGACTTCATGTTGAAGTACAACGGCAAGCGACAGATCAAGCTAGGGAAGTTGAAGACCTTGTGGCTTGGACCCTTCCAAGTGGACGAGTTGTTAGATAACGACGCAATTAGATTGAAGAGACTAGATGGGATGCAATGTCTTGAGATAGTCAATGGTTTGAAATCGAAGTTGTACAAGGTCAGGGCATAGGTGAACATTGTTAATTATGAACCAAACATAGAAGAATCAAGTATGGGTAGGATGATAGTTGCATTGAGTCAGTATTTGCGAACCTTTGAGGGAATCTCCATACATGAAGTTGGAGAATGTAGTCATACAAAAGAAGTCACTGCAAAGGACATGAGACTCTAGAGATAGTGAACATGTGGACCAACTGGTGTGATTGTACAAGGAGGAAACCGCAAAGAGTGACATTCAACCACCAATAGAGCAAGAGTTGTGTCTAAACCCACTGAATGCAAGAGGTTGTGCATACATGTCAGATGTCCTCGTGATGAAGAAGAATAAAGATCACTTGGTGATAAGAACATGCATCGAATGGCAACAATGCATGTCGGGCAAGGTAAACTGCCAGATGAGGAACCTCGAAGTGATGGAAGTAAGTATAAAGGAATGACCCTGTGGGCAACTATTGGATGCGCACAGTAGAGAATGAATTCTAAAACACGGCAATTGCACAAAAGGAGTCAACAATTGAATGTTTGAAATGGTGAATTGTAGAGACAATGTGCGCAGGGATTGATGCATCTACAATAGGAGATGCAAGCAACCGGTAGAAGAAGATCATCTGGAGAAGGGACATGTCCAAAGGATACTCCTAGAGGAGACGACAAACAAGAAAATGTTGGGAACTTCTGAACTTCTAGAACAAGACTATCAAGAACACCAACTTGGCAAGCGATGCAGGGACGAGCAGATTAATAGTTTTGTTAGGAAGGAGATTGGCATAAATTGACTGCAAAGATATGCATTAAGTGCCACAAGAACCTATTCACAACATTAATTCACCTGAACGGGCATTACCAAATGGAGGGGTGGATAATGGCAACCTAGTGGAAGATAGAAGTAGCAGTATATCCCTTATGAATCCAAGCAATGAAGAGGAAGATTGGAGCAATGCCATCCCCAACTATTATTTCGAGAGACAATTTAGGTGGAGAACACCAAGATGGTGCTAAGAATTGTCAATGATGAAGTAGTGATGCACACACCAAGTAATGTTTTGTAGAAAGAAAGCAAAGGAGAACTTGCGATCATTTTCAAGGATGAGGGAGCTATAGTGGCATAGCAGATGAATAGATGAAGGTGAACCAAGGTAGCGAGACTTAGTTGGAGTCTAGGTCAAAGATGGAGAAGAGCAGGTTAAAATTCAATTGTTGAGGGAAGTACTAGTTGTTGTCATCCGCCAACTTCAAACGATTCATTGGGTAGTCCAAGCAAGCTATCACGTCCATCAAATTATCTAAGGACAGCTTGCGATGAAGGTTTCTTGGGTCATCTGTTTGAGTCGTTAAGCCCCCTAGCCTATCTAAGATAGCTTGGCCAAGGAGAAGGGTTGTCTAACCTTCTTCCCGACCATTTGGGGGGGAGGGCAATCTACCCCAAATGGCCCATAGGCTGTCTAGCCAACAAGATGGGTCGTCTAGTACGAACAACAGATCCCCAGAAGGTCCTTAAGCTAAGGGGAGGGTCATCTAGGATTTCCTTAGGCTGTCTACGAAGGTCATCTAAGACTCAAACAGCCCCCAGGTCGTTTGCAAACCAACCAAGGCCCGTCGGTGATCATGCAGGGTCATTTGGAGCCCAAGTCAAGAAGGACAATGAGGTCGGGATGTTTAGGGAACAAGCAAGGCCATCCAAGGAGGAGGATGAGTCATGCGAAGTCTAGGGTAAAGACGAGTCGTCAAGAAACCAAATGGGGTCATCTGAAGGAAGAGGTGACTCGTTTGGGGAAAGTGCTAGCCATAGTTACGAAACTTGGCAAGTAATCCACACCCAAGTTGGCACTCTCAGGTTTTTTGACTTGGCTCGACAAGTTTTTCTAGACTCACCGAGTTTTTTCAAACTCCTAGTCTAAGAAAAAAACTCGACTGCATCAGCAAAAATAGAGAAAAACGGCATCAAATTTTTTTCTAAATTGGCCTCATTTTTGTTGTTTCCACTTGCATAGAGAGAAGAAAAAAGGTGAAATCAGACCTAAAAAACACTCATTTGCATCTTAAACCCAATTTTTTCCAAGAAATTGACAGCCACCTAGCAATTACATTTTAGGTAAAAAAACAAGAACCAAAAGGAAGGCTAATGCCACAAGGCCCACCTGATTACAAAGGACCAAAGACGAAAGAAAAAGAAAAATTAGTCGACAAAATACAAGGATAAGGTCAAAGAAGATCAAAAACGGAAGTTGAGACCAAAAGGGTAGACAACATGAAGAGGAATCTAAACCAATATTGCATGGAGTTCCATGGCAATATGCCCCACCCCCATGCAAAGTGTAACACCTTCAATAAAAAAGAGCAAAATTTCTTTGCACTTCCCTATAATATACATTATCTAGAACATTCATCTAACCACTGGCCCTAGGAACAAACAAATGCTTCTGAATCCTAACCAACACAAGAAACGTTCACCATGTTTGAGGCAACTCAAAGGCGTCAAGAATTAGACATGAAATATTGGAACAGTACAATGCTTGGGCCCTCTCACAATCCCTATGGGATTTATAAGATGCACTTAAAATAGCAAAAGGCCATTTGAAGAAGCACAAAATGTCCTCGAGGTTTCTTTCTAAGGAAGACAAGCTAACTAATAATTGTGATATAGAGTTATACCCTTTGAAGGATAATATACTATCCATACACTACCAGAGAATAGCATCAACCATATTCAGTGTTGATTTGAGCATTGCACCTATGTATGGACACAAAACCAAAATGGGAGATAACATGACTTGAAAGATTTTCTAACAGTAGCCACTAGCCCATATATAACCATTCGTCTATGGGAGGCATCCCCTAGTACAACCACAATCTAAGAACCATGGAAATTAGAAGGCATATGTACCAGCCTTATGTACTCTCTCTGGACTCTGACTCGATATGAAATATTAGCAAACACTACATATTCATCAAGAGGAAATAATTACAAATAAACAACACATTAAATGACAACAAAAGTACATGTAGATGAATATTATCTTTTAGCGAAAGGGGTGTAAACCCTAGGTGCAATCAAGCGATGGAACAAAGCGACAAATTTGGCTACAGTCTTTGCGAAAGGGATGCAAACCCTAGGTGCAGTCAAGCGTTGAAGGAAGAGGGTTGTTCGCAGACCGTCTCTTCAGTCTGTGAGAAAGCCTCTTCGGTCAGAAGAAATATCTCTCAAGGATCTTTGGGTTCGCGGGTGGATGAACCTCTGCCCTCTATCAAGATTTCGGAGGATGAATTTGGGTTGGATCTGATTGATCATGAAGCCCGAACAATTATCTGCAAACTCAAGGGCAAAAGACCAGGCCTGGAGGAGCTCAAAGGATACATTAAAGATTGGTGGACTAGTACAAAATTCCAAGTAACTCTCCTACCCAAAAAAATTCTTTTTGTTTCCTTTTCTAATTTAGCGGATAGAGATAGGGTAATGGATTATAGATATAATTGGTTTTTCGGACAAAGGGGTGTCTATATAAGACCTTGGACTCCTAGTTTCAACCCCTTTACAGAAGAAGTTAATGGCTTCCCAGTCTAGGTGAATCTTTATGCTCTCCCTGTGGAGTTTTGGGGAGAGAAGATATTCACCAAAATCGGTAATGCCATTGGTGCATTCCAGTATATGGATGCCCAAACAGAGGAAAATTTGTCCAGTAAAATTAATATGAGTAAAGCAAGATTGGTTGTTTGGATGGATGTTTCAGTTCTTGGGCCTCAATCCATTACTATCTCCTCAAGCAAAGGGGAATGGATCCAAAATATTGAATATGAAAACTTCTCCCTAAGATGTTATGGCTGTCAGCAATATGGCCACCTGAAGAAGAGATGCCCGATCATCCGATCATGCTCTGATTCCTCCTTGGTGGAGGAGAAGGCCCTGCATGCGAATGATTCGAAACCTTCAAATGTCCCAGTTCAAAAGAAAGAAGCTCATCCTCCAGATGCACCAATTGTCCAACAAGAATCATGCGAGCAACAAAAGACTCAACCCCAAAAGGAGAATTTGAATCAGATCATTGATAAAAGCCAAATGGTTACTAAAGACCATCCAGACGGTTCCATGGAAAAGATTAGCACCTCAGATGGTATTCTTGAAGCTAATTATGAAACAATCGATGACGGTCAGTTTTCTGAAAATGAAGATCCTACAAAATGTGTTACAACTAGATATTACCTCAGGAGCTTGAAGTGCAAAAATGCATTCTCAGATCTTGCCACTCTAAAGGAGGAAGAACCTCTGCTACAGAAGAAAAATAATCGAACTGATTTCCTCTTTGATGGATGACTGTTATGTTTGTTTTCCTTCTATCTGTTGGAGTTATGTGTCATGTAAGGGTTGTTCTTGTTGTTAGTTCCTTCAAAAAAAAAAAGAGTTGATTATGGAAACTTAGCAGTTTGAGGAAGATGGAGAATATCTTTGATAGAAAGGCAAAGATGGGTATGCTTTAATTAACTTGTTAGAAATGTAATGAGAGCAATGTAATGTTTTGTTTTTGTAATGGGAGTGGCCCCCAATAGAAGCCACACATAGCTTATTAAAAAAAAAAAAAAAAACAAAAGGACTTGTAGATGCTCCAAGACTGAATCTAACAACCACCCAGCAATTCCATTGATATATGTTTTTGTCACTTTCATGTGTAGTTTAAGATTGTATCGCTTACCGTATTAATTTTCGATTTGTATAATGTTAATTAATTGTGATATGCATGAAAAAAACTTTTTTCCAAAAAAACTTTTTTCCAATGAAAATTTACATTTTCTTCGGGTTATTTTTTTTTCCAAGTTTCTCTACTATGGTGCCAACAGAAGAAGTCTAAGGATTGTTGGGAATAGGTGTCATACACCTTTCAAACATTAACTGTCTCATGTCTTATGTTAAGAGTATATATAAGGAAGAAAAACTGGTGAACTAGACCATGGTTTTACTGCAGGACAGCTGCGTTACTGCAGGTCTATTTCCAGCACTGTGCACTGCAGGACTGCAGGTCTATTTCCAGCACTGTGCACTGCAGGACTGCAGGTCTATTTCCAGCACTGTGCACTGCAGGACAGCTGCAATACTGCAGGTCTATTTCCAGCACTGTGCACTGCAGGACAGCTGCAATACTGCAGGTCTATTTCCAGCACTGTGCACTGCAGGACAGCTGCATTACTGCAGGTCTATTTCCAGCTGTGTTACTGCAGGTCTATTTCCAGCTTTGTTGATAAATAGGACTGAAGAAGTGGATACTTGTGTGGGAATTGTATTGTAAAAAGCAGATTGTTGATTACTGAATAATACAATTTTTGAGTGCTCCTTGATTGCTGGGTTTTTCCCGAAAGGGTTTCCTAGGGTATATGTTGCTTCCTGTGTGAGATTTATGTGATTTTGCTTGTTGAATTAAAAGTCTAGGCCTGTTTTGCACTACTTTCCTCTAAATATTAAGTAGGAAGTTGTTCCGCATTAGTCTAACTTCCTTTCAATTGGTATCAGAGCTTGGCCAGCTTTTGAGATCCTTAGTTAGGAAAAAATATTTTTGCTATTAATCTTGGTTTGAGTGAGAGTTGTGCATAGGGGAAGTGATTTTATTTCAAGATGGCAAGTACATCACGGTTGGAGATAGAAAAATTCAATGGTACAAATTTTGAGCTATGGAAGCTTAAAATGGAGGATCTGCTCATAGATAGAGATCTATGGGCTGTTGTTTCTGGAAGTCAACCTGCGTCTATGATGGATGAAGATTGGATGGTGATGGATCGGAAGGCACGGAGCCTCATTCGGTTATGCTTGGCCAACTCTATGCTCTTGAATGTAAGTGAGTGCCCTACTACGAAAATCTTGTGGGATAGGTTGGCTTCAATCTACCAAGCCAAATCCCTTGTGAACAAATTGTTCTTGAGGAAGAAATTGTATTCCCTAAGGATGGGGGATGGAGATTCCGTAGCAACACACTTGAACGAATTCAACATTATCATTTCGCAGCTAAGATCCATCGAAGTAAAAATGGACGAGGAGGACCAATGTATCACTTTACTATGTTCGTTACCCGATTCTTGGGACAACATAGTAATGGCTATCAACTCCACTAGTACCAAGTTGAAGATGGAGGAGATAGTCTCTACCTTGCTTTCAGAAGAGATGCGGAGGAAAACCATGGAAGACGTCAAGGATGTGTTGGTTGTTCGTGGCAGATCCAAAGAAAGGAACAAGGGGAAGAAGATAGTTGGCCGGTCCAAGTCCAAGGGAAGATCCAAGACTCCCACTCTAACAAAGATCAAATGTTGGAATTGTGGGAAGAAGGGGCATGTGAAGAAAGATTGCAAGGAGAAGAAGCATAAGAACAAGCATGAATCCGATGAGGATTCCGATTCTAAGTCTTCTCGGGAGGATGCAGGAGATGCATTCGTGGCTGCCTTTTCCACTCACATTAGGGATGGCGTTTGGCTGATTGATTCAGGAGCATCATACCATATGACTCCACATCGAGAGTACTTCACGGAGTACCAAGACGGTGATAGTGGGAGTGTGTACTTGGGGGACAACTCGTCCCTTAAGGTTGTTGGTAGAGGGAGAGTTTCTTTACAACTCTCAAATGGCATGACCAAGACCTTGACCAATGTCTTGCATATTCCTGGTTTGGCACGAAACCTCATTTCCGTGAGTAGCTTGAATGACTTGGGTGTGCAAGTGATCTTTAACAAAGGAGGAGTCACTATGGTTCGCGGATCAATAGTGCTTGCTAAAGGAGTATGTGATGGGACACTGTTTCGTCTTGATGCTAAGACGATTGCATGCAACAATACATCAGTTCTAGATAGCAGCTTACCGACGGATAAGACTATGTTGTGGCATTATAGGCTTGGTCACATTGGTGACAAAGGTCTTAAAACCTTGGTGAGTAAAAACCTCGTTGAGGGGATAAATGATGTTTCCTTTGATTTTGAGTTTTGTGAACATTGTCTTAATGGAAAACAAAAATCAGTTAAATTCTACTCGAGCTCTCATAGATGCATGGATTTACTTGATTTAGTGCATAGTGATGTATGTGGTCCAATTGATGTACCTTCATTATCTAAATCATTGTATTATGTATCTTTCATTGATGATCATTCACGGATGACATGGATTTATTTTCTAAGAAGAAAATCTGAAGTGTTTGCTAAGTTCAAAGAGTTCAAAGCTCTTGTTGAGAACCAAACAGGAAGAAAGATTAAGTCTCTTAGAACAGACAATGGAGGAGAGTTTTGTAGCAAAGAATTTGATAGTTTTTGCAAGGAGCATGGAATTAAGCGGTGTAAGACAACTCCTTATACACCTCAACAAAATGGAGTTGCCGAAAGGATGAACAGGACATTGATGGAGAGGGCTAGGAGTATGCTAAGCAGTGCTGGTCTAGAACAAAAGTTTTGGGCTGAAGCAGTTAGTACAACATGTTACCTGATTAATAGGTCTCCTACATCAGCTCTTGTTGATGAAACCCCTATTGGGGTTTGGATGGGCAAAAAGCCCTCATTGAGACACCTTAGAGTGTTTGGCTGCGAGGCATATGTGCATGTGCCTAAGGTAAAGAGATCGAAACTTGATTACAAAGTGGAGAAATGTATCCTCATTGGCTACGGCGATGGGATAAAAGGATACAAGCTTTGGAACCCAATCACAGAGAAGGTTGTTTGGAGCCGAGATGTGATCTTTAGGGAGATCAAGGATTCTTCAAAGGAGGAGCAGCAAAGTAAAACATCAAAACAAGTTGTGCAATTTGAACCAGAAACAAGCAAAGAAATTGCACATGGAGATGATGGTGTCCATGATGATGATGATGAGCATGATGCTCATGATGGGCCTAATGAGGAGTATCTTTCAGATAGTCATGACGAGTCCGATGAGGATCAGGAGCCTCAACCTCAACCCCATTGGGTTAGGAGGTCCACACGACCAAGAAAGCAACCAAATAGGTATAGCCCACCTGGTTTAAATTGTATTTTTGCTTTATCTACTAACATTGATGAGCCTAGAACTGTGAAGGAGGCAATGGAGATGAATGATAGTGAGTCTTGGAAGATGGCCATGGATGAGGAGATGGCATCTCTAAAGAAGAATGGCACATGGGACCTAGTTCAGTTGCCTAAGGGAAGGAAACCTGTTGGCTGCAAATGGGTTTTCAAGAAGAAATTCAGTTCTGAGGGCAAGGTAGATAAGTATAAAGCAAGGTTGGTTGCTAAGGGATATTCCCAAGTGGAGGGAATAGATTTTGGTGAGATCTTTTCTCCAGTTGCAAAGCTTACATCCATTAGATTCCTTTTATCTGTTGTTGTTGCATTTAATCTTGAGGTTGAGCAAATGGATGTAAAGACAACTTTCTTGCATGGAGACTTGGAGGAAGAGATCTACATGAAACAGCCGGAACACTATGTGGAAAAGGGTAAGGAAAACTTAGTTTGCAAGTTAAAGAAATCTCTTTATGGTCTTAAACAGTCTCCTAGAATGTGGTATAAGAAATTTGATTCTTATGTTTTGAGGTTGGGATTTGTTAGATCCAAATCAGATCACTGTGTTTATTATAAGTAGGAGGGTGGTCATTTTATTGTTATCATTTTGTATGTGGATGACATGCTGCTAATTGGTAACAATAAGGATATCATTAAGGTCTTGAAATCTCAGCTTTCACTACAGTTTGAAATGAAGGATTTAGGAGCTGCTAAGTTTATCCTAGGGATGGAGATTAGAAGAGATAGAGCCAACAGAAAACTTTGGTTAAGTCAAAGAAAGTATGTTGACTCTGTTTTGCAGCATTTTAACATGAAGAATTGTAAACCAGTTAGTGTCCCTATTTCTGTGGGAACAAAAATTTTTGTTGAGCAGTGTCCTTCTACACCTGGAGAAATGGAGGACATGAGTCATGTACCCTATGCTAGTGCGGTTGGGAGCCTCATGTATGCTATGGTCTGCACCAGACCGGACATTGCCCAAGCAGTGGGAGTCTTGAGCCGGTTTATGGCAAATCCTGGAAAGGATCACTGGGCAGCAATGAAGAGGGTTTTCAGATATCTTCAAGGTACTTCTGATTACTCTATTTGTTATCAGGGATCCTTGACAACCAAGAAATTTCACAAGCAGCTAGACATACAAGGATTTGTGGACTCAGATTGGGTAGGAGATGTTGATAGCAGGAGGTCAACCAATGGCTATGTGTTTAGCCTGTTTGGTGGTGCAATTAGTTGGATGAGCAAGCGGCAGGCTGTAGTCGCTTTATCCACTACAGAGGCAGAGTATATGGCAGCTACTCATGCCAGTAAGGAGGCAATTTGGCTTCGGAAATTGTGTTCGGATGTTGGGCTGAGTCAGGGAGCAGTAAAAATTAACTGTGACAGTCAGAGTGCTATCGCCTTGGCAAAGAACCCTACATTTCACATGCGGACAAAGCACATTGATGTGCAGTATCATTTTGTTCATGACATGGTGGAGGATAGGAAGGTTATGCTTGAGAAGGTGGATACTTCAGTAAATGTTGCAGATGCTCTGACAAAGCCTGTGAGCACTGAGAAGTTCAGATGGTGCTGCAAGGGTATGGGCATTTCTGCCCTTACCAATTAGTTCACTCTTTTGTTGGTGTTTCTCTTTTGCTCTTGTAAGGTATATGACAAGTGGGAGAATGTTGGGAATAGGTGTCATACACCTTTCAAACATTAACTGTCTCATGTCTTATGTTAAGAGTATATATAAGGAAGAAAAACTGGTGAACTAGACCATGGTTTTACTGCAGGACAGTTGTGTTACTGCAGGTCTATTTCTAGCACTGTGCACTAGAGGTCTATTTCCAGCACTGTGTACTGCAGGACTGAGGTCTATTTCCAGCACTGTGCACTGCAGGACTGCAGGTCTATTTCCAGCACTGTGCACTGCAGGACAGCTGCAATACTGCAGGTCTATTTCCAGCACTGTGCACTGCAGGACAGCTGCAATACTGCAGGTCTATTTCCAGCACTGTGTGTTACTGCAGGTCTATTTCCAGCTTTGCTGATAAATAGGACTGAAGAAGTGGATACTTGTGTGGGAATTGTATTGTAAAAAGCAGATTGCTGATTACTGAATAATACAATTTTTGAGTGCTCCTTGATTGCTGGGTTTTTCCCGAAAGGGTTTCCCAGGGTATATGTTGCTTCCTGTGTGAGATTTATGTGATTTTGCTTGTTGAATTGAAAGTCTAGGCCTGTTTTTGCACTACTTTCCTCTAAAGATTAAGTAGGAAGTTGTTCCGCATTAGTCTAACTTCCTTTCAAGGATCAGACCGTTTGGATGGCTAGGTGGGTCGTCCATGCCAAAGGGTGTACAAGGCCATTTGGACATCCAGGCAAGCCATCTGGCCACTTGGATTGGCCGGGACAAAGTGTCGATGCATCCAGAAATGGGGCATGCATGCTTTTCGAGTAGGCCCACCATGCGCAAGGATAAACAAGGAGCCAAAGCCACATAAGACAAAAACAACGCACGGAAAGTTGCATGCAAAGCAGTTACAGGTGTTGAAGTGATAGTTAAGGGAGAAGGGGGACTTGTTGCATGCAAGCCAAGTGTTCCCCTATCTCCTTCAACTTGTAAAAAGAGATAAAGAGCTCTCACTTTCTAATTCTCATGCACAAAGCCAAGAAGTAGTGAGGAGAAGCCAAAGGAGAGCGCACCAATTAGCTGAAGCTGAAACAGCTAGGGCATGGCCTCAGGCATAGCCTAGGGCATGTATCGAGGTGTCCAGAAGACAAACAAAATACATCTCACAACACAAAATTTTGAGGCAAACGAGGAGAAAGATAAACTAGTTGCAAGGACAAACAAAGCACTAGAGCATTGAAGCTAGGGCACGTTCGAACAGCAACAAAAAAAAGGGTTTTTGAAAACCCTTGTCCTATAGCCATAAAATATTGTACTTGTGTGTAGGTGAGGCGTTTGCAACGAAGAAACGCAGTTGCTAAGGAGGGAGCTGAAAATCCAAATCCTTGTCGACAAAACCAGTTGGGGTTTCGAAGGAAATTGCATGCCCAAAGCAGTGGAAGCGTGGAGAAACAAAGCAAGGGATGTCCAAGTAGAGGTGCAGCAACAAGAATGACATGTTTCACAAAGGAGAAACTTGCACACAAGGACGATACAAGCCATCCAAGGGCTCGACAAGGTTGTTTGAAGCCTGAGCAATGTCATACAAACCATACACAACATCGTCCTAAGTGAGGAGAAGGTTGTCAAGGCAAAGCGGCTCAAAGTTCAAGATGAGGAGGTTGTCTCACTGAAGGAGCATGTTGTATTGGCCATTTGGAGGGTCATCTGACTGAAACAGAACATTGTACACAAGACTAAATGGGCCATCTGATTTGAGAAGTACATTGTACAGGTCGTTTGACTGCAAAGGCAAGCCATCCGAAAGCTGAGATGAGTTGAATGAGGAAGTCAATTCGTCTAGACCAAAAGCTTTACAGATCGTCACAGATCGTCTTGAGCAGGTTTCGGGTTGTCTAGAGCAAAAGTAGAGTCATCTGGAGCCAAAGGTAGGCCATCTAAAACAGAGTGAAGGTCATTTGGATGTACAACAAAGAGAGGAATGGCTAGGGCACACAAATCGTGGAGGAAATAGCATAGAAAACAAGATGTGTGCCAAGTGAAGCTATGAGAGGAAGCCACCTTGACCGAAAGACAATTGGGGCAAATGGGAGTAACTGCTGCTAGAGGAGTTCAAATTCAAATGCCTACGAAGCTAAGTGTAGGAGTGCAACTAAGGTCAAGAATTGCAAAACCAGAAGAGCCAAGGAGAAACCCTCCACGAGCTGTGTCGAGTTTTCTATCGCGGCTAGAGCTCCAAACGCACAAAGGAGTAAGCGCAGGCTTCTTGAGGAGTCATGTGGAGCGCAAACACCACCAAGAACAGATGTGTGACGAGATGAAAGCAAACGGGAAAGAGCATGACATCATAGAGAGGGCAAAGAAGGAAGAGGTGGCTGAAGATCGCGATCGCGGACCATAACTCCTGAGGAAGGCCAGAGAGGCAAGTGGAAGGAGCTAGCAGCTTCACATCAACAAAAAGCAAAGGGGAAGGAGAAACTCCCCTTGACGAGATAACCTAGAAAACACCTACAGGAGAATTTTGCAGGACTTGATGGCAAGATGCTCTTCAAGACTACCCATTGAAGGCAACTTTTTGAAACGCATGTGTCCACCACATAATGCAAGTAACCAGTTTTGATAAGGACTTCTTCAAGCCATATATGTTGCAGATGTTAGAGAAGTATGATTCGGAGAAGAAGAGGAGTAAATATTTGCTTGGTGACAAGGAAGTATGGGTGTTCTTTTCCCTAGTAACTTTATAAGTGTGTTCAGGCTACATACCACGAACGGTAGTAGACAAGTGCGGAAGGATGGGATATAGCCATACAAATTGCAAGTGTTCATTGACAAATTTGCCAACCTAAGTACGGGAGAGGTTGGGAAACTGATGAAGCATGGCAGGCGTAGATTGAAGATGAATCACTTGAAGTCAGAAGACTTGCATTGTGCCATGAATGTAGTCATGTCCAAATTGTCCAAAGAACAATGAGCCTCGTATATGCCCACTTCGTTCATACCGTACATGGAAGGGATCGTGAGTAGTGTAAAGTATGACTAGGCATCATTCTTGTCTAACTACATCTATCGTTGTACTTCTAGATGCAATAACTTACAAGAAGGCCCAATTTCCACGGTTGGGCCTACATCAACAAGTGCTAGAAGGAGCACCCACTATTTTCCATTGGATCTATGTGGACACATTGACAAGAAGAAGACCAACAGGAAAAGCAATAAGGGCCTCAACAAGGAAGAAGAAGGCCATGACGACGAACAAGAGGAAGACACCAACGGTGCAATCAGTGGCATTGTCAAAAGAGGAAGGGAGATGATACAAACGCGTTGGTGGAAGAGGAGTCTGATTCCAATGGGAATGAGGAGCGGCTACCCATTGCGGAGGAGTTGGAGAGAGAGGAGAAGAGGCAAAAGTAGTTGAACCAACAATGGCAGCTGAAGGAGCAGCAGCTACAACCCCAGCCTTAATCCCAACAATCAAGACAGGTAGTGAAGAACATACCGCCTAAAGGACCGCCTCAAACTGTCATAGTTGGTATAGTCAGTGGAAGTTGTTGCACGGCTTGTACCAAATCAGCACTATCAAATCAAGGGTCAAACCTACATTGCGGTGCATTCAAGGAACCAGACTACACAAGGAGGCATTGCAGGTACCATTGCTAGTACCGAAGCAGATGCTTCATAGGAGGTTGCACGGGGACAAAGGCAAGATGCTTCATAGGAGGTTGCACGGGGACAAAGGCAGCCAAAGCAATCAGTAGTTGCGCAAGAAGCAATGGAAGTGGAGGAGAGGGTGCAACAAGTTAGAGGAGTTGCGCAAGAAGTGGCACAACCAACACCAACTATGGTAGATGATGAGAATGTCAATGCTGCATTGGAGGAGATGAATACCTTACCTCCAACGGAGTTCATGAGGCCATAGGAATTCAATCTAGGGACACCTAGATTATGCAGCAGAAGCTACACTGAGCACGTTGAATTTTCAACAAGAAAGTTCTGCCACCACTTTGTTGGGACAATTTTTAGAGGAAGCAGAGAGATGCGGTTCCCCACTATTGGTCAATCAAGAGCCAATAAGATCGCATCTACCACTAGGAGAGAGCAACCTATGTCAGAGCATGTATTATGGTAGAAAGGTCAAAATAGTCAACCAACGGCATAGGGAGATGAAATGGCAAAGGGAAATGAAACCACAGTTGATACAACAAAACAATTAGAGCCACAAATTCAAGAGAAGGGTAAGGCCGACAAAGGGAAGAATGTCATAGGAGGACTCGGTGGGGAGGAGAAGGAAAAAACCACCACCGAAGATGATGAACCTGGGAAGGAGAGTGACATAAGTGAGCATTGGTTAATTGAAATGTCGAATTTGAGGCAGCCCTTAGTCTAGGTGCAAGGAACAATGAACAAGTGGCCAATTCATTTGAGAAACAAGGAGAGGTGATTGATAGGGTGCGACATGAGTTTCAAGTTAGAGCCCTCGAAGAGTCTATGGTAGTTGCCAGAGGATGCGAAGCTGGGCAAACTGATCAATTGGACCTAGGATGAGGAATGCATGAAGAGATTCGAGGAGATTCATTGAATTCAGCCATGGGAGCTTGGTGCAAGTAGCAGCATGCAGACGATGATTGGAGTGATAGCGCTGCCAGAGGGGACTATAGTGTTGTTTCCACACCCACCCAAGTCTAGGTTAGCGAGGATAGGTTTGCTGAATATCATGAATCGCAGGTCATAAAGAAAATCAAATAGGCACCAAAATTGGAACCAGCATATGCCAAAATGAATTTCTTGGCCTGCCTGATATAGTGGTTGGCAACTAGATTGGAGACATTGCAGGAGATGGACAACAGCCTGAAGTTGCAAAGAGAAGAATAATCAATCCAGTTGCAAGAGACACAGAAGCAACTTCAGCAAGTACAATAGGAGGTCAAAGCAGGAGTAGTAAAGCCGCAGCAAGAAATGGATTAGTTGAGGAAAGAACGGGAAGAACAAAATCAGTTGATCGAACAGTTGAAGTCGGAGTGCATGTTGAGAGAGCATGTTCTTGAAACCAAGGTGCAGGAGGTAGCTCACCATGATCAGTTAATTGTGGAGAGAGAACAGCAGTTTGCAAAGGCAGAAAAGAGGGAAACGGAGTTGCACACAAGGCTCACGGAGAAATCACAACATTATGGATTCTTGTGGGCAAGATATCAAGCCTATACCAAGTACTTGAAGGATGAAACTAATGCCCTCAAGATGCAAGTATAGCAGTTAGGAGTTGCACCCATTCAAATCCAATCCACTCCTCAACCATAGCAAAGTCAAAGCGAAGCAGCAGTAGTCGTCAATAAGGACACTGACCCATCTAGAGGGGACGGCAGATCTAGTAGCCAGTTCTGACGTGGCACCGCCTCAACTGCCATCTCAAGCCTGAATATGCACATACGGAGTCAAGTATGAGAAAACAATTCTGATTGTACATATAGTTTTTTCATTTTGTGTCATTGTGGAGTTTGTACAGTAAGTGTTTGATTAGCATATGTGTAATTAGGATGTACATGTAATTGTGATGTTCATGCAATTCATATGTCATGTAATGAGAAGTGTCAGGTAATTAGGGTAAGGTACGAAGAAGCTGAAGAAGTTGGCAACTACCTCTTTCCCAGGAAAACCCTTACATTTCCTAATACATGCACAATAGTCAGATATCATTCATTCAGCCATCTAGTTGTGTATGCTTTGGATCAAAATGGCGGAGATAATTTATCCGGTGTAAACAAACAAAGTCTTTCTTAATCAGGGTCAAAACTGGCGGAGATAATTTTTACGGTGTAGATTGGCCTTTCGGCCTTTGGTCTATGGCTTCTTTTGCATTTGCAGATCGAAAGACAACACATCGCACTCAAACTGGGGAGGATGTGATGTCTTTGATCTGCAAAAGTTATATATATATATATATATATATATTTTGGATATCAAGGGGAATCTTTAACTTCTTTTCAATTTTTATTATAAGATTTGGGTTCAAATTTTTTGAGCTGTCCCTGTAACCCCTACCTCACCTTGTTAACCATGTGAAAAAGATTGCAACCACCCGTCAGCAGAGTGGAGTCAGGACAGTCTACACCTTTGCCCCAAGAAAGGCTTGCTTCCAGCTAAGTCTCCTCTTAGTAAACGCTAGAACTTACTAATCCACTTTAAATATTTACTAATCCACTTTAAATATTTACACAAATTTTTATAAAGAATTCTGATCCCTCTTAGAAAAAAAAATAATATATATTACTTCAATCACACGAACCACTTAAAAAACGTGCAAAACCGTTACCGAATTTATCAATGAAAACTTTCAAGTAACACTTATATCTTCTTAGAAAATAAAAAATAAATGGCTCTTTCTTCTGCAAGCATTATCTCAATCGCGTCCGATTTCCAGTTTGAATTCAAAAACTTCTGTAGCCTAATTTGCTAATGATTGTTAGAATTATGTTGAACAAACCGAACTTCCTCAAATTTCAAGGCAGTGGACATTGACCAGCTTTTTATTCGCCAGAAAAATCTAAACTTGCTTCAATTACATAAGCAGGATAAATATTCAAAATTCAGAACAATCAACTTCAAATATAAAATAAATTGCCAATAAATTACCTGGAGTGAACAAAACTAAAGATCAAATAACAAAGTTACTTCAATTACATAAGCAGGACTAATATTCAAAAATCAGCATAATCAATTTCAAATATACAATAAACTGGCTGGGGTGAGCAAAAGTAAAACGCAAATATCAAACGCTCGCCTCGTGACTATCTGAAAACGAGGAAACGGCGTTAACGAAATCGTCTCCATAACCGGTCGCGGGGTCGATCCACGCAACGTACAAAACAGCGAGCACCGCCCCGAGAATTAGGGTAAAATACGTCCAGGACGAGACTTTCTGGCTGGCGACGTCAAAGAACGCCGCGTCCTCTCCCACGACGCCGTCATCCGTGACCCCCGCGGAAGAACTCCCGGCATTATTGGCGTTAGGAGAGACCAAGCCGCGCTCGGATTCGAACCCCGGCTTCTCCGGACTCGCCCGGGCCCTGCAGGTGAGCCTCCTCTGGAGGCTCGGCTTGCACTGCGTTTGGGGGAATTTGAGGGGTTCTGCTTTGGTAATTGGGCGGAAATTTTGTGGTGTCGATAAATATGCCCTGTATTTAGCGGCGGATAAGTTCCCGAGGGGGGCAGCTAGCAGTGTGGATGCCATTGCTAGATCTGTTCAGTTCAAATTGCTAGCACTTCATAAATTCTGGCCTCGGACTGGTTTGCACTATTGCCATTAGTGCCGGATGTTGTTAATGATAACATGCCTAACGGAATCATATTGCTTTATACTGTATGAAGCGGCTTTTGTCTCTGTGCATATAGACGCCAAGGTGCTTACGACCGGTTATCCCAGACTATTGGATTGGATTGTTTATTGCAGGTATCGTGGTTTTATGCCACCTCCACTTGCCTTTCAGTGAGACAAGAATATCCTTTCGCTCGTTGCTGCTTATGCGAGGTGCATTTTTAATGGGTTTCTTTGGAGACCGTTTTAATATGTTTTAAGTTTTTTTTTTATTATTATTTGGTTATTGTGGGAAATTTTTATGATCGCTTTTTCGTAATGTTAAGAGTTATATTTATCAATAGAGTATTTAACACAAACCTAAGAGTTATATTTATCAATAGAGTATTTAACACAAAGCCATTACAATATGTTTTAAGTTTTTATTAAAGAGATTATTTTTTTAATTTATGTTGAAAAGATATATAATGAAATGAAATGAAAGATTTTAATTACATTCGCCAAACCCAAATATGGTCTATGGGACCTCAAATATGCAAGTACAACTACTCAAATCATATCATATGATTTTTAATATCTTTGAGAAGGTTGTTCCTTCTCCTGCTGATTTGGGTTAGCAATTCTCCAACTTTTTTTATTTTATTGTCTTCAAATAACTTTGTCATAGATCCGTTTCCAAGTGTTTCTTTGTATTTGTTACAAATATCTGAAAAACTCGGGTATTTATAGATGAAGTGTTCCTATGTCTCTACTGCCCCTGTGCTAAGAGTACATATCCTTTCTTCCCATTGTTCTTTGGGCGTTGTTCATATCCCTGTTTCACATCTAAGCCTATGAGAGCTAGTCCTTATTTGAGCAATGAGGATTTTTTCCTTCCACTTGATTTCAACGTCTATATACGCTTTTTCTTTGTGATCATACGTTGGGTTAAACTTTGCAATATAATATTGTCTTTTCTTGCTTGCATGTTTCCACATTCCACTTCTAAACTTTTCATTCACATAATTTTTAATGTCTTTGTTGACATTTGGGCATTCATTTATATTGATCTCCCAACGTTTCATCCATTTCTGATTTTGTTTCATCCATGTATTCTTTCGTCTATGCAACTCTTCGTCCCTAGCTGCCCTAGGCAATTTGTCATTTTTCATGTTTTCTATTTTTTTCAAGTAACATAACAGCTTGGTCATAGCAATTGATTCTATAGGGAACATTCTAGTTTCAGCTAGAATAGTTTCATAAGGGTTGAGAAAATATGTGATTAGATATTTTTGAATCCTTTCTATTTTCCTCCATTTTGCATTTGTTGTGCCACTAGCCCACACCTCGCAACCATACAACAAAATTGGTGTAACAAGTAGGCCAAATAAGACCTTGGTGGTCTTCTAGTCCCACAACTCGGTATTCCTACACCTGTTTTGAAGTGCATATAGTGCTCTCCAACCACTTTGAGCTCTTTTCATCCTACATGTATTCCAATTATGTTTGTCATGAAAGTTTATGCCCAACAAAACCGGTGTAACAAGTAGGCCAAATAAGACCTTGGTGGTCTTCCAGTCCCACAACTCGGCATTCCTACACCTATTTTGAAGTGCATATAGTGCTCTCCAACCACTTTGAGTTCTTTTCATCCTACATGTATGCCAATTAAGTTTGTCATGAAAGTCTATGCCCAAGTATTTGTATTCTACTACTACCTCAAGCGGTTCTCTGCAAACTGAAATTCAAGTTGTTGGTTCTTCTTTTTTATAGGAAATGATAATGTATATAGGTTGAAGAAGTTAAGGTTAATGTCATATAACTTACTAGTTATATGTCATTTGTATAGGAAATGATTTTATTAAAATATTAAAAATATTATATTAGGTACATGTAGTTTGTATAAAAAACTATTTTATTAAAATATTAAAAATATTTTAGATAAATTAGTTTATATTTTAAGAAAGTATAATTAAGAAGTGAAATCAGAGTGTCATTTTTTCTTATTCTAGATTTTAACACAAATTTGAAAACTAAAAGATTTATGTGAAGAAAATCTAGGAGGATACCCATGCCTCCTTGGGTCTTACCCGAAAGTGGCATCCTTTTTGGGATGTTTTCCACAAATAATAATAAAAAAAAATCTAGGTAATATGGTAAAAAAAATCATTTTTTAAATCTCTTACTTGAAGTAAAGATACTTATTTAAAAGTAAGGATGCCTTAGTTGGAAGTATGGATGTCATAGTTAGTGATAAGAGGAAGAGTGAATCTATGACAAACCCTATCTAGGTAGCAGATATTATACCCGAAGTGATTAACAAGGATGATATGATTAAGCATGATATAATGGTTCTTAAATCCAAAGGGTTAATATGTAAAGTCTATGGATATTGGCCAAGTTTTTCTAAGATTCAAAATTGGATTAAGTGGAAGTGGGGATTGAATTCTAACTACTCCATGAATTTTCTTCCAAATGGATTTTTCTTCCGAATGGATTTTTCTTCATTATCTTCTCTAGTTCAAAAATAAGGGATAAAATAATGGATGGAGACCCTTGGTTTAGGGGAAAACATTCATTATATTTAAGACTATGGAGTGAGAATTTTTCTATGGAAAGAAAGACTATTAAAAGGCTTTTGGTGTGTGGGACACTGCAATGGAAAAAGTCATTGGGCTCTCTTAACGAAAACCCAAGTTCAATTCACAGGAAGGATGGCCCCTAATATGCCCCTGCTTTTCAACCTCTTAAAAAAAAAAAAAAGGCTTTTGGTGTGGATTAGGCTTTTTGGACTTCCTTATCAACTTATCAATAAGGAGGTTTTGAAGAGTATTGATAATACTCTAGGCAAGTTCATCCAGGAAAGACCAATGACTAAGAAGACAAGGCATGTTGTATACGCTCAAATATGTGTCGCCATGGATATTTCAGAACCTTTATTGCAGTCTATTAGGATTAAATCTAATTAAAGAGAATAGGATCAACAAGTGGATTATGAAAATATTGCATTTTGATGGCATAAATGTCATAAAACTAGATACATGGAAAAATATTACAAAGTGAAAATTATGGAGTAATATGGAAAATATTGGGCACAAAACAAGAAGATCATATCATAGGAGAAGTTGGGTCAAATCAAGGTTTTTTCATTCCTAAGAAAGTTGTAAGAAAACCCCTCTACATCATTAAATGGCAAAGGCTATTATAATTCACTCAAATCAACCATTAGAAGAAAAAATGACATAAGGGATGAGGAACTACAATATGCAAGTTCAAATACATAAGGAGTTAAGGATGCAAAGGAAGGTGAAAGGAAAATTTTAAAGCAAAGGAAAATGGAGAGGCACATTTTAAAGTGAATGAGGTTAACGCTAATCTATAGGTAAATCATCTTCATTTTCCTCAAGTAGTATAAAATTTTTTCCTTGCAATAAAAATGAAAGTAGTACAAAGTGTATTTGTTGCACTTTAGGGTTTTAAGAGTAGCACAATAAAGAAAAGCATATGGAGGATATCCAAGGAAATTTAGGGTTTCTAAGGCAGCATAAGAAAGTAATGACTATGGAGGATCATCCATGCACTTTAGGGTTTTTAGGAAACATAAAGAAGAAAGTGTTTATGAGGCTATTCCTTGCATTTCAAATTCTTTAAAGTAACATAAATCTTTAGAAGATAAGACTCATTATGAACACTATGGAAAAATAAAAGAGATTGATGAAGAAGAGATTGTTGGTGGGAACGGAAAAATGAAAGGAATGTCATCAAAGCATGAACAAAGAGAAAAAAAACTCAAAAGTAAATTGATTTGGGAAGCCAAATAAGATATCATAGGTGTTAACAAGAAGTGGAGCTAATCAAGTGGCATCAGCTCAACCAGTTAGATTCCTCAATATTTAAAGAGGAGCTAAGGTTCAAATCTTGTCAAGCGATACATGGATAATATCCAAGTTTTGTTGTAATACCACTATATGGTGATGATGTAATACGTGTGGGGCCCATGTAATACATGTGGGGCCCATTTCAATCCCATATAACCATTTGAAAAAACAAGAAGTGGAGCTAAATCCACTAATAAAAATAAAAAGTGATGATGATGAAAATGATATCATGGAAAATTAGGGGTATGAATAAGACCCTCCAAAAAATAGTTACTAAGGAATTAATAAGTTGTTATAGTCCTAATTTTATTTAAATACAAGAAACAAAATTAAGTGGTGAGGAATGTAAGGATGTTTTTAAAAAGATTTGGAAGATTGGTGATTGTCTAGCAATTTCTTCTACAAAAGCACAATATTATGGGACAAACACAAATGGGATGGACAATTGTTAGAAGCAAAAAGTAATTGGATTGTTGGACTATTTTGTAGTGAAGAGGAAAACATCAAAGTTGGGGTTATAAATGTATATGTTCCAACTACAATTACTCCTTGTGAAAGATGTTGGAAGGACCTTAACATATTTTTTCAAACACAATGATAATTCATTGTGATCTATGGATCCTTGGGGGTTATTTCAACATTTTTCTATCTCCTTTGGAAAATAATGGTGGTATTCAAGGATGGTCTAAATCAGTGCAATATTTTGCTTCATTTATCAATTCAAATGGTCTTTGGGATGCTAGTTCTTCTCAATATACATGGGATAATAGATGCATTGGGCAAACTCATATAGCAAAAATATTGGATAGATTCTTGTTATCCAAAAAATGGTTGCAAATAGAGCATAAAATCTCTTCAAATATTTTATTTCAAATAAGATCAAATGATTCATTATTTTGACTTGTGATTTACCTAATAATGATCATCTAAATCCATTTTGCTTTCAATCTGGTGGCTTCAAGATCTTGATTTCTTCCAGATGATTATGTTGTGGTAAGATGAAGGATTATATATATATATATATATATATATATATATATATATAATATGAAATATTATACCAATTTTTTTGGTAACAATTTTAAAGGTAAAAATGAAATTGAATCCAAGCACAAAAATTTACAAGAGATGGTAGAAATTAATGGAATGGATCGGGATTTTTATGTGAAAGAAAAATAATTACATATCATAATGTATTGAAAAGGAGGCATATTGGTTCCAAAAATATAGGGAGGAATGGATCAAGGAAGAAGATAGATTTACAAAAAAAATCATGCTATATAAAAAACTATTTTTTTTCTTTTTGCTACATCAAAAATATTTTAACCCCAGATGGAAGAAATATTGACGAAGAAGAAGATATATGGATATAATCAATTAGTTATTTCAAAAATATTTCGTCAAATATTGGGTAAGATAAGGAGGCACAAGATAAGTTTTTGTAAAATATTCCATAAAATATCATACAAGGACAAAATGAAAGTTTGATGAAGAAAATATCTATGGAGGAGCTACATAAAGTAGCTTCCTCTTTCCATAACAAGCATTGACACCAATGAATTTTCTACATATTTCTTTCAAGAATTTAGGATTTATTGAAGAGTGATATGTTAGTTGTGGTTGAAGAGGCTCCAAAAAGGAAGGCTATAATAAGTGAGATCGATGTCACTTTATTATGTTGGCTCCCAAGAAAGGAGAGACAAAATAATTTGATAATTTTCATCCAACAACCTTTTGTAAGATGATTTATAAGATCATTTTAAAAATTATAGCAAAAAAGTTGAAAGGCATTTTAGATTATGTTAGCTCATAGAAATAAGATGGTTTTTTTCGCAATAAACAAATTCTTGATGGTATAATCATTGTATAGTAGGTCATACATTCTATTCATTCCATGAAAAAATGAGGTATGCTTATGAAATTAGATATGAACAAAGCATATAATATGGATTTTTCTGCATGATATTCTCAAAAGGTTTGGTTTTGATTACAGTTGGTGTGAATGGATTAAATGTTGTTATAGCACCATGAAATATTATATTTCGGTCAACGGTTCTCCTGTTGGTTACTTCAAGTTATCTTGTGGACTCTTCTAAAGTGATCCTCTCTCCCTTTATCTATTCATTATTCCCGTAGAGGCATTAGGGAGAGCTTTCTCAAAGGTAAAAATGGAAGGAAAAATCAATGGTATTTAGGTTACAAGAAATTGTCCCTTCGAATCTCATTTCTAATTTGTTGGTGATACTTTTCTTTTGGGCCATCTTTTAGTCAATATTATCATGCTATGAGAAGTCTACTAGAAAGTTAGTTAATACTAAAAAATCCAAGGATTTTTCATTAACATTATTCTAGATTTACAATGAATTATTGTGAATATTTTAAGGTTTAAAATTAAAAAAAATTCATCAATCTACTTGGGTATTTATTTATCTCATAAAGGAAATAAAAAGGATCTTTGTATCTCTTGTTTGAATAGAATGAAATCTTGTTTGGCAGGTTGGAAAGATAATTTCTTAACCATGGTAGGAAGGCTACAACTCATAAAGACTACATTGAAAGCCATCCTTATTTATATGATGTCATTTTCAAGAGTTCCAGTAGGTATAACATCAAATATTGATAAAAATCAAAGAGACTTTCTTTGGAAATGATGTAATAAAAAATTTAGGTTTCCTCTTTATAAGTGTGATAAGGTTTGCAAAGCAAAGAATATTGGAGTAGCAAGCTTGCAGAATTGTAGACTTATGAGCTTGGCATTAAGGGCAAAGCTTGGGTGGAGATTATTCAAAGACCAAGAAAAGAATTGGACAAAAATATTACTTCAAAAATATATAGGTTCTATTGATGCAATGAAATTGTTTAGGAAAATAACCCTACCTAAAGGATCATCAACATGGAACCTCATATCATATAGTTTGCAATTGATTGTAATGTCCCCATCCTAGTCAGCTAACAGAGCGTAATATGGACTTGCCTATTCATAAGGTTCCATAGGCAATGTCGAGTGGTTAGGAACCACTAGGTGTTATGGACATTTTGTTGGATGACCTGCATTCACAGTTGTTAGCTTTCAGGACCATTTTTGACAGTATTTTCAAAGACTTACTATTTTTCGTAAGTCAGTTAGGATTGGATTCTTGGGAAACGGAAAGTACGACTGGCATCTTCGACTTAATGGGTACTCATTTCTATCTTTCGATGTGAGTTTGGATGAGCGGTCATGGAGTTTTTAATCGTCGAAGTTATAATTATTATAAAGTCATTAAACTATTATATTATTCTCCTAAGTATGACTTTATAATTTGTAAGGGGGCTTATGAGTACTCATTTTGAAGGAAATAATGTATATTTTAATGTGGTTTTATTAATGCCTAGCTTGGACGCCACTTTGGGAGATTATAATATGATTAAGTGATATTGTGGAGTCAAGTCATTATATGTGTTCATTAGTAAATGAATTATTGACATAAAGCAAAAAAAAAAATGTTTAATCCCACATTCTACCCACATTGGGTCGACCAACTCGAGAAAAGAATAAATAGAGGTTGTGAGAACATTTGAAGACATCTTTGGTTATTACATTTCATGTTTGGAGAAAGGAGCTTGTTTGCAGTAGAGTTTGCAGGAAGATATCCAACTTGTTTGTGACGAAAAACCATAGGCAAGGACAGATTTGGCTTGTTTGGAGACGAAACCCTCCAACAGGAACATCACTTTTGGGATTGCAAGATATCCTTGGAGTGATTGTGGCATTTCCGTGACGGGGAATGATTTGAACTTCAAAGTGGCAGGTTGTTGATGAGTTCTGGGGTGCACTTGGTGCCATTTTTAGAGTTACTTCAGATTGCAAATTTTTCCAGTGAGGCCAAACAATTAGAGGCTATTTTGAATTAGATTGCTTGGGTTTTGAAGAAGCTTGTATTGCTGATTATTCATAGTTTTTTATAAGCTTATCAGCCGTACACTTCAACAGTTTGGAAGGGATCTATGTCATTTGTGAAGGGTTTTAACAGGTTGTACCAGTTGCAGTGAAGGGCGTGCACTTATTGAGGTCAAACACCTCCCATTTGGAGTATTCATTGTGTTGTATGAGGCCTTCTCTTTGTTGGAAAGCCAAACAACAATTAGTATGTTGGAGGAATTGTATTACAAGCATATTTAATGAATATATAAGTTTGTTGTTGCTGGTGTTAACTTCCAGAATTATATCAGGCCTTTAAATCTTCGGGTACACTTATCCTTGTACAATTTCCTTCATTGGGTTTTCTCAATATCATTAGAAGAAGTTTGTGCTTAAATTTCGTAGTCATTGGAGGAGTAGTTTTTAAGATACAAGCATTTCTAGTTTGTTGCTATTTTTATTATTATTGCAAAAAGTATAAAAAATTCATATTTGCATAAATCATGTGATATCAAAGCAATCAACAAACAAGACATTCAAGTTTTCAGTTTGGAACCCAAGATCGAAACCTGGCTATTTGGGTGGCAAATTTATTTGCCTTCGAAAGGGGTAGGACATTTCAGGATGCATACACTTGACTGGAGTATGTATGCATATTGCTTGAGGACAAGCAATATTTGGGAAGGGCGGACTGTAATGTCCCATTTTTCTAGGCAGTCAGTGTGCAGAACAGTTTAGCCTACTCACGGGTTCCCGTAGGCTAGGGTAGATTGCAAGGGAACCTAACTAGAGTTCTGGGAGCGGGTAATTGAGCGAAATGGGTATTCGAATCCACTCTTAGATGTTGAATCGAATGGACAGAGCCTTGAATTACTATTTTTAGTAAGTTAGTTTTTAGGGTTTCTGGTCGAGCAGACAGTGGAATTATATTCTTCAGTGAAATGGGTACTCAAAACAGGTTTCAGTTGGTCAATCGGTTTGCTGGAGGTCAGAGATTTTAATGCCTGAAGGTTTGGCTAAGTGAAAAGTGAAATATTAATTATTTCTATATAATTAAACTTTATGATATTAAAAAACTTAAAGGGAAGTCACTTAAAAGTGAAATATATTATATAAGTGACTAATTTTTGGAGCAAAAAGGGATATTATAATATTTTATATTATGTGCAACCCTAATTAGGGCATTGCATCATGTGGGTTATAAAAGGGCATTGAGAGATTCATTCGATATATTCTAGATTTTAGTTATTTCCTCTAGAGTTTGAGGCCAGTGGTTGAGACTTCTTCTCCGAAGGGACGAAAACCCCAACGGTGTGGCTGAGGACGAAACCCCTTAGATTTTTGGAGCTGGACAAAACCCCAGTTCTCTGTTGGTGAATTCACACAAGATTCACACTTGGAGCTTCATTAGTCTTCAGAGGTATCTTTCCATGTTTGCTAATTTAGTATATTTCAAGGGTTTGCAGACATATTGTGGAAAGATTATATTTTTTAAATATTGTAATCTGAACCCTATTTTGAAAGAAATTTGAAAAGTAAAATTGTTAGTTATTTCCTGTTTCTTGGAGTTGTATTTTCTAATTTTAAGAAACAGTATAGTGTCTCAAATATTAAAATATCAGAACAGGGGGGGACATTACATTGATAAACATATTGGATTATTAATCAATGATGGGAATTATGCATTTTTTTGGTTTGATGCTTGGTTGAGTTCTTATCCTCTTATCTTTGACTCAAAATGGGAAACATTGGCTCGGGCATGCCTAGCTTGTAAAGGTCCAAAGGTCAATGACTATATTAATATGAGCAACAACTCGATATCATGGATTTCTATTAGTAACATAGTTAAAGGAGAGGAAATCAAAAAAATTATAGATGAACTTCAAAAGATGCTTCAAGAGTTTTATTTACCTATTTTTACATGAAAGGTTGAGTTAGTTTCCACGAATATATCAAAATATGGTGGATACTTGGTCAAGTTAGGATATGAGAGTTTAGAGAAAACAATTTTTTCTACACCCAAAGATTTTCCTTGGAAGAATGTTTGGTCACTAGAGGCTCTCCCTAAGGCCTCAACATATCTTTGATTAGTAGTTTAAAACAAGATTATTCTAGGAGAGATTCTACAAAGAAGAGGATATCATGAAACTTTTAGATGTGCCTTGTGTGAGAAGGATTTAGAAATATCAAAATGTTTACTTCTTCATTGTCCCTTTGCTCATACCATTTAGGATTAGTTTTTTTTTTTAAATGAAAATATATTAGGTAGCTCCATCAACATTGAAAGACTTGATGAAATGTTGGATTAATTATTTCAAAGCTAAAGCATTATGGAGGATTGGTGTTGCCATTATATGTTGGAATTTATGGCCTGAAAGGAATAATATATTTTTTAAAAATAAATCTCAAAATCATGCCCAAGTTTGGAATCGTATTATTGTATCTCTTGTAGAATGTTTACATATATAGTGCTCATAATGGGAAGTATCAAAATGTGGAAAAAGATGCGGTAACAACTTGGTTCCAATATTTGAACATACATGGAAGCATCATCTATGATAATGACATTAAAATAAAGGATCTACTTTCATCTAGGGTAAAATGACAATGTCCAAAATTTGGGTTTATCAAAATTAATTTTGTCAATGCTTCTAAAGAAAATCTAGAAAAAGTGAGATGTGGTGTTTTTCAAATAACAAAGGTAAAATTTTCCTCAGTTAGAATCATATGGATCTTCAATTAACAACTATGCAAAGGCTAGGGCACTTCTTACGTGGATTAAAATTGCAATAGAAAAAAGATGTAAATATATATCAATTGAGGGGGATTCACGAACTATCATTAATGCTATTAACAAAAATGGATGTGGGGATTTAATAAAAAATAATATTATTGTTGATGTTCATTATCTATTATTGGAGGCAATCTCTTAGAAATGTGAGCATATTTACAGAGAAGGAAATCATGTAGCAAATAATTTAGCCAATCACGGTGTTGATATTCATCTTGGTGAATTCAAATTTTAGAAGGCAACTAGCCAAGTGAGATGTTATCTCTTAATAAAAATGATGTTAAGGAGTTGATTGTGCAAACATAACACTTTAAATAAGTTTAAGAATATATTTGATAGAAAAAAATGAAAAATATTTGTGATAAAAATGACATGTTGGATATGGTTTAATTGACCTAATAACAAATGTAATATTTTGGTATTTTGATGGGAGTGGCCTCCAATAGAAGCCACATATAACTTATTTATATTTTAAAATAGAGTAAATTTTAATCAAATGGCATTAACTCAAGTGGTTATATTCCTTAACTTTCAAGGAGAAGAAGCAAATTTAGATCTTGCCAAGCAATACATATATAATTGTCAAATTGTTGTAATACCACTATGTGGTCATAATGTAATAGGATGAGACTCCTTTCAATCACATATATCCAATTAAAAAGAAATACTATATTTTAAATTTTCTTTTTATCAAAGATATTCTTCATCTTCCTTAAATTGCTATGTACAATAAGTTTTATTAAGAATAAAATATCTCTTTGGCCAATTGCCTTCTAAAATTTGAACTTCACCAAGATAAAGAACAATACTATGATTGGATAAATTGTTTGCTAACCTATTTCCTCCTCTATATATATGCTAACATTTCCAATATACTATCTCCAACAAATGTTGATGGACAATGCTATGTTTTATTCAATATACATATATATTTTTCTTTATGGTATTAATAATAATTTACAAATTCCCCTTAATTGAAATATATTTTCTTCTATTTTCAATGGCAATCTTATCTTGGTCCCTAATATAAGTGCACTAGCATCTACAAAGTTGTTAGTTGAAGTTCAATATAATTTTGAAAAAGTAAGGAGAATTTTGCCTCCATTATTCTCAAATTTATTTTTGAAGCAACATCAAAAATAATTTTAAGAAACCCAACTCCTAGATATTTCCACATTACCATTTATTGATGCATATTATTTATGTTAACTTCATATCATAGATGACCTTCTACACATATATTGAAATTTCATCTCAATTGAGTTGCTATAACTAGATACCTACAATTTTTTCATAAAAAAGTTTAAATTATTGATTTTTATTTTTTGGATCTTCTATTTTCTTTGTAATACAAATATTCCAAAATATAGCATCCTCTTCTTGAAATTTTCCTACAGTAGCCTTCACAATACCAAAACTCCACCTCTACTATCTATGCACTACATCTTTGTAGAGTAATATCTCCAAAATGCCACACTATCATAGTCCACTTTACCAAATCTAGACTGCTAGTTTCCTTCCTAAAGAATAAGTGCAACCATGATAATTGTAATAAATAGTTTATATGAAAGCATATTAATGTTATAAAATACAAAAAATATTCCCATAGTAAAATATTAAAGTAAAACTTAATCATTATTTGATTCAGACAGTCATAATTTTCTTATCAACTTTGGTGAAACTTACTACTCCCTCTAACCATTAAAAATGAGAATTTAAATTCATGATCCTTTATTAAAACCCTTCTATTGGCTATCAAATCTGCACATTTGTTCCTTTCTCTTAATATATGTATAAACTTGATTTCTTCAAACTTTGTAGCAAGATCTTGTATTTCCATGATGATATCTTGTATGTTACATGGAGCCTTTGCTTTCATCAAAATTGCATTTATTACTTTTAATGAATCGCCTTCCCTCCATACTCTATTTCATTTAATTTTTTTGCATATTTTTAACCCTTCCAAATTTTTCCAAGCTTTAGATTTATTATTTATCTTAAATCCACTATTGAAAGCATAATGTGATAAAATCTCACCCCTACAATTTCTAGTTATTCCTCCTCCTACCGACCCTGGATTTCCTTTAGATGCTCCATCAAAATTAAACTTTGACCAACTCCACTTTTGATGGTTTCCACTTTATGCTCTTTACTTTCCTTTTGTTTCTCTTGTACCTAATATCATAATTTCATTTTATGACTTGACTCCATCTATCAAGACTCTTTGCTTCACGATTAAGGATTGAGTGAGTTGATAGAGTTGGTTAAGAATCCTCTATAGCTAATCAAATATTCCTTTTCATTTTCTCTCAATTGCTTTCCTTTATTTTAAATATTTTTTTGTTCCTTTCCAACCATACAGCCCAAAGTATTATATATTTTGATATATCGCATTGTTTGTAACACCTCACTTTTAAAAGTGTTTTACCATTTCTTTAACCATTCTTTAATTCTTCCATTCATCACCATGCATTTACCAAATATATTAATAATCCATTGCCATAGTTCCCATACTATTGAACAATGTCCCAAGAGATGGTCTATAATATCCTTCTCTTTACATAGAACACATTTTTAGAGGCCATGAAAACCCTTTTTTATTAGGTTATCTTAGGATAAAATTTTCCTATGACCTACTAGCCATACAAACATGTTGACTTTTGGAATGCTCAAGCTATCCCAAATAGCTCTCCATGGTATTCTTATTTTATTGATGCTTTACATTATATCCACTTCTTGTTGTGTATTCTCTTTAGCTATTCAACTCCTAAATCAACTTATCCATGGCTCCCCTAAGAATAATCATTGTTGTTATATTTTTGCTCAACTTCCTCTTAGCAACAATTCTAACATTCAAAATCTTCTTTCCATTCATATTTTATTTCTTTATTCTTATACATAATGTTTGAAACCCTATCACTGTATTTGTATTTGAAGTAATCTCATCCATGGTTTTAAAATTGGATCTACATTGAGTATTTTTTTATCACATCAAGTATCCATCCAAATATAAAATTTTCTAGTTTCCACCACTCATATTAGACCTTTAATCACTATCAATTGATTTTTTTAAATCATTCCATAGTGCAAAACCATTTAGTAGTGATAACATAGTAAATAGTAAGCTTGGATCATTGGGCTCAATGTACTTGGAAGAAATTTTTCCCATTATATTTGACTCTCTTTATACAATCTCCAAATTACTTTTCCCCTTAGAGCTAAGTTTGCATTCGTAATAACTCTTAAACTGTGACCTCCCTTAGTTTAATTATCACACACATTGCTCCATTTCACCAAAGGAAAATTCCTTTTATCATGTAATTCTGACCACAAAAATGACCGCATAATATATATTATTTTTTTTATTATTTTTTTGCATAGTATACAAGGACATGTAATATGTTGGAATGACCTATAAGAATGATTTAACTAGTTGCACTTTTCCTCTAATGATAACCATCTACCTTTCCATGTTGGTAGTTTATTCTAAAATTTACTTATAATTGGATTCCACTATTCTATATTCAGTCTCCCCTCAAATAAGGGCATCCCTAGATATGTTGTTGGCAAATTTATCTCCTCCATTTGAAGTAACCTACATATCCTTACTTTGATTCTAATTGGAGTATCTAGGAAGTAAATTTTGGATTGTGTCCTATTAACTTTCTTCCTTGACACTATTTCATATTATTGTAATAAGTTATTCAAAGCTTTGGTCTAGTTTTTCATTGCCCTCCCAGAAAGGGTTGTATCATCTACAAATTGTTGATGAATGATGTTGTTGATGTTATTACTAGCCTTAAGTCCACTTATTAGCCCATATTTGTATGCCTTCTTCAAGTTCCTTCCCAATACCTCTTCCATAATAATGAAAATATATGGTGATAGAGGATATCCCTATCTAAGACCCCTCTTGGCTTTAAATGATTATGTTACTAGCCCATTGACTAGCATTGAATATGATACTGTAGAGACACAAGCTTTAATCCATTTGACCAATTTCTTCCCATATCCAAACTTTTCTAATATTGCAAAATTAAAATCCCATTTAACCCTATCAAAGACTTTATTCATGTCAATTTTTAAGATCATTACTCTCTTTTCTAGAAGGTGTTGAATGCCTTACTTCATGAGCTATTGTGATTCCTTCTAGAATCTATCTCCCTTTCATAAATCCTTCTTGCTCTTCTAAAATATTTTTTTCTAATGATGGTCTTAACTAATTTTCCATCACTTTGGAGATTATCTTATATGCCATATTACATAGGCTTATGGGCCTAAATGAATCAAACAATTTTGCATCATTATTTTTTAGAATTAGGGTAAGATATGTTGCATTTATTTTATAAGATATGTACTATTTTATCCTAGAATATTCCACTACCACCAATAAATAATCCTTCACTATTTCCTAGTTATGTTGATAGAATGTTGTTGAGAGCCCATCCAGACTTGGGGATTTATCCTTATCAAAAGAGAACAGGGTTGAATGAACTTCTTCCATAGGACTATGCTCCATCAATTTGTTATTGTCTTCATCTATTATAAATGAAGATACTTATTGTAGTATTTTATCATTAATAACTTCAATATCCTCCAATCCTAGAATATTTTGGTAAAAAACCTTGCCTCCTTCATGATTTTATTCTAATGTTCAATCCAAAGCCTTTCTACTAATTTAATTCTACAACTTATGGATTTTGATCTTTGTACTATTGTCATCCTATGGAAAAAACTTTGTGTTTTTATCTCCTTTTAACCAAGTTTATCTTGATTTTTATCTCTAAAATTTCTCTTCCCTACTCAAAATATCATGATATTCACCAACCAACTCCCTTTCTTTTGAGCTTGGATTATTGTCCTCACCTTTTTAGAATTTTGAAAGTTTCTCTTTTAGTTTTTATTTCTTCTCAAAAATGTATTTGAAAGTGTTCTTATTCTATTATTTTAATCTAGATATCATTGATTTAATTTGATTTGGAAGTGTATACAACCCATCATTTCCTAAATAATTCTATGTTTATGTTATCATATCAACAAATTGAGGATGGTATTCCCACATCTGCTCATATTTAAAATATGATCTAACCCAGGTGTTGTAGGTGAGTTGGAGAGGGGAGGGCAATCCTCCATGGGAGGTCCCAGGTTCAAATCTTCACCGGGTATCCAAAATCCAATTGATAATGTTGGTGCGGACAGGGTCGGGTGCGACTCCCGGGTGACTTTGACGGTGTAGAACCCCCTGTTCGTGGTCTCTCATACCAAGGCGACCCCACAAGGGGTTTTTCACTTAAAAAAAAAATATATATATATATATATATATATATACATATATATATATATATATATATATATATATATATATATATATATATATATATATACATATATATATATATATATATATATATATATATATATATGATCTATTTTAATGCACTTACCACCATTTTAACTCCTATTGACCAGTGATTTGAACCAATCCTTGTAAAGGTATTAATTTTAGCACAAGTCCCTTCATCTAGCCAATGATATAAGAGTATGCATCTATCTAATTTTTTGCTATCAATTTATGGCTTGTCCTATTGTTGGTCCATGTATAATTGTCCTCTTCAAACTCAACCTCCCATAGATTATTATTTTAAATAAAAGTTGAGAAATATCTCATAAATTGGGTTATTTTCCTAATCCCCCCAAAACTTCACCTAGCATGGTTATGGAATTAAAATCTCCTATGATCATGACTCAGGTTTTTGGTCTTTACTTCTCATAAAGACTTCGATCCTACTCCATACTTTTGATCTACCTAACTTAGTTGTAGGTCCATAGACGTTGATAAGGATGAAATGAGTATTTGCAAAGTAGCATGTGACTAATTAGGTTATCCAATGCCTAGTTTTATGAATGGTTTCATAGGAGGTTCTAACTAGATTCTAACATATTAGAATTCCCTCTGTCATTCCTTTTGAATCCACAACATCCCATTCACATCTTACCCATATTTATTTCATAGTTTTGAAAACTTCTTTCTCTACCATTTAGTTTCTGGGATACAAAGAATATCATACTTATTACTTAAATAGAGGTCCCTGATATACCTCTAATTTAAGGGAGCATTAGAACCCCTTATATTCCATAAGACAGTAATCATGTCTTATTAGGGGTTGTTGGCCCCTCCTACAAATTACCAATATTATTTTATTTTTTGGTAAAGAGAATTTCAACCAACTTAGATTATGTTCCTTTCTCTATGTTTGCTCTTGCTTCCCTAGCTCTTGCTTGATAATTTGAAGGTTTTCCTCTTTTTGTCTTACCAAAATTGGGAGTAGGTCTTATTCTTCTATTCCTAAATATTCTTTCAAAATTTTCCTTTTCATTATATTTATCCTCTCCTAGCTATGCTAAGGAAGCTTTTAACTTATACTACTCATTTTCTAGTATTTCCTTGTCAATGGTAGAGGTATTAACATCTAACATTGTGTTTTATCTACCATTTTTCTTTTGCTGAATGGTGCATGATACTTTAAGAGAGTCTTCAAAATTTTATGAGACACATTCCTTAGGTTCAATAGGAATGTTAATCCCTAAATTGGGATCATATTGAGTAGATGGTTCCTTATTAATATTATAATCCTATTGCATCATGTCTTGTATGCTTTGATCTACTTTTTCTTCATAGGCTAAAGCCTAAAAAAAAATTGATATTTCTTCCAATGTCCTTACTTACTGATATCAATTTTTTATTTAATTTCATCTATCTAGACCTATTTTTTGGAAGTTGAAAACCATATTCATTTGTAAGTCTCATGATTCTCTACATATATTTCTACTAGACTCTCCTTAGGGCATGATCTCTTAATATGCCCCACCTCATGACATCTTCTACATCTAAAATAAATGTTTTCATAATCCATGGTTTGGGTCAACAACTTGCCCCCATACTTAAGAATTATTGATTCTAGTAAAGGTTTATTGATATCAGTTATGACCAATATACAAACATAAATAGCCAAGACTCCATATTTTGTAGTTTTTGAAATATGAAGAAATTCTACCAAAGTATTGCCTACTACCTTGAAGGTATTCATTTCCAAAATTTAATGAACAACCCATACATCTTGATCCAGACCGGTACTAGCAATAAAATTATATTTTGACGTATAAAGCCTTCATACTAGTAGGTAAAGAAGCATCCTACTCTTCCCATAACCAAGGACCCTATTTCAAGATTTTATCTATTTCCTTCCTAGAATAGAAAATGGCTAGGAAAAACCTTTCTAAAGAAAGGATAGACTCACTCTTGGAGTCTTTCAATCCATTTTATCAAAGATGAAGCCCTTGGCCAACACCCATTAAATTTAACAATGACTACCTTATCTTTGAGAGATAAGGATTGTTGCTTTATGAGGTCCTCCCTAAACTCTACTAATAGGGATGATTCAAAGAATTTAGCTATAAATCAGCCCATGGGAAGGAAACTATATATCTACTAAAAATTTCCAGCATATCCTATAGTGATTATATTATTTGAAAATAAACCTATAATAATATGCATGTAAAACTTCTAAGATAATGAAGGGATAAATAAAACTTAGCTAAAAACTTCTATGCCCAGATAGAATGTACCACCTCATTTATTTCCTAGCTCTCCATTGCTCGTCCCATCATCTAAACCCTAGCTAACAAATATCTGCAATTTCATTTCCCATGACTTGAAAAATTGTCACTGCCCTTATTTTGAATGGATAAATTCATAGGGTCATATCTCCCTTTATAATACTCAACCTTATTTATATAACCACTCATGTTAAATATCTTCAAATTCTACACAAATTAGTCCAAGAATCATCTGAACTGGACAACCCTTTGTAAAGATATGACTCTTGAAAGATGAGGTATTTTTTTGGAAAAGTTTGCTCTATCGTTGTACTTGTTTTAGAAGACTATCTTCACATGGTTGTATCTCCCTCAATAATGCTTGGATTATTTTGTATGATCACTCATTTCAAATCTCTTCAAATTCTAAATAAAATGGCACAAGAATCATGTAAAACGAACAAATCTATGCAAAGATACAACTCCTAAAAATGAGTCATTTTTAAAAAAATGCCCTAGTTGGTTTTTCGTAGGACTGCCCAAACTTCCGAACTCGTTTCGGTCATATCTCACTCATCCGGACTCGGATTGAGCTAAAATTTTGAGGGTAGATGCCTGAAAAACCCTAGAACGTCTCCACCAATTTTCATATCATTTGGAGCAACATAGATCCTAGCACATCCCTATGTGTGAACGACATATTTGGCAAGCGGCTATGCGAGGGTTTCATCTGGGTTGAGTGCAAGCAGCTCCAGAGGTTGGTTTTTAGGGCCTTCGGGCCCTAGCGGCCAATATTTTTGTGGTTTATTCTCAATATTTTAGCAGGAAATGTTGCAGGGGATACAAGATGGGTTAGAAATTTGTCTTTCAACAGATCATACTATGAACTTGAGTGACAACGACTTCCAATTTGCTGCACAAAAGAAAAGTGAAAACCATACCTTTCCACGACATCTAGGGCAAGGATTAAAGAGATCACGAAACAAGTTTCAAGCAGTTGATCAAAAAATGGCTCATATCTCAAGTGAATCTGGTGCTAAGGTGCACCCACAAAATAATTCTACTGTGAAAACCCCTATCAAGGGTAAGAATTTTGAAGACTCGGTCCCAAAAATGAATTTTAGGGATGCCCTTCGTGGTGGACAGCCTCAACCCAATGCTAATATCAATATTAGGGCTTCCCATAAACCTCTAAGAATGCCTAAGATTGATCCCAGGAAAACAGAGTCAGGATGTCTTAAAGCAACTGATGGAACTCCTATTGTTAAGCTTGATATGGATAACATTCAGATTGGCATTGAAGATTTGGAAAAAAGAGGACTAATTTGTTGGTTCGTGGGTTTTCGTCCGAGTCTATCTGCTTTCAAAGTCTGGGCTGCAAAAAGCTAGAAAACTAAAGGTGAGTTACAAATCTCTATTTATCCAAATGGTTATTTTCTTGTTTTATTTGCTAATAATGAAGATAGAGAGAAAACTTTTCAAGGGGGTCCTTGGTTTTTTGGAAGGGCAGTGCTTTTCATGAAGCCCCGGCATACTAAATTTAAAGCCGAAGAAGAGATGCCTTCTATTGCTCCCGTGTGGGTTAGACTCTTTGGCCTCCCTATTGAATTTTGGAATCCTACTATTTTTTCTTCAATTGGAAACTCTTTAGGAACTTTTATGATGATCGCTGATTGTACTCAAAATTTTGAACATATTATTTATGCTCGGATTTGTGTTTTAATGGATTTTGACAAACCCCTACCTAAAAAGATCACATTACAATTTGGGGAAGACACTTGGGAGCAAGTAGTGGACTATGAGAACATTCCTTTTCGTTGTAGAATTTGCCATGAATATGGTCATTTGGCCGATGCTTGCCCAAATAAAATTCCTGATCAAAAGAAAGAAGATATAAACTTAGCAGGTTTCCAAATACCTAAGAAGAAGAACACTCGAAAAAACCAGTTATGAAGGATCAATCAAAGTCATCTACTAATATGTTTGAAATCCTTTCCACAAATGATGTCCCAAGTGAGGAAGAGGAAATAATGGAAACTGAAATCTTAGAAACACAATTTAAATATGAAGGGAAGAACTCAGAGACAAACCAACAAATCAAAGGTTTTCAATAGAAAAAAAGGAGAAAATTTACACAAGAAAAACAATATTTCAAATGTCAAAACTTCAAATAATGCAGGTCCCAATATAGACTCTATTGAACCATCTAGTAAAATTTTGGCTATGTACGAGCATTCTTCAAGGTTAGAAGCCATCTCAGATTCAATTGGAATAAGTCAAGAAACAGGGAAAAAAAATTGAAGATGGATTCTAATCAAAAAGTAGGTCGCAAGACCAATCAATATCATATGGTAAAAGAAGGTGAAAAGCTTGTAGAGGAAGGTAAGATTAATGCCCTTCCCAAATTTTTTAGCCCTGGTATTAATGAAGATCATCACTTGGAATATTAGAGGACTCAAAGGGAGTCTTTCAAAACAAAATGAAATTAGAAGAATGATTCAAGTAAATCATCCACATCTTGTTTTCCTTCAAGAAACTAAGATGTCAATGGAGGATATGGACTTAATTGCCAGTAAAATTTGGCCACTGGAAAAGTGGTTTCCCTCGGTTCCCAAGGGACTTCGGGTGGCATTGCTTGTCTTTGGGATCCAAAAGAGGTAGTTATTCACCATATGGTTGGCAGTTGGGGTTTGTTGGCTATAGCTATTCAAAGTAGACATTCCAACCAGATTATGCTCTGCATTACTCGTTTATGCTCCGACTTCTTTGGAGGAAAAAAGAAGACAAGTGGAAGGATATTACTCATATTATCTCTCATTTTCCTAAAGCTTGGATCTTGATCGGAGGAGATTTCAATACCATCCTCTCTCTGGATGAGAAAAGGGGGGAAATAGAAATTTGGACAAAAGCACCGACCTCATGAGCGAATATATTGCAAACCTCCATCTTGTGGATATCCAACCGGATAATGGCCTTATGACTTGGTCTAACAGAAGGCAAGGCTTAGCTTGTATAATGGAGATATTGGATAGGTTTTTGCTCTCTCGAAAATTTCTTAATCCATGGTCACATTCCTAAAGTGAAGACTCTTAATAATGTTGGTTCGGATCATTGGCCAATCATGGTGGAAATGTGGAAAACCAATGTGAGTTTCTCTCCTTTTCATTTTCAATTAATGTGGCTTAGAGACATTTCCTTCAGACCTCATGTGCAACAATGGTGGAAGGAAGGTAAACCTAGGCATGGGACTAAGATGTTCTGTTTTGTCAAAAGACTGCAATACATTAAATCCAAAATCAAGACTTGGAACTGGAAAGAGTTTGGGGATGTTCATAAAAAAAAACATGAAGTTATTGCTCATCTTGAAAATTTGAATAAGAAAATCCGTTTAGATGGCCTCACAGAGAAGAGAAGTGCAGATGAAATTAAACTCACAACTCGGCTTAGAGGAATGGGAAAAAAGAGAAGAAATCTTATGGAAGCAAAAATCTAGAATTCAATGGCTCAAAGAAGGAGATCGAAACACAAATTTTTTCCACAAATCTCTTCTAGCTCGAAGATCTCACAACTTTATTTCTTCCTTAAAATCAGATTCTGGAGATGTTGTTTATACTTGGGATGGCATGAACTCTATTGTTGTTGATTACTTTTCCAATATTTTTGCCGCTACTCCCCTTGACTCGACTTCACAATATAATGTTCTTCAAGCAATCCCTTCTCTTATCACTTCTAAGGAGAACTCTATTTTAACTCGCTCCTGTTACTATCAATGAGCTTCAACAAGTAGTTTTTAAAATGCAAAAAGGGAAAACCTCGTGTCCTGATGGTTTTCCTATTGAGTTCTACCAAGAGTTCTGGGATATCCTTCATGTTGATTTATTAGAGGTGGTGGAAGAAGCCAGGAAAGCCAAAGAAATTTTGAAGGTTATCAATAAAACTTATATTACTCTTGTTCCAAAAGCTCAAGAGGTTGATCATATCTCAGCTTTTAGACCTATTGCTTTATGTAATGTTCTTCTCAAAATCATTACTAAAATCATGGCGAGAAAGGTTGAAGCCTCTTTTGCATAAGATTATTTCCTCGGAGCAAGGGGGTTATGTGGAAGGACGTCAAATAGTAGATGAGATAGTTCTTGCTCAAGAAGCCATCCATTCCATGGATATGCAAAATTCTCCTTCCATGTTCATTCGGTTAGACTTATCCAAAGCTTATGACAGAGTGGATTGGCACTTCCTTATCAAAGTTTTGAGGCAATTTGGTTTCTCTAAGGATTGGATGGATTGGATTATGGGATGTATCTCTTCGGTTTCCTACTTAGTTCTTATCAATGGCAGGCCTTCTCAATCTTTCCCAACTTCTAGAGGTATTAGGCAAGGTGACCCGCTATCCCCTTATTTATTCATCATTCTTGCTGAATGCTTGGGTAGGACTATAACCAAAAAGAGGGAAAACAAAACCCTTGAGGGAGTTACCATTGCTCATGGAGCTAGACCTATCTCTCATCTTCAATTTGTGGATGACTCTACTATTTTAGGTAAAGCTACGATTAAGGAAGCTTCTAATATTAAGCAAATCATTAGCTGTTTTTCTAAGGCTATCGGGCGCTTGATCAATGAAGACAAATCTAAAGTTATTTTCTTTCACCGCTCTGCTAGACAGGAATCCATGGTCTTGGATAAGCTAAGATATAAGAAGACCTCTCTTCCAATCACTTATTTAGGTATTCCCATAAATATTCAAAGGCAAAAAAATAAAGATTGGAATTGGTTGTTGGACAAAGTCAAGAAGAAAATTGGAAAGTGGACCAACAAGTGGCTTTCTTATGGGGGTAGAATCACCTTGGTAAAATCAGTCCTTCAAGCTATTCCTATTTATGTTTCTTCCGTTTTGAATATTCCAAAGGTTGTTCTTCGAGAATTGGATCAAATCAGTCATCGTTTCCTTTGGAGTGGTACTAAGGAGAAAAGAAAATGGGCCTTGGTGAAATGGGATACTTTATGTCTTCCTAAGAGTGAAGGGGGGTTAGGTTTATGGTCTTCAATTAATAACAACAAAGCTTTAGCTGCTAAATTATATTGGAGGATGTTGCATAACCCCAATGCTCTTTGGGCCAATAATCTCCGTGCTAAATATGTTGAGAACAAAAGTCCTGAAGACCTTGTTCGCTATCAACTTCCTACCAAAGGTTCTCCCATTTTAGCAGTTCTTAAGACTGGTGAGGATTTGATAAAGAAAAAATTATTTTGGATCATTCATAATGGTCAACATGCAAATTTTTGGACAGATTCTTGGGATGGTCACAAGCCTTTGATAACTCAATTTCCCGATTGGAGGCCTTGGATGGAGGAGCTTCACCGAGCTAATTGGATAAAGGTGGCTAATTATTGTCGGTACCATACTGGTAATTCAAAGGTTGGTAGATATTGGATCCCTATTGAGGACTGGCCTATTCAAATCCCAAAAAGGCAAAGACAAGATATCCAAGGCATCCTTCATATGAGATCCCTCTCTTGGTCCCATGAAAAATATTGTTTTGGATGGAACAACACTACTAAGGGTGAGTATTCAGTTGCTCAAGGTTATTTGACCTTATGCCATAATAATCCCAACCATTCTTCTGACATATTTTCTCAATTGTGGGCTCAAAAGCTCCGGCCTAAGGTGAGGTTCTTTAATTGGCTTTTATTGCATCGTAGGGTGCTTATCGGTGAGCAACTTATGAAGCGTGGTTTTCATGGCCCTTTTAGATGTGAAATGTGTGAAGAGAATGTAGAAAATATCAACCATATTTTTATTGAGTGTACTTTAGCCTCTGAGCTATGGAGGAGAATGGCCACTTTACTTGGCTTACAAGTGGTCCAATTTTTTTACTTTTGAACAACTTTGGAGGGATTGGCCTAATCAAGAGGGTGTTGATCATTTTATTAGGCAGTTAGTTTGGATGGGTTCTACCATTCTTCTTTGGAATATTTGGAATGAAAGGAACAACCAAATTTTTAATCAAGATAGTAAGGATATTCACTATATTTGGCAAAAGACCATAGCCAACTTAGTTGAATCACTCCATCATCTCCTTAATCACCCCCAAAACTCCCACCAAATATGGGATCAAGTGATGCAAAGATTGAATATTAAACCTTCTAAGGGCAACCATCTTAAAGGGAATGTGAGTATTAGTAAATTGGATAGGAATAGAAATTGGCAACCTCCTCCTAAGGATTTTGGAAAAGTCAATACTGATGGAGCCTCTAGAGGGAACCCCGGAAAAGCCAGTGTGGGAGGAATTGGTAGACTTTCAGATGGCTCCCTGGTTTTTACTTTTGCTGAGAATTTGGGTATTCTTTCCAATAACCTTGCTGAGGGGTATGGTATCCTCAGAGGTCTTCAGGAGGCTACTAAGGTTGGATGGGAAAAGGTGATAGTTGAGTCTGACTCTCAACTTATGATTAATCTCTTGAAGAATCCTTCTAAGAATCATAAGGTGGATTGGAGAATAAAAAGAATTATTGAGAAGATTCGATTAATCCAGATGGGATTTTTGAAAGTTGATTACAATCATGTGGTCAGAGATCAAAACAAGAGTGCTGATGCTTTAGCTAATTGGGCTTTGGACAAAGGTGATCTTACTTGTTATGGCCACCCTCCTATATGGTGGGCTTCTCAAATTAGGGAAGCTCTTCTTTCTATCATTTCTTTGGATGGCTCCAGTTCGAAGGTACCTAGTTTCTTCTTGTTTTTTTTTTTTGCTTCTCTTTGGTTCATTCAGTTTTTTTTAGTTCCCTAGCTCATTCTATTCTTTATTTTGTTTCCTCTCTTGCTTCTTGCCTTAATAGTCTTCTGGTCTAGATAGGTCTTTGTTTTGTTCATTTTTTATTTCTTTTTTCCTTTTTGTTTTTTTTGTTTAGTTTTTTAAGGTGGGTGGGTTTTTTTATTTTGTTTTGTTTTTGTGTTTTTTGTTCTTGTGTTTTTGTTGTTTTGTTTTTTTTTTATGTTTTTTTTTATTGTTCTTGTGTTTTTTTTCGTTCTTGTTCTTGGGTTTCTCTTTGTTTGTGTTATTTCGTGTTTTTATGGGTGAGTGTTTTCTATATTTTTTGTTTTTTTTATTGTCTGTTGTTGGTTGTTTTTTATTTTTATTTTTGTTTTATTTTTTAATTTTTTAGGTTTTGGTTGTGTTTATTTTTCTTTTTTTTTTTGGGTTATGTCTTTGTAGTGTTCTGTTGTTTTTGTCTTGTTTGTGTTTTGTTATGTGTTTCTTGTGTTTTTCTATGTGGTTTGTGTTGTGGTTTCTTTTATCTTATTGTGTGTGTTTGGTTGTGCTTTTGTTTTTGACACACTCAAGGAGCATGTTTTTTATTTTATTTTATTATTTTTGTTGTTATCTGCTTATTTTTAATTGGGTTTGTGTGTTTGTTTGCTCCTTGAGTGTGTCAAAGGTGGTAGGCCAGGTCCGAGTCCTGGGCATTTTTGGCGGAATGGATACCCCTGCCTCCTTGGGTCTTACCCGAAAGTGGCATCCCTTTTGGGATGTTTTCCACAAATAAAAAAAAAATGCCCTAGCTCTACTTATTATCTCTTACAAGAGGCAAGATTATGATTCCAAAGTTAAACAATATTTTTATATTTATTTTTAAAATTCTATTATTCCTTTCAAGCCATAGATTTCAACAAATAATGGTAGGACCAATACTACACAAAATGTATAATATTTTAGCTTTGAAGCAATTAAGTCAACATTTCATCAACTCTTTCAATGTTGATGGAACTACCCATTATATTATTTTTTAAAAAAGTGGTCCAAATGGTTCAAGGAAAGGAATAATGAAGAAGCAAATGAACTAATGCTTCGATATCCTTCTTATACAAGGTACATCCAAAAGGTCCATGATATCCTCTTCTTTGCAGACTCTTGTCAAAATTTTGCTCTAGATTTTTAACAAAAGGAATGTTGAGGCCTTAGGGACAACATCAAGTGACCAAACATTCTTTGCAAACTCTCACATGTAGGAATTATTCTTTGAATCACTAACTAAACAAATTTTAAGGCCTTAGGAAGGGCCTCAAGTAACTAAAAAATCTACTAAGAGAAATCATTAAGAGTATGAAATTTTGACTTTTATAATCCTTATACTCCAACTTGACCAAGTATCCACCATGTAAAGATTCTACTTGCATAAATTAATTAAACCATAAATAAATTTGCATGGAACAATTTTGTTGACAAAACATAAACAACAATAATTTTACTAATTACATTAAAGATTTTACAAAGTCTTACAAGTCACTCCGAGGAGGCAACCTCCTTTATTAACAATGCTCAATACAAAATATAATTCTTTAGATGCCTTCACCTCACATACAATGTAGTATATAAAGATAACTCTACCCAAAATATCTTACACTGCATAAATAGATTAAGCCCAAAATACCTATCTAAGTTATCTAACCCTAACCCCAATGGTTGTGGGTCACACTTACATTAAAAAAAGGGTGTCCACTAATTACAAACTAAACTATTACAATAAAATAAAAATGGTTAGGACATGAGGAAACTATTATGGTATTTGGTGTAGTAGTTACCACATGTAATACTTAGAATATAATTTGTACACTATTGCTACCATTTGGTCCATTGGAAATGCCTAGAAGATATGAGGCGAGAGTTGGTAGTGGTTACCATTTGGTCCACTACATCTAATACTACAAAGCAAAACATCGTAAGGTTCCAAGCACTTGGATACAATTTTAGTTTGGCCATTCTTTTAAGGGTGGTATGTTGAGCTTATCTTTAGTTAGGTTCCTTATAACTTAAAGAGGTCATTCAAAAAATTATTGTTTAGTGTAGGGTCACAGTCATAGACTGTGGAGGATAGCATTTGGTGGAGTAAGAAAATATGGTCAATGAATGTTTGGGAAATGATGGACGTTTGGTATGGATATGCAAGAAGAAAAAAGTCGTTCTAATTTGAGAGACGATCCTTAACAATAAAAATAGTTAACTTGTTTATTATCTCAGGTAATCCCCAATGAAATCCCTAGAAATTAGTCCATATTAGTTCTAGAATAAATAACTACTAGAGTATACCTGTAGTTGGAAGTCTATACCATTTATGATGTTGAAAAATATCATATTGTTAAAAAACCTATCCAATCACTTAGGATTTCAATAGTTCTTGGATCTGCTTTTTAATTATTTATTTTTGAATACAAGGGTATTAGTAAGGATGGATGTTAGGTGGTGAATTCTTTGTAATGATTGGTATGTTATGATCAAATACTTGAGATTTATCAAACACATGGCTATACTTATTAAGGAATATTTACAATGTTGGGAATTGATCTGTTTGAACAACATCTATGTATTGCATTATGAAAATTTTAGCCATGACTCCTCAAGTTCCTTTTTTGTGTAATCTTTTCAAAGCAATGAGAAGCGACGACTCTTGTTGATCTAGTTGTCATCTCTTGAAGTGTGTTGTTTAACATGATGGTGAATTGCATCCACATTTATAAAAATCCTAAAATATAGGATCTACTATGCATAGCCATTAAGCACCTAATACTATCTCACATCCTCCTAATAAAAACACAAACATATTAGTTTTTAGATGATAGTATCCATCAATAAGCTTGACATTATGACACTTATGTTTTCAAGGAAGATTACCTCCATTTGATATCATGACCTCAAAGCTATTGCATGAGTAGAAGTAGTATTTTGTGCACTCTATCATCTTGGGATCAATGATGTTATGAGTGTCGTGTTGATGAGAATGGTTAGAGGATATTTCTTGAAATACCCTCTCACTGTCCTAGTTTATGATGTGGTCATACTTGCTAGGGCCTACAAGGATATCTTACGTGTGGTTGCATCTACAAAATTGATGTCCTTGTATTGTTCATCATCCGATTTGTCATTAGATGCCTTAGGACCAATAGGGGTAGTGGTTTACTAAGCATATAGTAGGTATAGCTTCTATCTAATGCACTTATGATCTAGATTGTATTTTCATTATAATTGTAGCACAAATCTTTATATTGACAAGATTTCATTCTATCTAACTTAGTTTTTTAATAGGACTAATTATATTTCTTGTATCTAGAGATACTAAAGGTTTAATAATTTTTTGGAATTGGGATAACTTACATGTGTGACATTGTGCTACCAATTTATCTTTATGCAACCTTGCTAAGTTGATGGAACTCATCATTTTCTTTGGTACCTTCATCTAGATTTCTTCCTTTAGTCCACTAATAAAGCAACTTGTAAAAAATGTCTTAGTTAGCCCTTCTATTATGTTTGCCAAAATTTCAAATTTCTTATCATAGTCTTGAACTATTTGAGTTTGTTTGAGCTAAGTTACAACTACTAGAAAATTCTCATATGCATTGGGACCAAATTAGACAAGTTTCAATAGAATTCATCCCATGAAGGTGTTATTCCTTTAGATTTATGGAACCATTGACACCATTATATTACTTTCTTCTCTAGATTAAAAGAGGCTATAGGTGTTTTTAGAGTGTCTTGAGTTTAATGTATATCAAAATATTGATTTGCATGATATATTTAAAGGAAAATTAAATTTTGTAATGTGGGGTGCAATGGATAAGGTATGTTGTGCTTGCACAATATTTTATGGATTTCCTATAGGTTTAGTTGTGGTGGAATTTTTTTCACCCTATTGCAATGCTTCTCTACTTTGTGTATAGTGTTGAAAATATTAGTGGTGAACATATAGATGTCTTGTATATTATGTTGCATTTGATCCATCATATCCATATTTTTTATTCCATTAATCAAGGATTCCTAATAAAAACTTTGAAATTGATCCCTAAATTCTTGTAGTTCATTTACCTTGCCACTCACTTTTCTAAAGAATTGTCATGTGATCACCGCCCTACAGTTGCTTTTTTATGTACGTCTTTGTCCATCAATTATGACACCATTTAATGACAATTTGTAGTGCTTAATACTTTTTTTAATCCTTTCCTTTAACCCTCAATTATGACACCCTTCAATGATAATTTTTGATACTTGGTACTCTTTTTTCATGTGTGCCTCTAAGCATTTGTCATTACACCCTTTAGGAAAATCCCTTTCATTAGAATACAAAATTCTTCATGGATTATTAGATGTTGTGTCTCAACTTTTTTGTCTACAGATCAATGCCTTGTCAAAAGCCCCTATAATATTTATCTGTAAAAACCCTATAATCCCTACCTATAAACCCTTTGTTTCTAAATTCTACAAACTCCTAAATATTTGAAAACACACTCTACTTAGATCATGATTCTAGCATCTTTTGAATTGCTTTCTTAGTATACCCATAAGTTTTTGTGGGATTCTTCATTTTTTGGGTGTGCTAAGTTGGGGTTCATTTGAATTTGTAGGCTCATTAATAGACTTATCTCATTTTTAGATAGTGTTTGACCTAATATTTCAAGGCACCAACTATGGAGGATTTCACAATTCTAGTAGTTGCACTACTCATCTCTAAGGTATGATGCGAGTACCTTCCTAAGGCTAACTAATTACTAGTGCACCACAAAACTCAAATGGTCAATATATTCCTATAGATAAAAATATCTCCTATTCCTAGGAGGTATCCCTATATAGTTGAGGGTATATGAGATCTTATAATCGTGTATGAGTGATATCTAAGGCCCAAGTATTGGAGTTTGATCACCCCTCACTTCACTAGATGCTTTATGGGAAGTCTAGCTCAACTAATAATGATATCTCTTCCATGATATTTTAAAACCCTTGGTATAATATTTCTAACCTAATGAATCTAGGGAGAGAAAAAATTAGGTGTTTTGAATGGCTACAAAATAAAGTGCAAAAGTAACAAGTTTATCGATTGAAGGAAAATATAAAAAATAAATAGATTATTAAGATGGATGCATTATAGCCATGGATTTTTTTTAATAGAAGCCTCATTTCCATAATAGAATTATCCTTAGATCACTCTAAAATACCAATGTAAGGATTCCACTTGCATGATTTAACTTGAACCAGAAATAAATTTGCATAGAAACACAATTCTATAATTTGAACACAAATACCAATTATTTTATTAATCACATTGAAAAGGTTATAAAGAATTATAGGTTGTTTCGAGGGGACAACCTCCTTTATCAACAATACTCAATACAATATAGTTATTTAGGATACCTTCACCTCTCTTACAATGCAATATATAAAGATAACTCTGCCCAAAATAGCTTACAATGCAAAAGTAGATCGAGCCCAAAATAGCTATTAATCTGACCCTAACCCTAATGATTGAGTATTACACTTATATTTGAAATTAGGTGCCCACTCATTACTTACTAAACTATTGCAATAAAAAAATCAAGGCATGAGGTCCTAACACACCATCTTTTGATAGATTCCAAACCAAATCATCCATTTACATAAAATAGACAAGTAGAACTCTTGAAGCATAAATTAAAGTTTATCCACTATTTGTTTGAGGTTCTCTTCTTCAACTAGATTTCTAATAGAAGTCTATCATCTAGATTTGTTGTTTACATTAATATGATTTTTGAACTTCTAACCTCTACAAGCTAAACATGCCTAGGCCAATGATTGTCATTTTGGATCAAAGATAAGAGGATAAGTCTTCAACCAAGCATCAAACCAAAAGTTTGCAAGATTATCGTCATTAATTGACCACCTAATGAGTTTCTTGATCAATTTCAAACTCTCTTATATGAAGTTCCACATCGTTGAACCTCTAGGTAGGGTTATTTTCCTAAACAATTTATTACATCTAGAGAAGCTATAAATTTTTGAAGTAATGTTTTCCCAACTCTTTCCTTAATATTCCAATTATCTAAAATTAAGCTTTGACCCTAATTTCAAATGCACATGTCTGCAATTTAGCAAGATTTTTTTTTTTTTTTTTTTTAATTTACATGGTGGAATCTGTAGTCGCCACGAATCCGGGCAGGCTGTCCAGCAATTTAGCAAGATTACCCCTCCAATATTATTTCCTTTATAAACCCTATCCCAATTATAAATTGAAAACCTAAATTTCCCCTCACATCATTTCCAATGAAAACACATTTGAATTTTATCAAATTTGGATGTTATACTTGTTGACAATATTGAAAATAACATCATATATACATAGATAAATTAAAATCTAGTATTTATGTGTTGTAATCTTCCAACCATGGTTATTAATGTATCATTTCAAAATTCCAAACTAGAATTTTTCTATCCAAAATTTACTCCCATAGCTCCTTTTTTGTATCAGACAAAATAATACCTAGATATGTTGATGGCAATTCTCTAACTTTAAATCTTAAAATATCAAAAAACTATTTTAAATATAGGGTAGTGTTAACAAAAATGTAATGCCTATCAAATGTCATTAGATCAACCAATTAGATTCCTCAACATTTGAGGAGACGCAGGTTTGAATCTTCTCAAACAATACATGAATAATATCCAAGATTTGTTGTAATACCACTACATGGTGATGATGTAATAGGTGTGGGGCCCATTTCAATCCCATATAACCAACTGGAAAAAATAATCTTAATTTGATTCAGATATGTTAACTAGTCATCTATAGTATATTCATTTATATTTTGATTTTTACCATCATTTTTAAATTTCTTAAATATTTTAAAACAAATGAACTACTTCTACATATAACTTCCATGCTTCTCTAATACAACCCTTGGCTTCATGGAACATTCCTTCAACATAGGCCATCAACACTATTATCTTGTTTCCTTTTGAAAAATATAATTACTAAACAATTGAGTTGCACATAGTAATTTGTGCTTTTATTGAAGTGGAAAGATGATTTTATTGGTGTTAAAGTGTTCTTTGTAGTAATTGATGCTTAGATTGAAGTGGAAATAGATGATTTTTTTGGTGTGGAAGTATTCTTTCTCTCTCTCTCTCTATCTATCTCTCTTATAATTATACTTTGATATAGAATTGTTTTTAAACTAAATGCAATTTGTCATCCCCTTTTTCTTTTAAATGCAAATCTCTTGTTCCTTTTTAATTTGTAGGATTATTATTTTTGGGTATTTTACCCAATAAGTAAGATCAACTAGATATTTTTTAATATTAATTATAATAAATTTCAAAACATTCAAAATGGTTTCTTTTGTTCTCTTCATAATTGCATGTTTTTTTTGGTAATTATTATAATAAATTAACAGTGGGTTTTTATAGAGGATCCCAAAACCTTATATACAAAATCAGCCTTGCCAGATGATGTTTCATGCCACGTGGCTGGGTAAGTAAACCAGATTGAAGAAAAAACAAGGAGTTGCTAATTGCCGGAAGGCACCAAATGAGGCAGACAGTCCTGAATATTCTGGTTACGAAAGACATTCAAACAAAAATTATAACCGGATAAACAAGACAATAAACAAACAAAAACCATCCAAGCAGAGGGGAAGCTATTCGGGATCCTCCTGATCCTCATGAACCTTGGAAACATGGAAACAACCATCTTTGAATAAAGGAGTGTGAATGGCAAGGTTAGAAGAGCCCACCACCCGACCCACAAAAACATCAGGAGAAAACACCTGACACTGATGAAACATCATGAGGGAAAATCTGCCCTGGCCAAGCTATCTACCTTGGATGGAAAAAGAGATCGCCAAACCACCGGACACGTGGTAACAAGTCCTTTGTTGGCCAAGTGGTCCGCCACCCGGTTACCTTCTCTGAAGATGTGCCCCGCCTCCCACCTGACACGCTGAGAAAGAAGCATTCTAGCCTCGAGAATGATGTTTAAGACCCGCCAGGATGGGTCTTTGGAGCCACGGAGGTAGTTGATAATGTTAAGAGAGTCACCTTCAATAATTAGAGGCCTAGGATCATCCGATAGGACCTGCAAGCCTTTCAACACACCTCGGGCTTCAGCAAAATGATTCGTCTGAGAGCCCAAATCTTCACAGTAAGCCAGAATCAGCTCACCATTATGGTCTCTAACCACACCTTCGGATTCGGTGGGCCCCGGGTTGCCTTTAGTAGCCCCATCAAAATTAAGTTTGATCCACCCCACAGGAGGCACGGTCCAAGTGGCATTCCTACGATCGGTCACAGAACCAACCTTGGAAGATGGGCACAGGTCCAACCTTTTGAAAATAATTTCTTCCCTAGGAAGGTGAGGACGGGAACTAGAAATAATTTTTGAATTCTCGACGGCAAAGGATAAGGCTCTCTGGGCGACAGAGGGTGGTACCCTAGGGGTCTTGCCAAAGACTCTGGCATTTCTCTCAAGCCAAATTTGCCAGATGGAATGGTGGAAGGAGGCTTCAACAAGAAAGTGGAGTTTGGGTTTCTTGAAGGGATTGGGCCATTGGAGGAAAGCGTCTTTGAGGGATCGGGGAGTGCACCAAAGGATTTGGAAGGAGGAAAACACAAAGTTGAGGACCGAGTGGGAAAAGGGACAGTGTAAGAATAAGTGGTCCAACGATTCACAATCAGCTAAGCATAGATAGCACCTGTTGGGAATTGCAAAGCCTCTCTTGTGCAGATTATCTATGGTTAGGGCTTTATTATGGAAGGCAATCCAAGTAAAGTAGTTCACCTTAGGAATAATCCCTTTCCTCCAAATCGCCTTCCATTAGAGATCCAAGGCAACCTCACACGTAAGAAAGTCATAGGCAGACTTGATAGAAAAACAACCATCCTGCATGCCACGCCAAATAATTATGTCCTCCCTTATGACCGAAGGAATTAAAACAGATTGAAGGACACTAGACAAAAAATCCAACTCATTGTTAAAGCCATCAACAACCGAAAGTTTCCATCGAGGGGGAAGAGAACTCCGGTCAATGAATTCCGCCACCTTGAGTTGAAAGTTTGGATCGATCTGGGCCCTCAGACTAGCCAGGTCCACTTTCAATTTGAGAGCTTCATCTGTAGCCCACCTGTCTCTCCAGAAAAGGATAGAGGATCCATCACCCAAGATCCAATGAGCTCCCCTGCTAATCAATGAACGGGCCTGAAGCACAGTTTTCCAAAAAGCAGAAGCTTCGGGCGGAGGCATAGCTTTGAATAGAGAATTTCGGCCAAGATACTTCCTTTTAACCAGCTTGACCCACTCCGCCGGTTCATTAGTAAGGATCCTCCAAGCATGTTTGGCAATCAAAGTCGTGTTCATGAGTCTGGATCTTCTCATTCCCATGCCACCTTGATCTTTTCACAGGCAAACCTTGTCCCAGGCCACAAGAGGAAATCTGGATCTTTCTTCACTGCCAAAACAAAGAAAATTCCTCTGTATCTTCTCAATATTGGAATGAATCGACACAGGAAGCATGAAAACAGACATGAAATAAGTGGGAATTCCTTAAAGGCAGGCTTTGGTAAGGGTGGCCTTCCTAGCTTGCGACAAAATTTTACCTTTCCAGGTGCTGAGTTTCTTGTGAAGTCGTTCCAGGATCATGTTCCACATGTTTTCGTCGGCACGTCCATTACAGGCCAGAGGTAACCCCAAATAAGTTGCAGGCAGGGAATCAATAGTGCATTCGAGAATTTTGGCAATGCGAATTTGCCTACGCAATGGAGTATTAATAAAATAAATTTTGCTCTTGATATAATTAACTTTTTAGCCAGCAACCTTCTCATACCGGATCAAAATGCGCTTAATAGAATTTGCCTGGGTGACAGACGCTCCAGTGGAAATGAGCGTGTCATCCACAAATTTTTTGTGAGTGATAGGATCAACTCTGGAAGTGGGCAAAATGCCAAAAATCTTGTTTCTACAGAGAGCTTCATTCAAGGACCAACTTAGAACCTCAACCAGAAGAATGAACAAAATAGGAGACAAAGGATCACCTTGTCTGAGGCCTCGCGCACTTTGGAAGAACCTAGCAGGGGACCCGTTGATCAGAACCGAAAAGGAAGGAGTGGAAATGCAGCTACTCACTAGGTCAATCCAATGAGGGTGAAATCCAAACTTGAGGACATCACAGAGAAACCTCCTGTTGACTCTGTCAAAAGCTTTATTCATGTCAATCTTAAGAAAAAGCACAACATTTTTGGAACAGTGGGCAGAATGGAGGGTCTCATGGATTGTGATGACACCGTCAAGGATGTTTTTGCCCTTAACGGTGCTTCCCTGAGCAGGACCAATCGAGGAAGGGAGGAGGGACCTCAGACGATTGGCAATAGTCTTGGTAAGAATTTTGTAAAAAACATTGCACAGGCTGATGGGCCGATAGTCAAAGAAGCTTTTGCAGGCAGGCGTCTTGGGAATGAGAGCTAGAAAGGTAGAGTTGAGCTTCAGATGGATGGATCTAGAGGCTTGGATTTCCAGAATTGCTTCACAGACATCAGACCCTACAACATCCCACATAACTTGGAAAAATCGAGGGGGAAAACCATCGGGCCCGGGGGCCTTATCTGGTTGCATGGAGAAGAGAGCTTCCTTAATCTCGGAATGGGAAAACGGTTCCAAGAGCTTAATACTCACCTCATGGGGAACTTTGGTGGGGAAGTTAGCAAGCAGGGATTTTTGGACTTGGAGATCGTTGTCAGGAGGAACACCCAGCAGATCCTGGAAGAACTCGACAGCTTCACTATGAATTTCCTCAATCTCCCTGGTCGTATGACCATCCTTGCATACCACCTCCCTGATCTTATTGGCCCCCCTGTGCCTCATGGTAGACGCATGGAAAAAATTTGAATTAGAGTCTCCATGCTTCAACCAGAGATCTCTGGACTTCTGATGCCAAAATGTTTCCTCCCTAGCAAGAATGGAATGGTAGTCCACCAGGAGGCTCCGTTCCTCCTCTCTGAGGGCTTCAGAATACCCTTCAACCTCCATATTCTCCTCCAAAATCTTCAAGTTTTCTAAAATGGACTTTTTAGACTCAAAAATGTTGCCAAAAACCTCCTTGTTCCACAACTTCAAATTCTTTTTAATCAGCTTGAGTTTTAGGGCCAGTCTTTTGGATGCTGAACCTGCCACCTTCACCTGCCACCAAGCCGACACCACCTCTCTAAAATCCTTGTGGGAAATCCACATGGAATCGAATCTGAAGGGGGTCTTAAAACCAGGCCCGTCAGTGACCTCTAGGAGAATGGGATTATGGTCAGACCCGATCCTTGGCAAAGCTGAGAGAATTGTAGCGTCGAGGAAGGGAATAGCTTCATGGGAAATGAAGAACCGGTCAAGCTTGACCTGGATAAGATTTCTTCCAATCCTCCTATTGCTCCAAGTGAAGGATGCCCCCTTGAGTTCAATGTCAAGCAGGTTATTAGAAGATACGAAGTCTCTGAAGTCCTCCAAGCTATGGCTGGGAAGTTTAGTGCCTCCCTTATTTTCTGAAGGATGAAGAGGGCAGTTGAAATCCCCTCCTACAACCCACGAAAAGTCGCTAAAATTATCCCTCATCAGAGAAATAGCTTTCCACATCTCTGCTCTCTCCAAAGCAGAGTTCGAGGCATAAACATTGGTCAAAATCCATGAGGAATTATCAACTTTGGAATGAAACAAAATGTTGATAATCTTGTTGGAAACTGATAAAAGGCTGCCCTCGACACTGTCAGGATCCCACAGTACCATGAGGCCGCCTGCGAAACCAATTGCAGTACTGAAAAGGAATTTGCCCTTAGCCCAAATGGCCTTAGCAGCCTTGGCAGAAGTAATAGCATTAGACTTAGTCTCTTACAAAATAAGGATGGAGGGGTTAGACTTCTTTCGGAGATCGGACACCACCCTATGTTTGGCCACTCCGTTAAGGCCTTTCACATTCCATGAGAGGACCTTCATCTGGACACTTTAAGATACTTCTTACCTCCCTTTCCCTGTTGGATGGGAGGTTTTGGGACAAGCGAATCACCCACCAGGGAGTCAGAATCTTCTTGAAAAAGTAGTCGTTGAGTGCCATTTGCAACATCTGTTGCCGTCTCCTTGTCCCTCCTTTCTTTGTTAGGAGGACGCCCCTGCTTCCTTTCACAACCAAAATCCACCCCTTGCTTCCGACTCCTGGTGTTTCAAGGACTAATATTGCCAGGTTGTTCACCCCTCTTTCCCAACAAGTAATCTTCAAACAGGTTTTGGGCCTCGGGAGGGTTCTGGTTATGGATTTTTGGTGAATCAGCCTGAGCTAGAGTATGGGAGGGGGATTGTTCCTTTTTTGCTTGATTTTTTGGTTGGGATCTTGCATCGTACTGAGTGGCGCCTAAATGGAGGATGAATCCCTCATCAGGGATGGAATATTCGAGGAGTTCCCAAGAAGGATTTGACGACACAGGCTCTGTCGCAATAGGGTGTTTCAGTTGCCCTTCACCATGTTCCAGGGGGTTGCAGGAATCCCCCCTCTTCTTCCTCGACTTTTGAAGAGGACAATTAGACTGAAGATGCCCCTGAGAACTACACTGAGGGTAGTAGGTAGGCCTATTCTCATAGTTAATGACTTGCTTGTGAAGAAAGGACCCTCCAGACCGCAGAGTGATGGAGGACGGAAGGTTCACCTCCAAATCCGCCAAAACATAGAAGCGAGCTTGGAAAAATCTGGTTCGAGCTCGGGTGGGAGGGTCAATGGTGACTAACTCCCCAATGGAACGAGCAATGCCTTTGATAACATTTTCATGCCAAAAAAAAAGGGGGAGGTTTGGGAGCCTAACCCAAATTGGGGCAATGTTAATATTCTGAGTTTCGGGGTTGAAATCCATCCCCCACTTCCTGAGAAAGAGACTCCTGCATCCCAAAAACCAAGGACCCCCAGCCAGAATTCTACAATAGTCCTCTACATTGTTCAGTCTAATTGCGAAAAAACCCCGAGATAGGGCAGCCAACTCCATGTGACCCGATGTCCACCACTTTCCTGCCGCCCACCTGCGAATGGTCTCCATATCGGGACGACCCCCAATAAACTTACCGATTAGGGTAAACTTTTCAAAATCCATGAAACTTGAGAGGATTTCCTCCGAGATGTCCAACTCATCCCCAGATGAAAACATGTCCTTAGTGAATAAACCACTGGGGGTTTTAGAAGCCGTTGCCTGAGCATAGGATTTCTGGTGACCAACCCACCGCTTGTCAAGCGGATCCTTCCCGCGGCTGACATCATCTTTGGTTGACTTCGCAGAGCCTTCGGCCTCTGACTGACCTCCCTCTGCCTTGTTGTGGCCCTCCGCTTTGCTAAGCCCCTAGTTAAATACGCTGGTACTCCCGCTCCCGTGCCCTCCCGACGTGACCTTCCCACTCTGCGACATCTCTCCCCCTCTTCATAATTGTATGTTATGGGGATGCCTTGGTACCTTTTTATTCCTCCTCTTAATATGAGCTCATGTAATCTTTATCTTCACTAATACAATATGCGAATAATATAATTATTAATGGTTTTATTTTGAAGCCTTGGTATTTAATATAATTTTCTTATATGTTTGCAATATCCTTTTGGTGATTAAACCTCGAATAAAATCTTCATACATATATTTCTTCAAAAAAATATCAAAATGTTTTTCTTTGTCAACATGCTTAAGGAAAATGATTATGATATCTACTTTAAATAATTCAATATATACTTGAATTAAAGGTATATTCTCCAATGGTTATTGGTAATTATATAAAAAATATCAAATATTTTAGTGTAATACATCAACATAGGAACAACTTTCCTGTAATAATCCATCTAAGCAATCTCATCATCAAGCATCACTAGGATGGAAAAAACTTGTTGAAATTTTCAAATAATATTATGTATGAAATATCTTATGATGAAGATATCATTTTCCATTGAACATCTAAGTTTACATCTCTAAATATTCTAAAATTGAAATATTTAGACAAATCCTTCATGTGTGTGTATGTGTGTATTTTTGGATGAACTAATTATGAGATGTATAAATTTTATATACTAAGCATTATTATGAAATTTTAAAAAAATATTTAGGAGCTACATATCCTTAGTCCATCATATTTTAAATTCCAACATCTTTGGCAACCTTAGTACATCTCAAAAGTATAGTAAACAAGTAAAAATCGACAAAAACCTTTAAGTTTCTTATATTTGAGAAATCTATTATTTAGATAATTATCAATGACCTCTACCCATTCAAAATTTTTAGAATGAGAATATATTCCTTTGATGAATGTGAACATCCAAGGTTCAAAGTTGGCAAACCTTTGTTTATTCGAAGAAAGACTTATGTGTATTAATTATATTATTGAGAAAGATTTTGGTTGATATACACTAAGAAATACTCTTCATTTTTATTTGATTATTTTTTATTATAAACAATATGGGATCCTTGTTATATCAAACTATGACACACACACATTGTTTTCTTGAGCCCTCATCTTACTATGGTTGTCGAGATTGACACATAGTATTCATTTGGTAGTGGTATTCTAGTGTATAAATATTATTCATAATAATATGTTAAAACAATATGGAAAATAGTAATTGTTGGCAACACAATATATGGCACACTAAAAACATAAAGAACTTTATGAGGAATACGAATTATCAAATTATAGGAAAGGCTCACTAGATTGCCTTGTGAGTGAACATGACCCTCCTATAGACCCTCCACCTCTTGTTGACTTGACCAATAATTATGCTCCACACCCTTACTCTAATAATATTGGACATGCCTTCGACAAGGAGACACTCTTTTCTAGCGAACTTGGCCTGTTAGTTCTCACTCACACACTAGACTCTCTATTACTTCCATAAGCTTGCACTTGATCAATTTACCTCCCATAATGTTAGCGTAGTTATGCTATTGTTATTTCATTATTTGTCCTATTGTGCATTTGTTATTCCTGTTGTAACAAATTGCTATTGTAGCTGGTTGGTTTGGCAACCTCCGGCAATTCGTTTGTTTTTCTGTATTATTTAAACAGGCTGCAGAATAATAAAACATTGGTTCGCATTTTAACATGGCATCAGAGCCAGCTACGGAAATTTTCTACAGGGAGGCGTGAGAAGGAAGGCTGGAGGCGAAAGCTGTTTGCTGGGAGAAAGGTTGCTGTGCATTTTTTCTGAACGCATTTTATTTCCCCTGAACAGTGCGAATTTTTTTTAAATTATTTTCGCGACGTGATTTTTTTAATCACGCCATCGCGTGATTAATTTATTAAAAAAAAAAAAAAAAAAAAAAGGAGGACGCAGAGCGCGCGTCCTTCCCTGCGTTGGACGCAGCGCGCCCTGCGCACGTCCCATGTCCGCGGACGCAGTGCGCCTTGCGCGCGTCCCACTGGACGCTGGACGCAGGCTTGTCCCCCACGAACTGCGACGTTCGCTGCCCGCGGACGTGCAGGAGAGGAGGAGCACCCCCCCCGTTGAGCGAAACGCAGCGCAGGAGACCCACCCCCCCCGTTGAACGCGCTGCCTGCGCGTCCAACACATGGCGCCCCCCTCCCGGCGTTCGTCGCCGGCCGCGCCCCCTCGACGCGTTAAAAAAAAAAAAAAAAAAAAAAAAACGTAGCGGAGGAGAACGAGCGGCTGCGGAGCGCAGTGAGCCGCAAAGCAGCAGCGTCCAAGCAACCGGAGGCCGCAGCAGAGGAGGAGGAGGATCCAGGTGTTGAAAAAGGAGGATCTCGCTGATCCCTTCGGATCAGCCCGCTAGCTCACTTGGCAGTGAGCTGTGCGGTAAGGCTCTGGGAGCCTGCAGGTCGGGGGTTCAAATCCCGCCGACTCCCCCCTAAGGTATAATTTTTTTTTTCAAAGTTTTTTTTAATTATTAATTTTTAGTTAAAATTTTTAATTTTAATTTATTTTTTATAGTTTTTAAAACTTTATAAATTAAAATTTAATTTTTAATTTATTTTTTCATAAGGTTTTAAAACTATATAAATTAAAATTATTTATTTTAACTTTAAATATATAATAATTATTAAAATACTTTGTTAAAAAAAAATTTTAAGGGGGGATATTTTTTTCAAAAAATCAAAGGGGGAATGTGAGTAATTTTTTGAAAAATAGCAATTTGGTAAATTGTAAAAGGTGCATTTTCGGCTGTGTCCGACACCTTAGGGTTTCATTCTGTGGGCATTTTTTTGATGTATGATGCATTTTCATTTCTATGCACTACTTCATTAAAATTAAAATCAAAACACTCCCTAAGTCCCCGGAATAATTAAAAACCCATCTGTGCAATTTATTTGCACCGCAGCGTTCGGTAAAAACGGTACCTTTGGCCCACACTTACAGGTAAAGCTGTCGTGCTTTGGGCTACTGTATCTATCACCTAATATAGCTGCAACAACGACGTCTGAGCTTGTTCTCTATAAATCGTCGGGGAGGAATAAGTACGCCATTTTTGCATTTTTTTACTCCATCCACTACCCTTTATCGCACTTGTGTTTAGGCGTAAATCCTAACAAAGTATTCTTCATAGTGTTTAGGGGAAGTTACACCCCATGCATGAGAAGAATCTTCTATGGTAGGTGCCATCAACAAGGCGATTCCCTTTCAGTACCGCTTATGTTCCACGTATCGTATGATCTCTAAAATTCACCTATAGTCTCCCTCATGTAAGGGCGGGTGATTTTTGTTGATCTTTCTAAATACCTATAGTTTCCCTCACGTAAGGGCGGGTATTTTGTACGGTATAACGACCTAGCAAAAGGTATATCGAAAGGGGGACCAATTGGTGATATAAGGAACCTTCACTATGGCCGTTGTTGCAAAGTTGATGACTGATCCTCATCAGTTATTGAAAGGTCCAAATTATACACCATGGAAACATAAGATGAAGGCAATTCTCCAAATGGAAGATTTATGGGATATTGTTACTGGAGCAACAACTAGGCCTTCACCAACAGCAGGATCCACAGGTCCTTCCGCAGATCAGATAGCTTTTGACAAGAAAGACAGTCGAGCAAAGGTGCTCATTTTGTTTGCTATTTCAGATGAAGTGCAACCTCATATAGCTGACAAAGCAAGTGGTAAAGAGGCATGGGATGCCCTTAGAACCATATATGAGGGAAAGAATGATTCAACCATTCTTCATCTTCAACAACAACTTCATAACCTGAGTTTGAGACAGGGTGAAACAGTTGAACTCTTTTACGTGCGAGTGTCTGAATTGAAAGAGAAATTGAATTCTTTGGGAGATACTGTGGACGAAAAGCTTCTCATTTCACTTGTGATGAGAGCTTTACCTTCTTCATTTGATATGTTGATCACCTCCATCCGGGTGTCTCAACGACAAATTACCTACATCGAGTTGGTCAATCTGCTTCAACAATAGGAGGCACGCCAACTTCACAAGGATGATTCTTCCAATACAGCCCTATACACCAACAGGCAGGGTTCTAGGAAGAAAGGTAATGGGAAAAAAGGAGGCAACTTTTAGAAAGGAGAAAATTCTCAACAGGATACGAAAGGAAAAGGCAAACAACCTCAATAGAAGAAGAGGTGGTGCAAGATCTGTGAGAAAGACAACCATGACACCAACAGGTGTTGGCATAAGAACAAGCAGAAAGGCCAAAACAAACCACAAAATAAAAACAAGCAACCCCGAGTGAATGTTGTTGTTGAAGAATCTGACTCAGATTCTGAATGGGCACACAAGGTGCTCATGACTACCACAGATTCCACACAGAGGGATCCTGTTTGGTATGTCGATTCTGGAGCTAGCAAACATATGACTGGCGAAAGATCGTCGTTTCAATCATTTGTGGCCAAAGAGGGCAAACCTGTCACCATTGTTGATGATAAAACCTACAGGGTTCAGGGAGAGGGTACAGTTTCAGTATCTCTTCCTGATGGCAAGTGTCAGATTGACAAAGTCCTCTATGTTCCGGGATTGGCCAACAATTTGTTGTCAGTGACAAAAATCCTGGATAGAAATATGGTTGTCAACTTTCGTGTTGAGAATGGCAAGAAGTGTTGTACTATTACCAGGAAGGGTAAGCAGATTGCAATAGCTTCATATAAGCATGGCTTATTTGCACTAGATGCTATCTCTACTCCACATGTTGCCATGACTGTCTCTACCAAGGAGGCAACTTCCCTATGGCACAAGAGATATGGGCATCTTAGTTATGGCTACTTACTTGAGTTCAGTAAGTATGAGATGGTAAAGGGTCTTCCTTCCCTTTCTGCCACATTGCCAGTGTGCTCTGACTACTTGGCAGGAAAGTAGCATAGAGTACCATTTGAGAAGAGCTCAACAAGAGCACGAAAACCTCTGGGGTTAATTCACATAGATCTGTGCGGTCCTTTCACACCCAACAGTTGTGGAGGGAAGAGGTACTTTCAGTTATTCGTAGATGACTACTCACGAAAGATGTGGGTTTTCTTTCTCCAACCGAAATCGAAGCTTTCGCATTCTTCCGGCGAGTTCAAGAAATTCGTTGAGGAGTCGGGAGCTTCTATTAAAACCCTCCGCTAAGATCGAGGGGGGAGTTTACCTCTAATGAATTTTTTGCATTCTTAGATAAGCATGGAATCAAAAGACGAGTTAACAATCTGCCTATACTCCTCAACAAAATGGAGTTGCTTGAGAGAAGGAACAGATTCTATCATGGAAATGGTTCGTTGTATGCTCACAGGAGCTACTCTTGGGCAACAATATTGGACAGAAGCTGTCACCATTGCAATGTATCTGTTGAATAGGGCACCCACAAAGGCCCTAAAAGGAATGACTCCACAGGAAGCATGGAGTGGTCGAAAACCCTCCATATCTCATCTATGTATTTTCGGATGTCACGCTTTCATGCACATACCGAAAGAGAAAAGGAAGAAGCTAGATGAGAAAACACTAAGATGTATTTTTCTTGGTTATGATGAGCACTCTAAAGGATATCGGTTGATAGATCCTTTGACCAAGAAAATTCATGTCAGCAGAGATGTTGTCTTTGATGAAGCTTTCACATCACAGAGCACATCTAAAGTACACCTAGATCTTGTGGAATCTAAGGAAGAGAATATTCCTTCATCAACACAGACAGGAGGTCCTTCTACATCTTCTTCACCACCACCGAAGAAGAACCCAAAATGATGTACAAATACAATCAGAGATGCAAATTTATCCACTCCTCCCAATTTGAACTTGGATAGACCTCGTACACGCAGTATGGCTCAAAAGGAAAAAGAAGCCAAAGAAACTGGTGAGGTTGATGATCTTTGTCAATCTTTTGAGGAACTTTCCGTAACTCCAAGTACAGAAGTAGAGGATATGGATATTGATGATGACGAGGCGTTCATGTCTACCATAGATGATCTTGAACCTGCATCAGTGCAAGATGCTCTTAGTGAGCCTCAGTGGAAGGCCACTATGGATACAGAGTATGAGTCTTTGATGAAAAATAAAACTTGGAAGCTTGTTGATTTGCCACATGGAAAGAAACCCATTGGCTACAAATGGGTATATAAAGTCAAGTACAAGGCAGATGGAACAATTGATAAGCATAAGGCCCGTCTTGTTGCAAAGGGCTATGCTCAAAAGGAAGGCATTGACTACGAGGAAAATTTTGCACCTACTGCTCGGATGACCACAATTCGAGTTATGTGTGCTATGGCAGCACAATATGGGTGGAAAGTTCACCGGATGGATGTCAAAAGTGCCTTTCTAAATGGTGATCTCCAAGAAGAAGTCTACATGACTCAGCCAGAAGGATTTGAAGTGGAAGGCCAAGATCCGAAGGTTTGCAAATTGGTCAAATCCTTGTATGGTCTGAAACAAGCTCCTCGAGATTGGTATATAAAAATGGACAATCACCTTATGCAGCATGGATTTAAGAGATGTCCGTCAGATGCAAACCTCTATTTCAAGAAACAGGGTTACGAGATAGTGTTGCTTGTACTCTATGTGGATGATCTGCTCATTACAGGGAGTTCAAAACTATGATCTCTACTTGTCAAAAGAAACTTGTGTAAATATTTTGAGATGACAGATCTCGAACTTCTCCATTACTTGTCTTGGTCCGGAATTCAGCCAGAAGGAGCACTCCATCAAAGTGTCTCAAAAAAAATATGCCAAGACATTGCTGGAAAAATATTGCATGACTGATTGCAAGCCAATGGCAACTCCGATGGAGAATGGACTTCAGTTATTGTGATATGATGATTCACCACAGGTAGATGGTACTCTCTATCAACAGTTGATTGGGAGTCTCATATATGTGACCAATACTAGGCCAGATCTCGTATTTGCTTGCAACTATCTTTCGAGGTTCATGCAGGAGCCTAAGACCACTCATTGGAAAGCAGCAAAACGTGTTCTTCACTATGTTCATGGTACTATGGAATATGGCCTAGAATACAAGAGGAACAACAAATTCTTCTTGCAAGGATACACGGACTCCGACTATGCCGGATCATTTGATGATCGCAAGTCAACTTCTGGATACATTTTTCATCTGGGATCCGGTCCTATCTCTTGGCACAGCAAGAAGCAACAGGTGGTTGCTATTTCATCAACAGAGGCAGAGTATCGCGCCGCACATGAAGCTGTGTGCGAAGTGATATTGTTGCGTCGCATTCTGACAAGTATGGGCCATCCATCAAAATCTCCAATACACTTGTTTTGCGACAATCAGGGTGTTCTGAACCTCGTCAAGAATCCAGTCCATCATGAAAGAACAAAACACATTGACACACAATGTCATTTCATTCGAGATGAAGTTCCAAAGCACCGAATTCAGCTTCAGCACATTCCCACCGATGCTCAAGTTGCAGACATTTTCACTAAGGCACTTGGACGTGTCAAATTTGAATTTTTTCGCAGCTCTCTTTGTATTGCAAAATAATGTAAGGGGATGTTAGTGTAGCTAGTAGTCATCCTATTACCCAAATAATGTAATAAGGGGGGATGTTAGCGTAGTTATGCTATTGTTATTTCATTATTTGTCCTGTTGTGCATTTGTTATTCCTATTGTAACAATTTTCTATTGTAGCTGGTTGGTTTGGCAACCTCTGACAATTCGTTTGTTTTGTTGTATTATTTAAACAGGCTGCTGAATAATAAAACATTGGTTCGCATTTTAACACATAAGGGGTATCTCCCCTATTTATAGGCTCATGGGAGCTAGATATTACATTCATAGAGAACTCTAGATCGATACATGACAACTCTTTCTAGAGATCTCCTTTTTGGACTCTTTTCATAATAACAAGATATCTTAGATATTGTTCTTGGACATTTCCTAGAACATTTTTTAAAACATGAGATCATCAAAATATCACATGTTTCTAGATATTTTCCTTTTGGACTTTTCCTATGATATTTTATAATTACATGAGATAGTCCAAATATCACATGTTTCTAGAGATTTTCCTTTTGAAATTTTCCTATAATTACATAGTAATTCAAAAAGTACCTTTGACTATCTTGGATTTCTAGATATTTTATTATTTACAATACATCACCTTGTGATAAAGGTACTTAATAGACAATTAAACATGATAGTGACACTTTTAATTTTACTATTTACTATTACATTTTATTGTGACTTGACCCTCTCACACTATTCATTTTTATACTCATTTCATACAAATATGACATTATTTAATGGTTGCCACAACCTTTTCAATGAAGCTGCTCCATTGCAAGGATTCTAAACAAGCTACCAAGCCTTAATTTTCTCTAATAATCCATCCCACCTACATGCTTCTTATAACACTATACATGTAAATAATATGAAATGTTTTATGTCAACATCTCTCCCCCTCCTAAGTTCTACTCCATCCTTAAAGTAGGTATAATCTATTCTAGAGGATGAAATATCTTAACTTTATCCTGGTTCACCTATTTCTTGATAGGCCTTCCATATGACACCTTAAGCTTATATGTCCCATTTCCATGCATGACTACTATCTAATAGGGACCCATATATGTTGGTCAAAAGTTTTGTGATTTCTCTTTTTGTGTCAAACATCATACACCATCACCAATTCATTGATTTTGAAGGGGGACCACTTGATATTTTGTCCTAACAATCTTTTTATTTTATATTTTTCTTTGCAATGTGGTCTTGTGTCATCTGTTGCAATATTTCTAGCTAGTGTAGTTGCACTACCTGGTCCTTCATGAATTTCCTTTTATTCTTCTTGTCTTGTATCATCACTTGTATGGTTAAAACATCATATTTAATAGGAAGGACAAAATCAATGTCATATGTCAATTGGAATGGAGAATATGCTATGGATTACTTTACTGTGTCCCTATAAGCCCTCAATGTTGCATGGATTCTTTTGTCCCATGTGTCTATTTTCAAAACTACATCCTTTATAAGGATTTAGCATAACACATGATTAGTTAATTCCACCTACCCATTGGTGCTCGGTTTATGTGAAGTTGCCTTCCTGTGCTTGATTACAAACCAAGTCATCAAGTTTTCCACCGCTTTGTTTAGGGAATGGATACATTGATTAGATACAATACCTATTAGGCATCCAAATAAATTGTGCAACTTATTCCTTATCTCATGCTTAACTGGCCAAGCTTCAACCCACTTAGATAATCTATTACAATAATGATGTATTTATTCCTTCATGTTATTATAGAAGTATTTCAACAATTTTAATTCCCCACTTCTTAAAAGGCCCAAGTGAAAATATGAGATATAAGGGGGCAATTATTATCTTATGATTCTTGAAGGACTAACACACATCATATGTTTTGCAATACTTTATACAACCTTTGAAGATTTTTGGCCAGTGATATCCTACATCTGAAATATTTCTTATTGTAATATTCCTATAGTGTCCTCTGCACACACCATCATGGTACTTTGCAATCAAATGCTTACCTTACTTTCATCTAACTACTCATCAAAACTTCTAATCTAGAACTACTCGATATAAAACCTCCTACATTATTGAATAGAGTTGACTACCCTAAGCATTCTTGGTGTTGCACCATCTATAAACCTAGCTTTGGTTAAGTATCACTAGATGTTTGCATATTCCTTTGGAAAAACTTCTAATATGGTTGTAATCTGCACACAATATTCATTTGACAGTGGTATGCTAGCATACAACTATTATTCATAATAAGACTTAAAAACAACATGGAAAATAGTAATTTTTGGTAGCACAATATATGGCACACTAAAAATAGAAAGAATTTTATTAGGAATATGAACTATCAAATTGCAGGAAAGGCTCACTAGATTTCCTTATGAGTGAACATGACCCTCCTGTTGACCCTCTACCTCCATTGGAATTTTCCAATGACCATGCTCCACACCCTCATTATGATAATCTTGTCCACACCTTGGACAAGGAGACACTCTTTTCTAGCTAACTTGGCTTGTTAGCTCTCACTCACACTAGAGTCTCTATTACTTCTTTGAGCTCGCACTTGTTCAACTTACCTCCCATAAGGGGTTCCTCTCCTATTTATAGACTAATGGGAGTTAGATATTACATGCATGGAGAACTGTAGATGGACACATGCCAACACTTTCTAGAGATATCCTTTTTGGACTCCTTCTATAATATCAGAATATTTTATAGATCTTTCTTGGACTTTTCCTAGAATTTATGAGAGTCCAAATATCACATGTTTCTAGAGATTTTTTCTAAAATTATATAATACTTCCAAAATTACCTTTGACTATATTGAATTTATAGATATTTTATTATTTTTAATATATCACCTTATGATAAAGACACTTGACAAACAATTTACCATGACAATAACACTTTTACTTTTACTATTTATTGTTAGGCTTTATCATGACTTATCCCTCTGACATTATTATTTTTTATACTCATTTCATACAAACATTCAATTATTTAATACTTTCCACAACCTTATCAATGGAGCTACTATGTTGTAATCATTTTGAACAAGCTACCAAGCCATAATATTCTCTAACAAGCCATCCCACTATATATTCTGCATGCTCCTTATACTACTATAAATGCAAATAACATGAAAAAATTTATGTCAACATATCTCCCTATCTAGATTTTTACTCCATCCTTAGAGTAAGCCTAATCTATTTTGAAAGATGAAATATCTTAAGTTTATCATGGTTCACCCATTTCTTGATAGGCCTTCCATCTAACTCCTTAAGCTTGTAGGTCCCATTGTCATGCACGACTACTATTTGATAAGGGCCCATATATATTGGTAGAAACTTTTTTTGCTTTCTCTTTTTGTGTCGATCATCATACACCATCATAAAATCATTGATTTTGAAGGAGACCTCTTGATCTTTTTGTCCTAATACTCTTTTTATTTCATCTTCTTCTTTGCAATGTGGTCATGTATTGCCTATCACATTTCATCCAACTAGTGTGATTGTACTACCTAGTCCTTCATGAGTTCCCTTTTATTATTCCTATATTATATCATCATTTGTATGATTAAAATATCATATTTTATGGGAAGGGTAAGATTAATGCCATAGGTCTACTAGAATAGAGAATATGTTGTGATTGACTTGATTGTGACCTTATAATCCCACAATCTCACATGGATTTTTTTGCCCCATGTGCTGGAGGCCTGAAATGACCCCTACAACCTAGGCCATGTTCTCTTATTTTGAGTGGGTGTATTAATTATCCTATGCCATGTTCATGGTACCAGTATTAGGAATTTTGGGGAGCATGGGAGACGACTCATTTAAAAACCTCCAATATTTTTTTACCAAGGTTGGATTCTTGACTTGATGTGATCTTTGATGCTCATATTCCTTCCCACTCTGGCCTACTCTACTAGGTGTCTTAAAAAAGAAAAAGAAAAAGATATAAAAGTAGTAAATGACTGGAAAATAAAATCTATGGAAGGAAACCTAACTATCCTAACTATCCTAGTTATGGGTGGCGATGCACCAAATATCTATAGACTCTTTATTCCATGATGGGTTGAAGTGAACACATGCATAGAAACAGATAGTGCACGAGGAACACAATATCCTCAAACATGCATAAAATAGAACACCCACACTAGAACCAAGACAAATATTTCATAATAGTCATAAATTCTTATTAGTGTAAACTTTGGATTATATAAATGCCAAAGAAAGAGTTTCAAAAACTAATCGATCGACAAAACAAGGCTTAAGCTAGGATGAGACATGAGAGAGAATGAATGAAATACCTCCTTAGGAGAATGGCCAGCTTTTTATGATTTAAAATCAAGAGAATATACATATTTATAGATAATTTTTAGAGTTTTCCCTCCTCAAAATTCAAAATTCTTACCCAAGGGCCTTCTATATTAATGACACATATTCTCAAGGTTTCTTAGATCTAGGGATGCCTAAGGTGAGATATTTCTACCCATGTTGGAAATATATTGTGAATATTTCCTTCCATTAATGTTATAAGATCCATGGATGCTCCTCTAGAGGTCTTATAATGGCACCTTTAATGCTCATGCCTTTTTGCAGAGGTAAATCCATACATTCTTGGTAATTGTATACCTTATAATAGTATGTGGGGTGTAGGGTTGTGGCCCTAGTTGGGAGAGGATGGGGACTAGTGGCCCTCAATGTAGGGGTTCAAGGGTAGGAGCCCCCAAAGCAAAATTGACCCCTTACATTTTTGGAGCCTAGGTGGTGCAAGATAGATTGGAACCTGGATGTTCACTTTTATTTTGCTCTTCATTCAGTATCCTAGTTCTTTGTGCTTGATTTGTTTGATGCATCTAATTGGTGATTTCTTGTTTGCTTTTTTTAGTGTTATGGTTATCATCACTAGCCTATAATCACCATATGTCTATATTGGATGAGTTTACCTAGGTTATTTCTTCCTTTTGGTTGAGGACATTGTCGCTTTTGGGTTATCAAAAAACTCCAATTATATCCTCTTGTTGTTAATCTTAACCAAAAAAACCAATCCATTGGTCCTGCATACATGTCTCTGGTTCTTTTGAGTCTGGTTATCTTGTTTTCCATCAAGGTCTTCTCTTACAAAATTTGCCATGGCACCTACTCCTCCCAAGTGTAGTGAGAAATCACTACAACATGTGTTGAATTGCATAATTGTATCTTTGCAAGGATTTGGTATAACACACGATTAGTTTATTCTACCCGCCATTGGTACTCAGTTTATATGCAGTCACCTTCCTATGCTTGATTATAAATTGAGTCATGGATTCTTCCACTAATTTTTTTAGGAAATGGATACCTTGATTAGAGGTAATATCTCTTAGGTATCTAAAGTTGCTAACAATTTATTCATAGGATGAATTATTTAACTTCTTCCTCTATATCATGATTCACTACCTAAGTTTCAACCCACTTAGATAATCTATTAAAATAATGATGTATCTATTATATCATGTTATTAGAGGAAGGGATCCAACAATATCAATTCCCTACTTCTTAAAGGGCCCAATAGGAAATATAGGACATAAGGGACAACAATTATCCTACGATTTTTGAAGGACTAGCATACATCACATGTTTTATAATATTCCATACAATATTTGAAGAGTGTTGGCTAGTGATATCTTGCATCTAAAATCCTTCTTGTTGTAATATTCTTAGGGAAGCCTCCTCTACACACACCATCATGAAACTCTACAATCAACTGCTTATCTTGATCTTGTCTAATTGCTCATAAATGTTCTCCATTTGGCCCTACTTGATACAAAGATCCCTACTTTATTGAATAAGATGAACTAGCCTGAGCAATCTTCCTCTTCATTCTTAGTGTTGCACCATTTGAAAATCTAGTTTTGGTTGAGTATCACTAGATGTTTACATATTCCTATAGAATAACATTTACTATGTTTGTTGTGATTGATGCAGTCTTATTTCACAATAAGTTGTTATAATAGCATGGAAAATACTACTTGTTAGTAGCACAATATATGGCACATTGAATCCCCATGAGGGATATTGTAGTGGTAAGTCCTTGGGATTTCATCTAGAATATCCAAGTTCAAACCCCAATAAGAAGGGATTGGGACCCCTCATAAAAACCCATGTAAACTCAATTTTTATCAAGTGGCACTAGCTCAACTGGTTTGATTCCTCAACATTGAAGGAGGAGACCAAGGTTGAACACTTGCCAATAAATACATGGATAATATCCAAGATTTGTTATAATACCACTATGTGGAGATGATGTAATATGGGTGGGGCCCATTTCAATCCCATATAACCAACTGAAAAAATATATATGGCACATAAAAAATAGAAATAACTTTATTAGGAATAAAAATAGTCAAATTATAGAAAAATCTCACTAGATTACTTTGTGAGCTCTTGTTTACCCTCCACATCTTGTAGGATTTCTCGATGACCATGCTCCACACCCTCACTCTAATAATATTGGCCACACCTTGGACAAGGAGACACTCTTTTCTAGATAGCTTGGTTTGTTATCTCTCACTCATAAATAGAATTTATATCACTTTCTTGAGCTTAGACTTGCTCAACTTACCTCCCATAATGGATCTCTCCCTTATTTATAGGCTCAAGTAAGCTAGATATTACATGCATGAAAAACTCTAGATGGACATATAGCAACAATTTCTAAATATCTCCTTTTTGGACTCTTTCCATAATATCTTAGTTATCTTTCTTGGACTTTTCCTAGAATATTTTTAATTACCTAAGATAGTCAAAATATACATGTTTCTAGATATTTTCTTTTTGGAATTTTCCTATGATACTTTATAATTAATTGAGAGTTCAAATATTACATTGTTGGAAATATTGAGTTGTCATTGATGTCAAAGGAGCATGGTATTCAAGGCAGAAATATTCTTCAAAGGGAAACAAGTTTATAAGGTTGGACAATATATCAATGATGGACTTGGTGAATGGCAAACAGTGGAAAATTATCCAAGGCAAATATTTATTTCACATGAAGCAAGGCAAGGCAAGGCAAATATTTTCAAAGGATTATAATATTTAAATATTATAAAGAGATGGACAAAGGCTTGGGATAAACAGATTTAAATATTACAAGAAAGGGACAAAGGTTGTTTGGACAAAAATATTTAATATTTCAAAAAGGGGACAAAGGTTTAAAAGCAATATTATAATATTTAAATCATAAGATTTAAATATTATAATACAAAGTGGGTTCAAAAGAAAAAAGGTGCCAATGTCAAAAATAAAGTCATAAATTTATGAGCAAAATAGATTAGCGTCAATGTTCCTTGATGAAAATGAAAATACACATATATATGGGTAGCAATAATTCATTTGAAAAGTTGTTGATGAGAGCAATTTGAAAAAAATTCCTTCATGCAAAATTCGTGAAGTGTAGAAGACAAGAAAGGGAAGCGCACAAGTTATTGGAGGCAAAATTTGAAAAATACCATAAGGAGAAAATAATGCGTTTGTAATTCCATCTAGGTGGCTAGCCCAGACGACAGTCTAGCCCACACTAGAGCATTGTGGAGTAGGAGGTCACATGATCGATTCGTGATGATACCATTTTGCTGTGATTTTTGGTTAGAGAGGAAATCGAAGAAGGTTATAAAAGACAAATCGTGCACCTTGGATTTCGTTCAGGTGGCTAGCTCGGACGGTAGCCTAGCTTGCACTAGTATGTGGGTGAGCAAGAGATTACAAGGTTGATTCGTAGTGGTATCCTTTTTGTTGTGGCTTGGTAAGGAAAGAAGGTTTCAAAAGCAGGTTCATGCACCTTTGTGTTCAACAACTGGGGCAGCCCAACTAGCAGCCTAGCTTGCGCTAAGGCATTGTGCTAGATGTCAGGTGTTTGATTCTCACCTGTGGTTGTGTGAGGTAAGGGCAACATATTTTTATTTTAATTTAAGTAGGAGATATAAGGTGCTACATTGGTTATTATAAAAGTTGAATTCTATATGTTATAAGTTGGAGATATAAGGTGTAATTTTGATTGTTATAAAATTGTATTTTGCATGCTATAAGTTGGAGATATAAGGTGTAACTTTGGTATTTAAATTTTGTATTTTACATATTATAAAAGAAGGAATAAGAGGTCACTTTGATAAGGATTTTTTGAGTGGATTATTTGATTTTTATTCAAGAAAATAAAAAGGAGAATTGCTAACCAAATTTTGAAGGGACAAACAAAAGGAAAATTATTTTTGTCTAGACAGGTTTGGGAAGCTCATGCAAAAAGAAGATCATCATTATTAAGACATATTTAGAGGTATGGTGATTTAATTCCTTTCTCAAGGTGGTTTTGTTTAAGGAAAACATTTTTGTTGTCATATAGTTGGAGGTATAAGGAATTATTGGATGTGCATTATTTTTGCTTGAAATTGAAAATAAATGGGCAAGGGTTATAGATCAAATTTGTGATTCAATTTGTGCATTTATTTGATGGAAATTGAAAGCGAATATGCAAGGGTTATAGATCATATTTTTTTATGCATTTATTTGATGGAAATTGGGAGTAAATTTGCAAGGGTTATAGATCAGATTTGAGAAGTAAATTTTTGCATTATTCATGATTGATTTTAGAAGTAGATGAAAAGGACAAATTTGTGCACTATGATTGGTTTTGAAGGAAAGGTGCAAATCAACAATTACCAGGTCAATTATCAAGTGCTAGACTAAAGCTACCTTTTGATGTTATAAATGTGAGACATGTGAAAGTGACAAACTTAATAAATGTGAAGAACATATTGGGCATTTGTTAGTGCATATCATTCTCTATATGTTCATGAAGATAAAAGAATTCTAGGTAGAATATGTTTGAATTACTTTAGTTGAGGAAAGCACATTGAAGAATAGGTGAAGAAATTGATGACATCATTATGCAATATTTGGTAATAGATGAGCATTATTTTGTATGCAAGATTTGGGAATAGATGAGCATTGTTTTGTATACAAGATTTGGGAATACATGAGCATTGTTTTGTATGCAAAATTTGGGAACGGATGAGCATTGTTTCATATGCAACTTTTGGGAATATATGAGCATTTTTTTGTATGCAATATTTGGGAATAGATGAGAATTGTATGCATGTAATATTTGGGAGTAGATGAGCATCGTTTGTAAGTAGGTTTTGGATCAGTGTTGAGCACTTTTGTGAGCAGATTTGAGCAGGTGTTTGAAGTATATTTGAGAATATTTGAGCAAATTTTTGAGAAGATTTGAGCAGGTTTTGGAGAAGATATGAGAAGGTTTTTGAGCATATTTAAGTAGGTTTTATGAGCAGGTTTGAGCAGAATTATAGAGCAGGTTTGAGATAAGACTTGAGCAAAGTTTGAACTGGATTAGAGGGGACAGGTGTCTCCTATGGAGTGGTGTCCACAAAACTAGAATAGAGTGGAGTGGTGTCCACATAACTAGAACAGAGTGGAGTGGTGTCCACATAACTAGAACAGAGTGGAGTGGTGTCCACAGAACTAGAACAAAGGGGACAAGTGTATCCTATAGAGTGGTGTCCACAAAACTAGAGTAGAGGGGACATGTGTCTCCTATGGAGTGGTGTCCATAAAACCAGAATAGAGTGGAGTGGTATCTACAAAACCAGAGCAGAGGGGATTGGTGTCTCCTGTAGAGTGGTGTCCACAAAATTTATTGAGAAATTTATAAGAAATATTTCTTCGTGGATGTAGCCCACATTGGGTGAACCACATTAAATATGTGTCTCTTATGTGTGTGGTGATTTGTGCATTGTTTCATTATTGCAATTGATGATATTTGAATTTATTGCTTTGGAAAGAAAAGTAAAAGTTTTATCTTATACTATTCACCCCCTCTTAGTATAAGCTTGTGTTCTTCATACATGCTTCTAGAGATTTTCCTTTTAGACTTTTCCTATAACTACATAATACTTCCAAGAGTACCTTTGACAATCTTGGATTTCTAGAGATTTTATTATTTACAATATATCACCTTGTGATAAAGAAACTAGACAAACAATTTATCATGATACTTATATAATTACTTTTACTATTCATTGTTACTTTTTATCATGGCTTGTTCCTCTCACACTATTCTTTTTTGTATTCATTTCATTCAAACATTCAATTATATAATGGTTGCCACAACCATCTTAGTGAAGCTACTCTATCACAATAATTTTGAACAAGCTATTAAGCCATAATATTCTCTAATAAGCCATCCCACTTTATATTCTACATGCACCTTATACTAATATACATGCAAATAACATGAATTTTTTTGTCAACATCTCTCACCCTCCTAATTTTTATTCCATTGTCAGAGTGGGCCTGATCTATTTTGGGATATAAAATATCTTAAGTTTATCATGGGTCACCCACTTCTTGATAGGTCTTATATATAAAGCCTCAAGCTTATAGATCTCATTGTCATGCATAACTACTATCTGATAGGGGGCCATATATGTTGGTAGAAAATTTGTGTGCTTCCTTTTTTTATGTTGAGCATCATACACCATCACTAGATTGTTGAATTTGAAGGGAAGCCACTTGAGCTTTTTGTCCTAATATTCTTTTTCTTTCATATTCTTCTTTGCAATGTGGTTCTATCATACCTGATGCATTTGTCTAGATAGTGTAGTTTTACTACCCAATCTTTCATGAATTTTATTTCTTTATTCCTATCTTGTATCATCATTTGTATGGTTAAAATATCATATTTTATGGGAAGGACAAGATCAATGAATTATATCAAGTAGAATAGAGGATATGTTGTGGTTGACTTGATCATTGCCCTATAAGCCCATAATGTTACCTGGATTATTTTACCCCATGTGTCCACTTATAAAATTGTATTCTTTACAATGTTTTGGCATAACACATTATTAGTTCATTCCACCTACCTATCGGTACTCAATTTATATATAGTTTCCTTCCTATGCTTGTGTTAGAGATATTACACTATTTGGTGCATTGAAGTACCTTGGAGTACTATTGTAAATATTAGATTAGGAAGTGTATATGTCTAAAGTATGTGTCAAAGTGTGGAGAGTGTTATATGTTATGTAATAAAGTGTGAAAGGTTTCAAGTGTGAAAAGTATGAGTTGTATGTGCAAGGTGTCAAGTATGCAAGTGAATAGTCATAGGTGATAGGTGTCAAGAGTGCAAGTGAAGAGTCATAGATGATAGGTGTCAAGTATGGAAGTGAAGAGTCACATGAGATGTGTCAATATGTAAATATTTGATGTAATCATAATAGTTTTTTCATAATATCAAGCATGAGAAAGATTGCATCTCTTAAGAGTTTGAGGAGAGCAATAGTCAGGAATGTTGAAGAGTTTATCATGTAAAGTTATTTATTGGAGATAAAACTCCATGCAATGTAATGTTCTATGTAATCAAATGAATGTGATATAGTTTGATTTATGAATATAATAGAATTATTTTGGAGTACAATGCTTGTATTACTTGTAAATGTGATTTAATATGATTGATATTTGATCTTGAAGAAATTTACTTATGACATAATCTAGAATAATTGCTAACAACTTGATCCCAAACCAAGTCATCAATTATTTTGTCTCTCTCATTAGAAAATGGATAATTTATTAGAGATAATCTCTATTTGGCATTCAAAACATAATAATAATTTAGTCATAGATGAATTTTACTTCTTCCTCTTTATCATGCTTTACTAGTCGAGCTTAAACCCACTTAGATAATATATTGCAATAATTATCTATTTGTTTCTTCATGTTGTTACAAGAAGGGATATAATAATATCAATTTACTAGTTCTTAAAGGTCCCAAGAGGAATATATGACATAATGAAGCAGCTATTATCCTACAATTCTTGAAGGAATGACACATATCATATGTTTTGCAATACTCCATACAATATTTGAAGAGTGTTGGCTAGTTATATCCTCTATCTAGAATCCTTCTTATTGTAAGATTACTATAGAAGTGTCCTCTACATACACCATAATGGGAGTATGCAATCAACAACCTATGTTGCTTTTGTCCAACTATTCATTGATACTTTCCATTTGGCCCTACTCGATATAAAACTCCCTACATTATTGAATGGGGTCAACTGGTCTAAGAAATTCTCCTCTTCATTCTTAGTTTTGCATCATCTAGAAACCTATATTTGATTAAGTATCATGAGATGTTTGCATATTCATCTATAATAACTTCTATTATGGTTTTTTTTATTGACACACAATCTTCATTTAGTGGTGGTATGATAGCATAGAACTCTTATTCATAATAAGACGTTAAAACAACATGCAAAATAATAATTTTTGACAACACAATATAGGAACACTAAAAATAAAAAGAACCTAAATAGGAATACAAACTATTAAATTATAGGAAATGATCACTAGATTTCCTTGTGAGAATATGTAGACCTCCTATTAACCCTCTACCTCTTGTTGACTTGCTCAATGATCATGCTTAACACTCTCACTCTGATAATCTTGGCCACAACTTGGATAAGGAGACACTCTTTTCTAGATATCTTGGCTTGCTAACTCTCACTCACATATTAGACTCTTCATTACTTTGATGAGCTCATACTTGATCAAATTACCTACCATAAGGGGTATCTCCCCAATTTATAGGCTCATGGGAGTTGATATTACATGCATGGAGAACTCTAGGAGGAAACATGACAACACTTTCTAGAGATTTTTTTTGAACTCTTTTCATAATATCAAGATATATTAGTTACATTTCTTGGACTTTTCCTAGAATATTTTTAATTACATGAGATAGTTAAAATTTCTCATGCTTCTAGAGAGTTTTCTTTTGGACTTTTCCTATGATATTTTATAATTACATGAGATGGACTAAGTATCACATGTTTCTAGATATTTTCCTTTTGGAATTTTCCTATAATTACACAATACTTCCAAAATTTCCTTTGACTATCTTAGATTTTTAAATATTTTATTAATTACAATATATCACCTTGTGACAAAAATACTTGATAGACAATTTACCATGACAATGAAACTTTTACTTTTACTATTGGATTTTACTATTTAATGTTACTTTTTACTGTGACCTATCCCTCTTACACTATTTATTTTTATACTCATTTTGCACAAACATTCCATTATTTAATGGTTACCAAAACCTTATCTATGAAGTTACTCTGTTGCAAGAATTCTAAAAAAGCTACCAAGCCATACTCTTCTCTGACAAACCATCCCAATATATATTCTACATGCTTCTTATACTAGTATACATGCAAATAACGATGAATAAATTTATGTTGACATCTCTCCTCCTAATTTCTATTCAATCCTCAAAGTACGCCTAATCTATTCTTGAGGATGAAATATGTTAAGTTTATTATGGTTTAACCCATTTCTTAATAGGCCTTCCATATAACACGTCAAGCTTGTAGGTCACATTGTCATGCATAACCACTATTCAATAGGGACCACTATATGTTGGTGGAAAATTTGTATGCTTCCTTTGTTTATGTTGAGCATCATACACCATCACCAAGTCCTTCAAAATTTTCCTTTTATTCTTCTTGTCTTGTATCATCATTTGTATGGTTAAAACATCATATTTAATGGGAAGGGCAAGATCAATTCCATATGTCAATTGGAATGGAGAATATACTATGGTTGACTTGATTGTGGCCCTATAAGCCCTTAACACTACATGGATTCTTTTATCCCATATGTCGATTTGCAAAACTACATCCTTTACAAGGATTTGGCATACTGTATAATTAATTCATTCCACCTACCCATTGGTACTCAGTTTATATGCAATTACCTTCATATACTTGATTATAAACTGAGTCATCAAGTCTCACACCACTTTGTTTAGGAATACCTTGATTAGAGATAATATCTATTATACATCCAAAGTTGCTAACAATTCATTCATAGACGAATTGTGCAACTTCTTCCTCTATCTCATGCTTCATTGACTAAGCTTCAACCCACTTAGCTAGATAATCTATTATAATTATGATATATATGTTCCTTCATGTTTTTATAGGAAGGGGTCCAAAAATATCAATTTACCACTTCTCAAAAGGTCCAAAAATATAGATAGGACATAAGGGTGTAGTTGTTTTCCTACTATTTTTGAAATACTATCATGTATCACATGTTTTGTAATGATCCATGCAATATTTAAAGAGTGTTGGCTAGTCATATCTTGCATCTAAAATTCTTATTGTTGTAATATTCATAGATAAGTATCCTCTACACACACCATCATGGTAATTTGTAATAAATTTATCACCTTACTTTCATTTAATTTAACATCAATACTTTCCATTCGGTCGTACTTGATACAAACATCCTGAAATTATTGAATAGGGTTGACTAGCCTGAGCAATCATCCTCTTCATTCTTGGTGTTGCCCCATTTAGAAACCTGGCTTTGATTAAGTATCACTAAGTGTTTGCATTTTCCTATGGAATGAATTCTACTATAAGCAACATTACATCAAGAAACTCATCAATTTCACATTCAAATCCAAATCCCTCATATTCTCTTGAAAGAGCATCTACATTGATATGCTTCTTTTCCAATCAATCAACAATGTCAAAATAAAATTCTTGGAAAAGGAGAATCCATCTAGCTATCATTTCTGACAAATTGGGATTATTTATAATATACTTGAGGGTAGCATGGCCTGGGATAATAGTGAACTTTTACCCTAGAAGATAGTTCCTAAACTTATTGAGAGCAAATATGATGATAACTACTGCTTCCTTCTCTATAACTATATAATTCACCTCTAGACTATTTGTTTTCCTACTTCTAAAGTAGATAGTATGATCATACTCATTATCATCATGGTGACTTAATGTGTTCTATGCTACATTAGATGCACCTATTTAGACAAAAAATAGAATACTCTAGTTTAGATTCTTCAATACTATAGTAGTAATGAAGGCCTTATTCAGTTTCTCAAATGTAGCCTTAACTTCTTTCTATGGTTCATAGGGCATTCCTTATTGCGGTATTTTGTTAATGGTAGTACAATCCTTAGGATATTTTGTATGAACCTCATGTAATATCCAACATAGCCCAAGAGTGATCGCAACCTACTCTTCTTACTTATAAATGGTAGCTCCTTAATCTTGGCAATCTTTATAGGATCAATTACAAACCTTTTTTGGGAGACCACATGACCCAACAAGAGATCTTTGGTGCATTAAAATACATATTTTTAGGGTTATGTGAGTCCTTGGCCACATCCAACCATTGGAATACCTTCTTAAGAGAAACTAAATGGTCTACCTTCATTCCAAAAATACAAAAATAATTTAGAAAACTTCTAATAAAATTTTTCAATATAAGGTTGAAATACCTTATTCATCAACTATTGGAAAGTTGCAAGTGCATTGCACAACTTGAATGAGATCACTCAATAGGAAAAAGTACCCCTCAAAGTGGTGAATGTTATCTTTAGCTGGTCTTTCTCTACAATGAAAAATTTATTGTAGACACTATAGCCATCTGCAAAGCTATAACACTCTTATCTTGTAACTTCATCCAAAATTTGATTTGAGAAGGGGAGCAGATAGTGTTCTTTCTTTGTAGCCTTATTCAACTTCTAATAATCAACACAAAACCTCATTTTTTCATTTTTCTTCTTTGCAATGATGATTAGAGACACCAATTCTAAGTTGTATACTAAAAAATAAAGCTTACATCCAACAATTTGTCTATCTCTTTCTTAATAGAATTGGAAAATTTGGATGCATACAGTATGACATTTGCTTCACAAGTTTAGCATCATTGATCAACTCTATTTGATACCTCTCCAAATCTACTTGTTGTAATATGATCAAAAGTGAATAAATGAATATATCTATGGAAGATCTAGAAGTAATTCTATTTTTCATGCACTTCTATTGCATCCTCAGAGTGTAACTTTTGTAACTAGTTCTCCACTTCTTCCTTAGAAAATTGATGTGGGTGATCTATTGGAGCATCAAGAAGGATGTCAGTCGCTAAGATATTTATGTCATTTTTTTCATCTTTAGTATCCACCTTGATTGTATTGGCATAATCTAAGGTTTTTCACTCACTTTCTTCTTCTATTTTTGTTGTTCTCAATCAATGAGGTTGTGGTATCACATTTACCTTCACTTGCTTAGGAACCTTACCAATGGTCATGTACCCTTCATGCTAATAATTATGAGCATGGGATTTTATTAACCATGGTCTTCATAACAACATTAGATAGGCTATTGTATCATCTTTCATGACTTAAAAATCTGCCACACAAGTGACTACCATGATTAAAACTACTACGTTAGAGACTACTCCTATTGGCTTTGTTTTTCTTTATTTAAGGATATCAACTTTAATTTAGATTAATGATATATCTCTAGTCCTAATGTCTTAAAAGCATAGTTTTTATTATATTAACAATGAATCCACCATCTACCATGACATTAGGAATAAAAATACCTTTGTAAAATACTTCAAGTTATGGAGAATATGGACCAACCTTTGCATTGATCATAGTGATTTTGAATTTTCTCGTTTGTCTAATAGTGATTCTACTATGTATCTCCCTTCACTTTTTTATGGTAATGCTAGTATTTTTCCATACGTAATGTTGGTGGTTTGCTTTCAAAAATCCTCCATGATTGAGTATAGTGCTTGGTCCACTAAGATAGAAAAATATTTCACTCTTATTTTTACTCTCCTCTTTTTGTGCTCTTTTTTCTTCTTCTTGATCTTCTTTCCTTCCTTGGGAGTCCTATCATGAACTCACTTTATTTCCATAACATAAAATTCTTCTTTTTTATATTGACCAAGATTAGTAATGTTAACTAGAGATTTGCCCTTATCATTATTCTTTTTTCTTCAACTAAATGCATTATTAGGGAAATTTATCTTGGAATGCCCTTTCTCTTTACACTCATAAAAAACTAAGATAAATTATTCCTAATATATTTATCTCCAAATTGGGATTCCTAAGTTCCTATATCCTTTCTTTGTAACAAATTGATTACAAGATGTCCCATTTTTTATGAGATATTCTACTTTATCTCTAAAAGTAGAGGAAGATGAACTTACTACTACAATTATTGTTACTAGTTCTAGAACTTGGATCGAGGTTGGTGAAGTGACTAGTGTTGGTGGAACTAGCTCCTTCTCTAGAACATCCTCTTACCACTTTACAATCTCATACACATGTTGGGTAGTGGAAGATTGCTCATACTTGATCCTTAGCCTAATTATTGCCTTTAGACCTACAATAAAATACTTGTAAATCATGTTATCCACATCCTCCATAAGGCCATTAGGTAAGTTTTCCTTTTGTAACTAAACCTCTACCCTAGTTTGAAGCTCCTACAATCATGCATAGTAGTCACAAACTTTCTCTTTAGGTCCTTGAACTAGATTTGTTATCTCGATCATCAAATCAAAATATTTTTGGCATGGGTTTTACTTGATCATATTTTTACTGATCTTGTCCCATTAATTTTTAACCTCATCCTCTTGCATCTTATACCATCTTAAAGAAACACCATTTAGAAATATCCAAATAAACTCTACCCATTTCTCCCTATGTGTTAAGCTATTACAAATTCAAGCTCTCTTATATTATTAAATGAAGGTCTTGGTATTTTTAGAAGATTAGGCTAAAAATATAGGAACATTTCCCATCTTTAATATAGCTTTGGAATCCCAAATTAACTCTTCCTGGTGAAAATTCCAAAGACTCGTGAACTAGAAGCTAAATATTCTTGCAAAATACTACAAATGCCAAATTTACTAGATTTTTCCATCCAATTCCTTACTTTTATACCTCTAGTGTGAACACAAAAATAAGAACAAGGTAAACTAGATGGTAGACTATAATGGGGTAATCACAAACTATCCACAAGATCACCAAAACATACACTTGTTGACCATACTTCATTAGACAAGTACACCTATGAGTACAACAAATAAGTTCTATAAGAAGGAGATCAACTAGTGGTAACACTTAGTAAGGACCCTAGTAAATAAAATTTACCATAGTAATTCTAGGGTTATTGTAGTAAAATTACATTATCGGGCAACACCACCATCAAAGAGGAGTGGTCTAGAAAATGAAACCAAAAATATCAAACTATGGCACACATAATGTTTTCCTGAGCCCTCCTCTTAATATGGTCATTGTGATTGATGCATAGTCTTCATTTGGTGGTGGTATGCTAATGTAAAACTATTATTTATAATAAGACATTAGAACAACATTGAAAATAGTAATTGTTGACAACATAGTATATGGGACATTGAAAATAGAAAGAATTTTATTAGGAATAAAAACTATCAAATTACAAGAAAGGTTCATCATATTACCGTGTGAGTGAATGTGACCCTCCTATTGAGCCTCCACCTCCTATAGAATTTCCCAAGGACTATGCTCCACATCCTCACTTTGATAATCTTGGCCACACCTTGGATAATGAGACTCTTTTCTATCTAGCTTGGCATGGTAGCTCTCACTCATATATTAGACTCTCCATTACTTCCATGAGCTCATACTTGCTCAACTTACCTCCCATAATGGGTCTCTACCCTATGTATAGGCTCATGGGAGATAGATATTACATGTATGGAGAACTTTAGGTGGACACATAACAACACTTTCCAAAGATATCCTTTTTGGACTCTTTACATAATATCAAGATATCGTTCTTGGAATTTTTCTAAAATATTTTTATTTAAATGAGATAGTCAAAATATCACATATTTCTAGAGATTTTCCTTTTGGACTCTTCCTATGATACCTTATAGTCACATGAGATAGTTGAAATATCACATATTTCTAGATGTTTTCCTTTTGGGTATTTCCTATAGTTACATAATACTTTCAAAAGTACCTTTGACTATCTTAGATTTCTAGATATTTTATTATTTACAACATATATCCTTGTGACAAAGACAATTTACTATGACAATGACACTTTTACTTTTTCTGAAGACAAAAACACAACACCAAATAACAAGATATAAAGTAGAACTCAAAGAAAACAATATTGCACAATGAATAATTTTATTAATGGGGGGAGCCTCAAAACTTCATTTTTGCAATAAGAATTCTTGAATTCTTTGATACATATTTTACAATAGCTAGGATTCTTTGAAACCCTAGCAAAACAATGTTGGTGGTGTCTCAAAACGTGTCTCTGCTCCCAACAAAAGTGAGTGGGCTTCTAGTTATCCGATGTTGGGCCACTCCAGCTCAAGTAGCGACACAATGCTAGTGTCACATTTCTAGATCTGCACACAATAAAACTACAAATGAGTTATTAGCAACTGTGAGGACTCCAAAATGTGAGGCCCTATACCATTAATACAAAAACCCTAACTATCTATTGTAAATAACATGAAAAAAACTAAAAATGCATGTAATGAAATACCAAATAAAATATTTACCTTGCATATTTACTATATTTTTATATGATGAACTCTATTGCAGTGGACTGGTGCGACAATGCCCTAGCATCGCTCGGAGGCTAGGGGGACTTCAGAACTCTTGTGTAAAACGTTGGTGGATGCTCGTTGGCTATAGAAAATGCCCATGGGTGCTCAGGAATGGTGGAAGGCACCCTTGGGCACTCAGGGAAATGCTTGTGGGAAATCGACAAAATGGAAACACCTGTGGGTGCTCACAAAATTCCTGTGGGTGCTTGGGGGGGTTATAGAGAATGCAGTAGAACCAGATTTGGTTTGCGTGAGGTGGGTGGTGATGGATGTGAAAGTGACAATGAGAAAAAATGAAGGTGAGGATGCAAGGGAGAACCCAAAGATTGTTAGGAATATTAGGGCTCAAAAAGTATTAGAAAAGCTTAGGGGTTGAGCCATCAGAATGGCTCCTATTAATAATTCAACCTAGGGCATGCTAGGGTTTTAATGACACTAATCGTGTGGCTAAGATAAAAGCATATCGGAGGGTGGATATTAAATCTAGGGTGTGGCATGGATTGATATGGCTGGATGGATAGGATTAAGTGAAATCGGATGGTTGGGATCAATTCACTTATATAAATATATATTTATTAAATATATATAAAATATAATATATAAAATATTATTATTTAAATATATAAAAATAAATATATGTAAATATATATGAATAATGGATGGAAATGGTGTAAAATTCAGGATGGATGACAAGTGGCTAGGTTTTGGTGTCTACAGATGCCCCTTTTTGTATTGTGTTGTGTGAAACATAATGCAGTGCAAAAACATAAGACACCTATTTTGGCTAGGTGCAAAAGCAAATTTCTCTTGGGATGTGAAACACGAGCTTGGAGACAAAAGAATGAAAGAATTTGAATTTTACATAGCTTACCCCCTCAATTGGCGAATGAGTTTGCAGATGAATCTCATGAGCCAATTGAAAAATCTATGCAAATGAATGATGGATGATGTAAATGTGATACTGTTTTTGCCCCAATGGTGGGAAGGGGAATGGTGAAAAATTGTGATTAAAAATGCATTTTTTTTACCCCAACATATGAAGGGATTTGTGAGAAATGTGCATCTATTTTTACCCCAACAGATGAAGGGATTTTTGCCAAGTGTGGATACCATGATCATGTACTATGTATCCCATCGTGGGAAATTCAAAACCAAATGTGGTTGCCCTAAATTTGGGGTGATTTGATGTTGTTGAATAATATGCCTTTTGATGTCATTGAAATGCAAGTATGCAAATGCAAAAAGAAAATAAAAATAGTCTATCCTTAGGGCCACTCATGATTGCAGCAATTCCTACATGGAATCCCTAAACGATTGCTCAATCACTTTACCCAGCCTGCATCCTCGGAGACTGGTGTAATTGCAAAGTAAATTATGAAAAGTTATGATTTTGTCCATGTTTCAAGCCCCATGAACAAGACCATCAATGACAACTTTTTGAGCAAATTGGTCTTGGCATAGTCTCACTCTAAAGATGAAGTACCAAAAGTGATTTTGTTTTCAAACAATGACACATGTGATGATGAAAATGGTCGAGTTTCCTTATGGTGATTTATTCATCTTACCGAATTGCATGGATGTAAATCGTTGCAATCACCAAGGAGATAGAATAGACCACTAGATACGAGGTTCACTTGAATTTGTAGGTGAAATTGGTAAATGTTGAATGTAAATGTAATTGTTGATAGATATGATGGTGAAATGAAGATGTGATGATGAGAAATGTATTGATGGATGCAATATGAAGTGATCTGCCCATCCTACCAGATTGCATGGATAACTAGTCTTTGCAACCGCTAGGTTAAATAGGATAAACCACTAAATACAAGGTTCACTTGTAAAGTGCCAAGGAATTTGATGATGTTGAATGTAATGGTTGTGTCTGTTCTTTACCCCAACAGATGAAGGTTTTTTTTGACATGGGAAAATACAATGATTGTGAAAATGCAATGATTGTGTTTGTTCTTTTCCTCAACAAATGAAGGGTTTTTGACATAGGAAAATGCAAGGATTGTGAAAATGCAATGATTGTATCTATTCTTTGCCTCAATATATGAAGGATTTTTGACATGGGAAAATGTAATTCAATGATTGTGTTTGTTCTTTGCCCCAACATATGAAGGGTTTTTGATAGGGAAAATGTGATGAATGTGTCTGTTATTTTCCCTAACAGATGAAGGGGTTTATGAAATGAGGAAAATGTGATGAATATATCTATTCTTTGCCCTAATAGATGAAGGGGTTTATGAAATGCAAGTATCCTTATGGTGATCTATCCATAATACCGAATTGCATGGATAACCAGTCGATGTAACCACCAGGTGACTAGGATAAATCACTAAATACAAGGTTCACTTATACTTGTGTCTTTTCTTTGCCCCAACATATGAAGGATTTTTTAAATGGAGAAAATGTGATGAATGTGTATGTTCTTTGCCCTAACATATGAAGGGGTTTATGAAATGGGGAAAATGTGATGAATGTGTCTATTCTTTGCCCTAACAGATGAAGGGTTTTATGAAATGGAGAAAATGTGATGAATGTGTGTGTCTATTTTTTTGCCCAAACAGATGAAGGAGTTTATGAAATGGGGAAAATTTGATGAATGTGTATGTTCTTTGCCCTAACATATGAAGGGGTTTATGAAATGGGAAAATGTGATGAATGTGTTTGTTCGTTGCCCTAAAATATGAAGAGTTTTTTAATATGCAAGTGTCCTTATGGTGATCTACCCATCCTACCAGATTCCATGGATAACAAGTCATTGCAATTGTTAGGCTAATAGGATAAACCACTAAATACGAGGTTCACTTGGAAAGTGCCAAGGAAATTGATGAATACAATGGTGAATAAAATTTATGATGTTGAATGCAAGGAATGTGGATGATATATTGAATGATTTTGTTTTTTCCATAAAAAAGGGGTTTTTGACAAAGAATGAATGCAAGGTAAAGGGTGCAACCTTTGACAAAAGAATGCAATCTTTTGAACCTAGAAATTGATGTGTTGACAATATGAATGCAAGGTAAAGGGTGCAACCTTTGATAAAAGGATGCAACCTTTTGAACCTAGCAATTGATGTGGATGATGTGAATGCAAGGCAAAGGGTGCAACCTTTGACAAAAGGACATAACCTTTTGAACCTAGCAATTGACTTGTTGATGATGTGATGTGTATGCGTGATTGAATTGTTTATTGAATTGGTGGGGAAGGTGTGATACCTTGAGCACCCCAAGTTGTATGCTTGTTTGTTTAATTGGGGGAAAAGTGTGATACCTTGAACAACCCCAAGTTGTGTGCTTGCTTGTTTAATTGGGGGGAAGGTGTGATGCCTTGAACACCCCCAAGTTGTGATGTTGTTTGAACTTTCTAGCAATCTTTACATATGTGAATTAAATATATATACATAGCTTATACTTTTTGTGTTATGCTTATGTGTGAGTGTTTTTGTGGAATGCAAATATATATGGATGATTAATGCAAGTGGAAATGTGTATGGATGCAAATGAACTAATGTTCTAATAATCATTTATAGTTTATATTTCTCTTTACCATGTTTAGCATTGTTGTTTAATCAGGGGCACCAAACTTGGTGGTATGTGGGGTGAAAGACTCATGAACTAACATGGATGTTGACATGGAAGAAGATATGGATGTTGATATGGAAGAATATATAGATGTTGATATGGAAAATTGATTGTTTTGCAGAGACTCAAACATACTAGTGGTATCAAAAAAACTCACTAAAACTGCCTAATCCCTCTAGGACCAAATGTGTGTGTACTAAATTCATTTACTGAATCAAGAGTATGGTAATGAATCGAGGCAATCAAGAACTAATGTGTATGCAAGTGAGTTCATTAACTCATCTTGAGTAAATTGGATAAACCTGTTATGGATGAGACCAAAAAGCTAGCTTCTCCTTATGTGCGGTCAGAGATCTCTTTAAAAGAGATGTGTCACCACGCATGAGCATACTCCACTGCCAATCAAGCATCTATAGCTCCGATGGAGGCTAACTCCATAGTCCATGATTTGTGTTTTGATCTCTTAAATTTTGGGGATGACTACCTAACCGTCTAACTGGAAATGTAGTACAATCCTTACAACCCAATGATCAATGGTGTGTGATATAAAAGATTTAGAGTTTTTGGGAATTGGATTCTCAACCTAAGTATGATGATAATTGTACCCTATCCTTACTACTCCATATTTTGAACTTGGGAACAACTGTGATAGTGATGAAAACCACTATTCTTATGGACTATGTTACATGATGGGACTAGCAAGGATGACCCTTTTCACTTTTAGGTTCAAACCAAATATGGTGTTATCCCTCTTTGACACAAGATGTTTTTAAGATGTGAAATTATATTTGGTTCAAAATTTTTTGGATTCAATTCCTAAAACTCAAGATTTTCTTAGTGAAGATGTGCAATGGTACTAAAAGGAACTCGACATGTATTTGGAGTTTTCTTAAAACACTAGGAGTGGCCGAGTGACTGAAAAAACCTAGGAATGATGGACATGTGGCTTTGCAAATGATAATTTGACTTGGTGGAATGGTGTGGGTGATGTTGTGAAGGTGCCCCTGATTAAGGCAACATGACTTTATTGGACCAATTAAAACCTTGGACTGAATAAATGATCCCTAATATGAAATGGAAATGTGGATGGCATGAATGAAATGCAATTTGTGAAATGTAGTGTATGAATGCAATTGTTTTTAAATGAAATGTGTGCAAATGAAGTGCAATATTTTTATGTATTAGCCATGTATATATACATATATGTAAATCATAGTAAGCATGGAACACTTTCAAGTGTATGATGTTCAATGGCTCAGGTTCGTCTACCCCCTAGCCTGGTAAGCTTATGACCAAAGGGATTAAGTACCTTTGGAGCCTTTTTAAAATTGAAACGTGACCAAAGGTGTTAGGTGCCTTTGGAGATTTTTTTAAAATTTAGATGTGACCAAAGGGATTAAGTACCTATTTCCATTGGTGTTGCCATCGGCTTGCAATCAGTCATGCGATATTTTTCTAGTAGTGTCTTGGCATATTTTTTTGGGACACTTTGATGTAGTGCTCCCTTTGGTTCACTTCCAGGCCAAGACAGTAATGGAGAAGTCTAATATTTGAGCCATCAGAATGGATCCTATTAATAATCCACCCTAGGGCATTCTAGGGTTTCAACGACACTAATCGTGTGGTTGAGATAAAAGCATATCGGAGGGTGGATATTAAATCTAGGGTGTGGCATGGATTGATATGGTTGGATGTATAGGATTAAGTGAAATCGAATGGCTGGGATCAATTCACTTATATAAATATATATTTATTAAATATAAAATACTATTATTTAAATATATATAAAATAAATATATGTAAATATATATGAATAATGGGTGGAAATTGCGGGAAATTCAGGATGAATGATAAGTGGCTAGGTTGTGGTATCTACACTTTTATTATTTAATATTACTTTTAATAGTGACATGTCTCTCTCACATTATTCTTTTTTATACTCCTTCCATATAAACATTCTATTACTTAATGGTCATCACAACCTTATGAACAAAGGTACTTTATCACAAGTGTTCCAAACAAACTACCAAGCAATAATATTCTCTAACAAGCCATCCCACTAAATATTTTACATGCTCCTTATACTACAATGCATGCAAATAACATAAAAATTGTTTATATTAATAGTTAATTAGAAATTTTTGAACATAGAATTGATTATGCCTCATGTACAAGTAATAATTCATTATACTTGAAGGCTTTTTATATCCATTTATTGTTCATAAAAAATCTTAGTGCATGTAAGCATTAGTTAAGATCATTTAATTTTGAATTGAAAAAGGAGACTTTGATTGCCAAAAAAATTAATAACCCAGTGTACTTGAATTCCATAGAAACACATTTGAATAAGTCCTAAATTCCCTTATCCAAGTATATATTAGATATATGAGCACAATCAAATATAATAGAAATATAAACAATTATCTATATTATAATTTCATCCGCTCTTTAATAAACATTATGTATTTAGCAAAATATGAATATGTCCTTTATAGATAAGAATAAATTGTTAGGAATTATTACATCATAGACCATGTGAGAAGGCAAGTGGTATAACCCCCTCTCACTGGTTTATGAGTGTAGTATAGGACAAGATAATTATAAGTTTGGTTGAAGGCTTTTATGCCTAAAATAGGCATTCTATGTACTTAAATACCTATAAATTCCATAATAAATCCTCAAAGCATTGAGTTCTAACATGTGGTATCATAGTAGATAGAAGGAAGAAATATTTCTTCTTTTGATCCTTCTCTATCTTCAACATAAAGAATCCAAAAAACACTCTATTTGAGTAAATAAAATTCAAGTTTGAGAAAAGAAAATTCAAGGGTAATATTACCCTATATAAAATTGTTTAAAAGAAATTTCAAAAAGGAGGAAGAACATTAACATGAAGTAAAATTCCATAATAGATTTAAAAAAAATTAGGGTAAAAATCCCCTACCATAGGCAAAGGCCTTCAAGCATCAAAAAGGGTCTCAATCCCTTCTAAGACCAATAAGGTCATAAACCTATAAGAAACAACTAGACAAATTTAAGAAAGAAAAAGAAAAAGGGTTATAAGATTTTCTTGAAGGATTGTCATTTCAAAAGGCAAAAAAATAAGCCAGTGAAGCTTCTTAGAAGATTCAACAAGAAAGAAAGAATAAACTCCTCAAAAGTAACTTAAAAAAAGCCAATGAAAATTATTAGAAGATTTAGCAAGAAATAAAGAATATCCTCTCTAAAAGGAACTATAATAATCCATTAAAGCTTCTTAGAAGATTTCAAGAAAATAAACTGCAACAAGGAAGTCATTCAAACTTCTTAAGAATTACAAAGAAATTCACTACCAAACAAAGAGAGATATAATTTGAAGATGATAATTATTATTATCTCTAAGAGTAGATATGCAACTCTCAAGATGAACATCTAATAAAATTGAAGAAGTGCATCTATAGAACCAAGCAGAAACAAACCACAAGAGGATGTAGAAGATAATAGTCATCAACACCATTTTTGGGTGAAAATTTTAGTTGGAACAAAAGGTAAGAAGTCTATAACTAAAGTAATAAGAAGAAGTAGGCATATGCTTCAATATACAAGTCACATAATTCATTAAAATATTATAAACAAGTTTTGTTTTTATAGTTACATCCTCAACGTCTATTGTTGCCTCTATGAGAAGCGGAACACATTTGATTAATTTGACGAAGTATAAATACAAACAATAGGGCCAGGATTAGCCCGGAGGTTGTGGAACCACCCGAGACAAATATAGGCGGAGTTGTAACTAGCCTAATATTATTAAATCTAACAATATAAGATTGTTACGATTGAATTAATTAACAAATGAAATATTGAAATATATTCTAACATCCCCCATTATTACAATATTTTAGGAAACATGTAACTACTAGCTATACTAGCATCCCCCCATTATTTTGAAATACATAGAGAATTGCAAAACAATTCAAATTTGACATGTGCAAGTGCCTTAGTGAATATGTTTGCAACTTGAGCATTGGTGGAGATGTGCTGAAGCTGAATGTGGTTCCTTGGTACTTCGTCTCGAATAAAGTGACATTGTGTATCAATGTGCTTGGTTAGTTCATGATGCACTGGATTCTTAACAAGGTTCAAAATACCCATGTTGTAGAACAAGTGTATTGGAGATTTTAATGGAAGACCCATACTTGTCAAGATGCGACGCAACCATATCACTTCGCACACAGCTTCACGTGCGACGTGGTATTCTACCTCTGTTGATGAGATAGCAACCACCTGTTGCTTCTTGTTGTGCCAAAAGACAGGACCAGATCCAAGATGAAACAAATATCCTGAAGTTGATTTATGATCATCAAATGATCCGACATAGCCAGAGTCCGTGTATCCCTATAAGAAGAATTTGTTGTTCTTCTTATATTCTAGGCCATATTCCATTGTGCCATGGACATAGTGAAGAACTCACTTTGTTGCTTTCTAGTGTGTAGTCTTAGGTTCTTGCATGAACCTTGAAAGATAATTGACAACAAATACGATATCTGGCCTAGTGTTGGTCAGATATATGAGACTCCCAATCAGCTGACGATAGAGAGTAGCATCTACCTGAGGTGATTTGTCATATCACGATAACTGAAGACCTATTTCCATTGGTGTTGCCATCAGCTTGCAATCAATCATGCGATATTTTTCTAGTAGTGTCTTGGCATATTTTTTTGGGACACTTTGATGTAGTGCTCCCTTTGGTTCACTTCCAGGCTAAGACAGTAATGGAGAAGTCTGAGATCTATCATTTCAAAAGATTCACTCAAATCCTATTTGATAGAAGAGATCATTGTTTTTGAACTCCCTGTTATGAGCAGATCATCAACATAGAGTACAAGCAACAATATTTTAGAGCCTTGCTTATTGAAATAGAGGTTTGCATCCGAAAAAAATCTCTTAAATCCATGCTATAGTAGGTGATTATCCATTTTTATGTACCAATCTCGAGGAGCCTGTTTCAAACCATATAAGGATTTGACCAATTTGAAAACTTTATGCTGTTGGCCTTCCACTTCAAATACTTCTAGTTGAGTCATGTAGAATTTCTCTTGGAGATCACCATTTATAAAGGTACTCTTGACATCCATTTGGTGCACTTTCCACCCATACTGTGTTTCCATAGCACAAAGAACTCGAATGGTTGTCATCCGAGCAGTAGGTGCAAAAGTTTCCTCGTAGTCAATGCCTTCTCTTTGAGCATAGCCCTTTGCAACAAGTTGGGCCTTATGCTTATCTATTGTCCCATATGCCTTATAATTGAATTTATACACCCATTTGCAGCCTATGGACTTCTTTCCATATGCAGATCGACAAGCTTCCAAGTTTTTTTTTCATTAGACTTATACTCAGCATCCATAGTGGTCTTCCACTGAGGCTCACCAAGAGCATCTCATACTGATGCAAGTTCAAGTTTGTCTATTGAGGATATAAACACCCTGTCATCATCAATATCCATATATTTTGTATCTCTCTCTGGATCTATAGAAAGTTCCTCAAAAGACTGACACAGATCATCAACCCCAGTAATCTTTGTTGTAGCTTTCTCCTGTCGAGCCATGCTACAAGTACGAGGCCTATCCAATGTCAAATCTGGTGGAGTGGATATCTTAGAGTCTCTAATCGTACTTGTATACCACTTTGGATTCTTATTATTTGGAGATGAAGAAGATGAAAAAGGACCTACAACCTTGGATGAAGGAGACTTCTCAACCTTAGTTTCCACAAGGTCTAGGTATACATATGATGTGTTTTCTGATGTGAAAGCCTCATCAAAAACTACATCTCTATTGATGTGTATATTCTTGGTTAAGGGATCAATCAATCGATAACCCTTGGAGTGCTCATCATACCCAAGAAGAATGCATTTCAGTGTCTTCTCATCTAGCTTCTTCCTCTTTTCTTTCGGTATGTGCATGAATACTTTACAACCAAAAATACGTAGATGAGAGATGGAGGGTTTTCTACCACTCCATGCTTCCTATGGAGTCATTCCTTGTAGGGCCTTAGTGGGTGCCCTATTCAACATATATACTATTGTGGTGATTGCTTCTGCCCAATATTGTTGCCCAATTCTAGCTCCTGTGAGCATGCAACAAACCATTTCCATGATGGAATGATTCCTCCTTTCAGCAACACCATTTTGCTGAGGAGTATAAGCAGTAGTCAAATGTCGTGTGATCCCATTTTCAGTAAAGAACTCAAAAAATTATTTAGAGGTGAACTCCCCCCTCGATCTGAGTGGAGGGTCTTGATAGAAGTCCTTGACTCCTTTTCAACAGATTTCTTGAATTGCTGAAAAAATCCAAATGCTTCAGATTTCACTTGAAGAAAGAATGCCCACATATTTCGTGAGTAATCATCCATGAATAACTAAAAATACCTCTTACCCCCACAACTGTTGGGACTTAAAGGACCGCACATATCGGTGTGAACCAACTGTAGAGGTTTCTTTACTCGTGTAGAGCTCCTTTCAAAAGGCACTCTATGTTGCTTTCCTGCCAAGCATTCAGAGCAAATTGGCAATGTGGTAGAAAGGGAAGGAAGACCCTTTACCATTTAATACTTACTTAACTCAAGTAAGTAACCAGAACTCATATGTCCATATATCTTGTGCCATAGGGAATTTTCCTCCTTTGTAGAGACAATCATGGCTACATCTGGAGAAGAAATAGTATCTAGGGAAAATAAGCCATGCTTATATGAAGCAGTTGCAATGATCTTACCCCTCTTGGTGATAGAACAACACTTCTTGCCCCCCTCAACACTAAACTTTACAACCATATTTTTATCCAAAATTTGTGTGACTGACAACAAGTTGTTCGCCAATCCTGGAACATAGAGAACCTTATCAATCTGGCACTTGCCATAAAGAAGAGTAACAGAGACTATTCATTCTACATGAACCTTATAGGTTTTATCATCGATAATAGTGATAGGTTTGCCCTCTTTGGCCTCAAAAGACTCAAACCATGATTTCTCACCAGTCATGTGCTTACTGGCTCCAGAATCGACATACCAAATAGGATCCGTCTGCTTGGATACTATGGTAGTCATGAGCACTTTGTGTGCTCTCTCATAATCCGTGTCAAATTCTTCAACAAGAACATTCACTTGTTGTTGTTTGTTCTTTTGTGGTTTGTTTTGGCCTTTTTGTTTTGATTGTTTATTCTTATGCCAACATATGTTTGTATCATGACCTTCTTTGTCACAAATCTTGCAATATCTCTTTTTCTATTGAGGTTGAGTTTGTTTCCCTTTTTAATCCTTTTTAGAACTACCTCCATTTTAAAAATTACCCTTCTTCTTGTATTGCCCCTTCCTCTTGGTGTATAGGGTAGTGTTAGAAGAATCATCTCATTGTAGTTGGCGTGCCTCCTCTTCTTGAAACATATTTACCAATTCAACATAGGTAACTTGTCTCTGTGATACATCAATGGAGGTAATCAACACTCTAAAATAATTTGAAAGAGCTCTTATTGTCTCTGTGCTGCTAAGAAATTCAATTTTCCTTTCAACTCAGACACTCTGCAAAGAAATTTTTCAACTGTCTCTCCTTGTTTCATGCTTAGAATGTGTAATTGAGACGGAAGGAATAGAATGGTGGAGTCATTCTTCCCTTCATATATAGTTTTAAGGGCATCCCATGTTGCTTTACTATTTAGACAGTCAACAATATGAGGTTGAACTTCATCAAAAAAAACAAGCAAAATGAGCACCTTTGCTTTGCTATCTTTCTTGTCAAAGTATTTCTGATCAGCAGTTAGATTTATTGCTCCAGATGTAGATGAAGGTCTTACTGTTGTTCCAAAAACAATTTCCCAAAGATCATCCATCTCTAGGATTACCTTCGTTTTATTTTTCCATGGTGTATAATTTGGACCTTTCAATAACTGATGAGCATCAGTCATTAGTTTTGCAAACATTGTGAAGGTTCCTTATAACACCAAATGGTCACCCCTTCGATATACCTTAATTCTAGGTCATTATACCATACAAAATACCCGCCCTTACGTGAGGGAGACTATAGGTATTTTGAAAAACCAAAAAAAATATCCGCCCTTATGTGAGGGATACTATAGGTAATTTTAATGATTATACGATATGTGGTACTTAGGCGGTACTGAAGGGGAATCACCTTGTTGATGGCACCGACCTTAAAAAGCCTTCAATTCGCATGCGTGGGGCGTAACTTCCCCTAAACACTTTGGATATCTGAAATTTCATCTGGATTTAAGCCTAAACACGAGAGTGATTGGGGTAGTGGATGGAGTGAAACAATAGCAAAAGAAACTGGCACTTTCTGTATCTCTTTGCTGAATGGGAATTTGCAGAAAAAAATGTGTTTATTTAAAAAAAAAAAAATTTATGCTTTATGCTTTAGAAGTAAATGCTGAAAAATGAAAGCATCCATACAACATTAAAGCATAAAATATGACCCTGGGTGTCGGTTACCACCGAGAATGCACCTCTTACAAGTTTTTCCAAGTTTCTTGTAGAAATTCTTGAAAACAAATTGCTCACTATTTTCCCTTCAATATTTTGAGAAAAAATCACTCCCAATCCCCCCTTGATTTGTCAAAAAAAAAAACACTCCCCCCTTTAAAATTTTCTTTTATAAAGAATTTTTCAAATATTCTTTTATAATGAATAGTTAAAAAAAATAACTTTTAATTTTCATAGTAAAAAAAAGATTACTCAAAAAAATAACCTTTAAAAAACTATTTAAAGAAAATTAAAGTTGCATTTAATTTAACTAGAAATTAAATAATTAAGAAAAAAAACTTTAAAAAAATAAAAAAAATTTATACCTTTGTGCAGGGGGGGTCGACGGGACTCGAACCCGTGACCTGAGGGCTCCCGGAGCCCTTACCACTCAGCTCACAACCGGTGAGCCAGTGGGCTAATCCAGGAGTAATCCTCAACGCCCTCTGCCTTAAACTGTGTTCAAAGGCATAAAGTCTTCCATGGTGGCTCTCCCTCCTCCACCATCGCTCAGGCGAAGCGCAGGTGGCGCTACTCGGGCGGATCCACCGACAGCTCGAGGGTGGCGTAGAGGAGGCACTGTGGTGGCGCGCAGGTGGCTGAGATGTGACGGGCTCACAATGAGCCAAAAAACCCAGCTAAATCACTCAACTCAAAGCTCTTTGAGCTCGTTTCTCCTATGCAATAGCATTTAGACTAATCAAAATCTTTAAAAAATGCAGAACAGGGGAGAACAAACCAGCTTGATGTATGCCTTTGACGCCCGATGTGTGAAGAAAATCGGTATTGGAGGGTTTGTGAGGACTTGGATCAAATTTTGATCTAGTCAATGTTCTTCAATTGGCCTCTACCTTCCAAAAAACACTCCTCCTTCGAAGGCATTGTGACCACAGTTAACAAAAAATAGGAGGTGCAATACCGGTTTGACGTCGTTTGCAGGTGATAGAAGAAAATGGCGTGTTGTGTTGGTTTGATTTCATTTTTTTGGAGGCATCGATGTCTTTTATCCCACACGAATGGGAAGGGAAATCTTAGAAGGGTTTATTAGAACCTTTACTCCACAATGGAGTATCTCTTCTCGGGGAGAGGCTCTCACCCGAGAGGGTCATGGGATAGCCATGATGTTGGCTCCCATGACATGTAGGCTCCCATGATATTTTGCTTGAGCTAGTCAACATCAATAATGATTGATCTAGGGGATCTGAAGGTCCATAAAAAATATCCATGATTAGACCCTCACAATTTCCATAATCTATATCTTGAGCATGCATTGCCCCTTGGGTCATCTTTCTTGATGTCACTTTAATGCTTTAGTTGTCACCTAGGGAACTGCATTCGATTGTGGAGTGTTAGGACCAGAATCATATCATCATCTCTTCCCTCATGATTGGTCACTTAAGGTTAGTCTGGGGTTTTGGTGTTCAAAGCTTGATTTATCCATGCTCTTGATAGTTTCCCTTGGTGAAGACATCCTTCAATGCACCTAGTGGGGATGACATTTCTCATCTTCTAAGTTGATATGCTTTTGAGGACTCCTCTTCCACCATGTATAGTAGGGAGATCGTTGTGGGGTCAATAGACCAAAATAAAAGGGGGTAACATTGTAGTTGAAATCTCTTCAGACTACTTCATTCTTCCCTGACCTTTGAGTATCAAGCCCTTCCTTAAAAATATGGAGGATTACCTTGCCACCTCTCGACTTGGTTTCCTTGGGTACTCCTCCCTTATGACCAATCAAAGGGCCTTAGTCCTCAAGATTCATTGGTGGTATCAATTTGGAGATATACTAGAGACTAATATCCTCCTTTGGCCAAGGGGAAGGACTAATTTCTAGGGCCTTGCTCACTAAAGGTGAGAAAAGGCCTTGGAATTTGATCACAATGGGTTCCCAATAAGAATGGTACCCCGTTACCTATTATCGAAATGGATTGGGAGTTCCAAGAATTATTGAGGTCTACTTTAACTACCATAAAAAAGACTCTTGAATTGATTCTTGATTCTAGTCTAAATGTTGGGCTAAGGTTTGTGTAAAAGGGAGATTTAGGTGCAAGATCAGTTGATGGTAATAACTCCTCTTTAGTTGCATGTTGGATGATTTTTTGGTGTTGGATGCATCGTGAGTAGTAGGGGTGTTGAGTCCCTTCATTTTAGCTTGAGGTAGGTGCTCTTGGTCAAAATTACCTCTAAGAATAGGATTTTCCCACTCTAGTGAGACTTCACTACAGGCTTACTCAGTGAAAGAAGAACATTAAAATTTTATAAAAGTTTACTATTGTTAGTGGAGTATCAAAGTTATTGTTTCCAAATTCTCAACTATTGAGGGGAAACAATTATGTTGTCTAGAAAATCAAACTCAAAATGCAACTTGAGTTTGAGGAAGTATGGCAAGTAGAAGATGGGATCACTACCTATCTAAAAGAAGTAAATGAAGACCAAATAAATTTTGATAAGGTAGAAAAAAAGGAAAGACTCGTCATCATATTTTGAGTAGCAGATGAGGTCCAAGCATGCATTCAAAATTCAACCATAACCAAGGATACATGGGAGAAGGTAAGAAAAATCTTTCAAGAAAAGAACCCAAATCAAATTCTATTCTTCCAAATCCAACTCAATTTTTTGAATATGAAGAGTGGAGAAAAGCTAGAATCATTCATGAGGAGAATTGCAGAGTTGTGAGCATCATTGCAAGCACTAGGAGAAAAGGTATTTGATGAAACTATAGTTCCAATTATTTTGAGATTTCTTCCATCTAAATACAATTTTTTTGTGACTACATTAAATAATATTGAACAAACACCAAGCTTTGAATAGTCAATAAATCTACTTCAAAAAGTAGAGGTCCCACATACAACAAATGAAGAAGAATATTTACTACTTACAATTCAAAGAGGGAAGCATTCATTTAGAAGAGACATTGGACCTCCATAGCACTTCCAACAAAGAATTTTTTTTTAAATATATCAAAATTATAGATATGATTCTCAAAGAAATAATTTCCACACACAAAGGACATGTGAACATTTTGGTATAAATGGACATACCATGAAGGACTGTTGACATAATCCATCAAAAAATGGATCACCTTCATGAGATATGAACTAGTAGGAAGAAGGATCATCAAATCAAAATCAAAGTTGGAGAAAGGCGTAGCAAAACAATGTAGCTAAAGAGAATCAGGTTAACAAAGAAAAAAATATCAAGAATAAGAACGTGTTTTTGTTGCGCAAGCACACCTGAGACAACATAATAATGTTTCATATGACTCCAAATATATGATAGGTCATGGAACCTAGATGCATTCAAATCATCCAAATCATCATACAAGAAAATTTCCATCGGTTGATCACTTCAAGTCAAGAAACCAATAGGAGACAACAATGCCTAGATACAAAGGGAACTATTACAAGTACAAGCTATGAGATGCCTCTAAGTCTAATAAGTTTATTATATTATAGAATGAAGATGGCACATTCAAAGTTAATTTATTTTCTATTTATTTTACCAAATACAGAGAAAAATATTTGCAAGATGAATGGCCTATTGTGAAGAAAGCTTTAAAGAATCATTGGATAGCTTGCAAAAAATATTTGCAATTCAAACAAGAGATCCCTACATTATTATCAAAGCGTAGGCTCTTATAAGACTGTTATCAAGTGTACCAATACAATAAGTAATTAATATATTGAATGATAAGATGCATTTGACATCATCAAGATTGATAATATATTACAAGATAAAGCGATATTTGTTAGACAATGTTAGTAGCTATTAGGTCCCAATGGTTCAACTCTAAAAACTATAGAGCACTTGACAAGTTGCTACATTCTAGTTCAAGGAAAATTTATGGCATTTATGGGATCATTCAAAGGACTGAAACAAGTATGAAATATCACCAAAGATTGCATTTAAAATATACATACCATTTATCATATCATAGAACTCATAATCAAAGGATAACTTGCAAAGAATATAGGATTTGATCACAATGAAAAGTAGAGAAAGGAAAAGCAACAAAAGAAGCCATACACAACTTTCATTCCATCATATGTAAGCCAAAAATTGGCAGACAATCAATTCAATAAGCAAAATTAGATGCTTGGTAACACATGATTTACTTGAAGATATTGAAGAAACACAATTTATGCATTGAATTATATAAGCATCATTGATTATAATAATATATTGTTTTGGAGTGCATAATTGATGGAACCCGACACTCCAAAGTATCAAAGTAGTAAGTCTACATTCAAGGGGGATTTCTCTGTCTTATTAAAGCATCACCCTAGATATTATTCAATGGTCAAAAGGTAAAACAGATATTTGACTATGATGTAATAAGGAGGGAATGTTAGGAATTACTACATCATAGCCCATGTGAGAAGGTAAGTAGTATAACCACCACTCACAATGTTTATGCATGTCGTATAGGACAATATAGATACAAGTTTGGTTTAAGGTTTGTTATGCCTTAAATAGGCATCCTATGTACTTAAAAATCTATCACTTCCATAATAAAATCATCAAAGCATTGAGTTCTAATATAAACAAGGCCTTCTAGTTATAGAATTTAAAAGTTTATCAAATCATGTTTAAACCCTACCAACCTTGTTTCTTTGTGCTCTTATTTAAACCCTACGCCATATGAGTAAAGTAAATGAGGAATTATGTATTTATAACCCATGGATTAAAAATGTTGATAGGACATGTGTCTATTGAAAAACTCTATATTTTGATATTTTATCTCACATTTTTATACTTGAGATTTTTAGAATTTTCTTTAATGCAAAATTATGTAAAATTTTGGAATATTAACAAGAACAAATGGAACCAACTACATTATTGAAATACTCAATATATAAAATAAATATAACACTGTTAGGATCCTCAATCCTAACATTATTAGTTAGTATTAGTTAGTATTATTAATCATTTAATTATTATATTATTAACTTATAAAGTGAACCATCACAACCCTTCATAACGTGAACCATCACGTCTCTTCATACGTGAACCATCATGTCTCTTCACCAACGTAGCTTTAGGGTAGATATATATATTAGGTTGGCCATCCATATCAAATAATCCAAGAAGAAGAATAATAAGCATAGATTCTAAGGATGGAACCCCCTATAGTGGCAAAGTGATTACAAGGGAGCCCCCTTTGAGTGGCCTGCGATTACATTTACATTAATTTGTTAATAATTTTATAATAAGACCTTGGGGTCTTACCATTTGGTATCAGAGCCATGTGGGACCCAGTCATGTGGGAATTTCTCAAAGATATTCATCAAATCACTTATGTGTGTGAGTATCAAACTCGGTTTGAGGATATCACCAAACACAACACAATATTGGATGAATCAATTCTCATCAATGGCTTCATTAGGGGATTAAAAGAGGAAATTAGAATGGAGGTGACAAGGTTCAATCCCTATACCATGATGCAGACCTATGGATTGGCAAAATTAGTTGAAGATAAAATCAATGCACAACAACGATTAGGAAAACCACTTATGGAAAAATCGTCGACCACTTACATTGCTCCCAAACCTATGCATAATGGAAGGGCACAAAGCACTTACACAACCCCCAAATCTAATTGAAATTTACATATTAAACATCTTAGCTTTGAGGAGATGAAGGAACAACAAGAAAAAGGACTCTGTGATAATTATGATGAACAATTTGGACCCCACCATAAATGTGCTACACTAACATTGTATTTATTGAAGAAATTTGATCCCTGTCTCTCCATAGAGCAAGCATATGAGGTAGTTGTGTCTGAAGTGACCAGTGCACCTACTCACTGCAATGAAGACAATGAGGTCGATATGCAATAAGTGATTGATGTACCAAGCAAGGATGAAGTAGACATACCCAAAGTGATCAATGCTATCCAAACATGCACTCTACAAGACCTACACATACCTTCCTCACCAATAGTGAGTTCTTGCCATATGACCAAACCTATTCGGAACCAACGCAGAGTGACTACACACTCCTTCTCTGTTGGCTCTACCAAGGAACCAAAAAGGGATATGAAATCGTTACCATCACTTTTGATGCATCATTTTGAATATTTGAGGAACCCCAAGGGTTTCCCTCCCATCGTCATCATGATTTTCCTAAGGGAGATTCTACTATTGTTTTGGGCAACCCCTCGCTAATGCTTCATCCTTCTCGATATTCCTGCCTACAAAAGGATGCCATTAAAAGAGTCCAAGAACTTACACAAATACTTCTTGGAAAATAAAGGACAAAGCTTATCATTTTGAGCTTTGAGGACAAAGCTCTTTTTAAGGAGGGTGGCATGTTAGGATCCTCAATCCTAACATTATTAGTTAGTATTAGTTAGTATTATTAATCATTTAATTATTATATTATTAACTTATAAAGTGAACCATCACAACCCTTCATAACGTGAACCATCATGTCTCTTCACCAACGTAGCTTTAGGGTAGATATATATATTAGGTTGGCCATCCATATCAAATAATCCAAGAAGAAGAAGAATAAGCATAGATTCTAAGGAATTAGCCCCCTATAGTGGCAAAGCGATTACAAGGGAGCCCCCTTTGAGTGGCCTGCGATTACATTTACATTAATTTGTTAATAATTTTATAGTAAGACCTTGGGGTCTTACCAAACACTCACAAGAATGAAATATAAAATATGACAAGGTGTTGTTAGGCACCAATAATATATCTTGCTAAAGGATAAATAATTTCCACCCACCACAATGTAATGCATGGATCTCTAGTTGTAAAATATACATATTATTGAATCTCAAAATAATAAAATGAGCATACCCTAAGGTGAATGTGGTATCATAAGTCTAATAAAAATCATAATACAATATCATTTGTGGCATCAAATGATTATTAAGCATATGTCAACATACCCCCTTAAGCTAAATAGATGGAGAGAGAACCTTATGAAATATCCCTTTGTTGATGTTATTACATTAGTTGGTCATGTAATAGTTTAGAAAGTGTGATTATTAGTTTAGGGAGTATTTAATATTTGAGTGTGTGTTTAATATTTAGGTTAATAGTATGTTTCCAATAGACAAGTGTGAGTGTAAGGTGTCATGCAAGTAGGTGAAGAATTGTGTGAAGTGTCATGTGAGAGTTATGTTATTATGAGATAAGAGGGAAGGTCAAGAGACATGAATATGAATAGTCTCTTGTAATTATATATTGATGATAAAGTATTATACATAATATCAAACTAGCATTATTGTGTGAGTAATATTTCCAATTTATGTGTGCATTATTTTTTTTGATTAGTTGGACGAAAGGAGTTTTGAAAGGACCTCCAAAACTTATAAAAAAAAGAAGCTAATCTCAAGCCTCTAGGATACTGAGGACACTTCAAACATTAAAGATAACCAACCCTTGGACACAACTACCTACACCCAAACCAACATATACTAGCCGAACAAACCTAGACACATAAGCCAAACAAAGATAAAATTTGGGCATGTAGGCCCACATGGATAAATAGAGACCAAAAATTGGGCACGCAAGCCCGACCAAAATATTAAAAAAAAACTTCCAATGGGTAGGGTTCTAGCCACCCGCCTTAAGTATTCTAACTTGAGTTTGACCTTTGGATGAATTCATTGTCCAACGATCTAAGGCCATATAGGAAATTACTTGTCCAAATGTGAAGATCTTGTTGTGTAAGACCTTGATTAGCTAGGAAGTCCACAACTTTATTACCTTCTCTGAACCGGTGCTTGAATTGAACTTTTTCTAAATTTTGAATCATTCTCTTGGTTTCAATTATAAAATTTACAACAATAGAAGAGGGATTTTGGTTGCCATTAATCCTGTTTATAATATTGAATGAATCTCCTTCTATGATTAGTTTCCTGCAATTCACCCAATTCAGTTGGGAAACACCCTGAAATAATGCCCGAGATTCAAAAAAATGGTTTGTTTGGAAGGATTTTTCCCTCTAAGTTTCTAAACAAACCCCCTGTACTCGTCGAACTCGGGTTCCCTTTAGAAGCTCCATCAAAGTTAAATTTTAGCCAACCCAATGGAGGGGATTCCCAAATTGTGCTAGCCCTATCGTGAATCACCATGCTCATTGTATTCTGAGGTTGAGTTAAAAAATTCAATGATCTCTCCAAACTGATCTTCCCTTCATAAGTTATCAAATCTAGTTTTAAAACTTTCACATTTTCCACTATATCTACAATGGTCCTCGAGGAGACCGATGAATTAGGATGGAAAATATTTTTAAATATGTAGGTATTCCTTTCCTTCCACACCCACCACCAAATATGGGGTAATCCAAATTTCTAAAACTAGCATAGGTGGGGGGAGGAGAAGGGGGATACCTATTGAACAACCAGGGCCTCCAGTGAGTTGGGAAGAACCCAAGCAACACCCAACTCCAAAAATAACTGATGGAAGACTTCAAGGGTATAGGCACAATGGGAAAATAAGTGGAAAGGTGATTAAAAAGCCTTATCGCATAGGAAGCACCTATTAGGGAAAATAATTCTCCATTTTTTAAGATTATCAAGAGTAAAGCACTTTCTCTGAATTACCAAACAGAAGAACACATTGAATTTAGGCATCAGACCTTTAATCCAAACTTGATTCATCGAGAACAAAGGATCTAAATCATAGTACAAGTAAGCATAAGTAAACTTAACTAAAAACTGGCCATCTTTATCAGGATCCCAAACCATCCTATCGTGAAGACCAATACCCGAGGTTAAGAACCATTTTATGGAGTTTTTTAAATTTATAAAAGCAAGTTTCTCCTCCTAAGAAATATTTGGGAAGTCAAAGTACTTCCATAGAAGATGACCATTGAATAATTCTAAAAATTCAAAAACTTTGGGACCAAAGAACCTATTTATGATTGGCTTCAGATAGGCGAAGGTCAGGCAATCTTCAAGAGGGGATGGTGAGGCCCAAGAAGCTTCCCAAAAATCAACGGAATAACCATATTCCACCACCCAACGAAGTCCTTTACACACATCTGCCCAACTACCAACTATGTTGGACCAAAAAGCAAACCCACTGAGAGATTTTAGGATTTCAGGAAATTGCTACCATCGCCAAGATACTTAGCCTTCACAATCTTAACCCAACTGACATTGTCATCTTGAACTAATTTCTAGGATTTTACAATCAAGGCTTTGCTCAATGTTTTTAGACTTCTCAAACCTAAGCCTCTTTCTCTCCTACTGTATACTTGATCCCATGCCACCAGGTGCAATCTCTTCTTCTCTTCAGCCCCTAACCACAAGAAGGATCATTGGATTTACTCTAAATTATCGATAACTTTACTCAAAATATTGAAAAAGGAGAGGAAGTACATCGATATGCTTTGTAAAGTGGCTTTGACCAATAAAATATTCCATGCTTGACTTAAAATGGCACCATTCCACCCTGCTAACTTCTTCTAAACTCTTTCAACTATTGAATCCCACAACGATGGTTTTGATGCACCTTTGAACAGTGACATCCCAAGGTCAACTGAGGAAAGGGAACCAATGTTGCACCTCAGAAAATCTTCTATCATCCTCTGCCTATCAACTGGGGTGTGAAAGAAAAAAGTATTTTTTTCTAAAATTCACTTTCTAACCCATAATTTTCTCAAAATCCACCAAAGTTGATTTAACCACTTTATCCTGAGGGATTGATGCCACGAAGGAAAGAATAGTTTCATAAACGAATTGGTGATGGGATATGGTATCTATCAATTGGGTTGGATTCAAACCTTGAATAACATGATTATATTTGATGGACCTGCCCAATACGTCAGCCATAAGAATAAAAAGGTAGGGTGATAAAGGGTCTCCTTGATGCAAACCTCTATTGCTATGAAAGTAGCCCGTCAAATATCCATTAAAAATTACTAAAAATATGGTTTAAGATATACAGGATATAATCAGTCTCAATCACCATTGGGAAAATCCAAACCTATCAAGGACCCTAATAATAAAATCCCAAGCCACTCTATCATATACCTTGTTCATGTCCAACTTGAGAAGAGTCCTGGACCTCCCACTTTTATCAGTAGAGTGGATGATCTCATGAAAAAAAATAAAACCATTCAAAATCTACTTCTAGGGCATGAAACCACTATACGAAGCATCAATGATCAAAGGGAGTAAAATTTTAAGTCTATTGACCATGGATTTAGTCAAAATTTTGAAAATTGTATAACACAGGCTAATCGGTTTAAAATTTGTAAATCCTTTGGCACCCAACGATTTAGGCAGTAAAATGAAAAAGGTGGAATTTACATTGACTGGGATAAAATTAGATATTTTGACCTCTTTGATTGCATTACAAACATCAGGATCCAAAATATACCAAAATCTCTTAAAAAATATAGGTGAGAAACCATTTGGATCTATATCCTTAAGACCTCCCATTGATAATACTGCCTTCCTGATCTTATTGTCATTGAAGGGATCACATAGGATCTTGTTCATATCTTCAGATACCAACATTGGGATGTTACAGAGAAGATTTTTTGCTTGCAAGTTTTTGGGAACCGAGGAGCATAACAAGTCTTTGAAGAACTCCACAACACTTTCCCTAATTTCGTTAATTTCCTTAGTAACCTCACCATCCGCATTTTTGATTTCCTTGATCCTGTTGTGACTCCTATGCCTCAACACAAACATATGAAAATAATTTGTGTTTCGATCTCCTTATTTGAGCCATAAATTCCTTTATTTTTGACGCCACATAATCTCTTCTTCAACCAAGACATTGTGCAAATCCGCAAGCAGACTTCTTTCTTTAGATCTCACTGCCTCCACTACCTTCGACCTGGCTGAAATAGCTTCCACTTATTTGAGCTACTCAATGAGTTCATTTTTCCTTAACAAAATATTACCAAAAATGAATTTATTCTATTCCTTTAGCTTTACCTTAAAGTTTGTGTGCATTATTGTGTGAGTACTATTTTATGATTCTAGAAATTATATCATTATAATCATTGAATCCATTTTTCTAACATGGTATCATAGCTATAGTTGGGATATTTAATGTAGATATTAATATTGCAAGAAGAGCTAAAATGAGAGAGATTGCAAAATTTGAAAAATATTACAAAGATAGTATTTTTGAAGAAGCCAAGCCTTGAAGAAGGAAGGCTCATGGTTGTATTGAAGTTATCTGTGATAATCCAAAGATGCATCTATAGAGATTGAATATTAAATACTGTAGATTGAATAATAAATAATCCAAGTTGAGGTCACCCAAATATTGAAGAAAATAAGGGCTAAGGTCGCCCAAATTGCATAATTGGAGAAGAATTGCCAAGTAAGGCAAATTTGATTTGAAGAAAGTTTGTTTTGACTATAGTAATTTTATTGAAGAGAAGAATATTTTGGAGGAAGGAAGAATAATTGTTGGAGATAATGAGAATCAAATAAATTGTTGATTTTATGAATGATGATTGAATTGAATAAGGAGAAAAATATTTTGAAATTTATTGAGAAATTGAAGACTGTATTTGAATTGAATAAAAATTTGAAGAAGAATAAGTGAAAGGAGTTATAATAAGAAAGAAGATTGTAGAAAGAAAAATAAATTTGAAATATTAATTGAGAAATAAAATATTTGAATACATGAGAGCTCATTTGAATTTGGGCAACAAGCAAAAGTTATAGAAGAGCAAGTGCAGGTAGTGTTAGTGAGTAGCAAGAAGTGTTTTCTCTCCAACAAGGGTGTAGACATATTATGCATAAAGGAAGCTTGCATCTAGAGTAAAAAGGATAAATTGATTTGCGATCATTCCATAGACTACCTTCGAAGGATAGAAAGCCAAAGCATATGTCTGAAAAAGAGTAAAACATTACATTTTATGTAGAAGAATCAGTTTTTTTCAAGAACCTAAGATTTGAGATAATGGCTAGAATAACATTTGATAAATAATTACAAAAGAATTAAAGTCTAAATTGAAAATTTTGCATAGGATATGTTATCCTTGAATGCATGCATGGCAAAACATATCAATATCTATGAAATAAAGTGAAGCACAAATTATTGGAAATAATAAATAGGAAAATATCTCTACATAACGAAATAATACGTAGAGAGTGATAAAAATTTTCTAGGTTCGAGTTGTATCAGCAATGGTGCATTATGGTGATCTGAATTCCTTGAATGAGGAAGTGAACCCATTCTTAGATCATATTGTATGAGCATAAATATCAAGACAATCAAAGTACTATGAAGGTCCATTTTACACCATCCGTAGGTGCATCAGGAACAAAATTTAAACTTTCATCCTTGTCATGTAAGTTGGTGGACATTGCATATGATGGTTTTGGAAATATTACATTGATAAATTTAATGGTGGATCCTACAAAAATATTTATAAATCTAGAGGTGCTTTGGGATAATATGATTGAAATAATTAAGTGCAAAATGAGAGGTGGATTGAATTCATGAATGCTTCTAGGTGGACTGAAGGTACATGTGGCTAATAAGAAGTAAACTAGAAGCTTTGTAGGCAAAGGATATTCAAGTTCTTTGGAGAATATTTTGGAATTGGTAGACAATAAATGACTGATATAGTTAGAAAAGCATTATGTTGGTGGTTGCTAGTCATTGCAAAGAATAGACGGACTACAATAGCCAAAACATATAATGAATTTCTTGATTGCAGAAATGGGAACAAGTGACTCTCTTAATGGACATCAATGTCTAGTTATTAAGAGAATATTTGCTTCGAAGGTTTTTGAAGAAGTTCCAACTATGGCTATAGAGATAATTATTATTGTAGCATGATCCAGCGATGATGTATTATCACAAGAAAAAAACTTGACTACAATGTCATGCAATTCATGGCTATCCAAGATACACTATTCAAATGACTCAAACTTTATTTGAAAATCATATGAAATATTGAAAGTTTATGAACGTAAAATACCTTTTTTACAAAATAATGTAATGTAAGGGGGTTTTGGCAATATTACATTATTTTTTCATGTAATAGTTTAGGCATTGTGATTATCCATTTAGGGAGTATCTAATATTTGAGTGTGTGTTTAATATTTAGGTTAATAGTATGTGTCAAGGTGTGAAGTGTGTGAGGTGTCAAGTAGGCAAGTGTGAGTGTAAGGTGTCATGTGAGTAGGTGAAGAGTTGTGTGAAGTGTCATGTATGAGAGTTATGTTATTATGAGATACTTTGTCATTATGAGAGAAGAGGGAAGGTCAAGAGACATGCATATGAAGAGTCTCTTGTAATTATATATTGATAACAAAGCATTGTAAAAAGTATCGAATTAGCATTGCTTTATGCATGCTATTGTAGATTTTATTAATAATATTTCAAGAATTTTATGTGTGCATTGTTGTGTGAGTAATATTTAGTGATTCTAGAAATTATACCACTATAAGCATTGGGTCTATTTTTCTAACATCCTTAGGAGAATCTCTCCCAAATTGAATGGATCTTGTAATTAGATAAAAAATAAACTTAGGAATAAAATTAGTTAGGATATTTTCAATATAATATATCAAAGGCATGTATTCTAACTCACATAGTTCTCATGAATAAAGCACATAATCCAAATTTCAAAGTTCTAAGTCCACCAATGCTCCACTAGATTAAAAACTAGATGAATAATACTATGACTATCATTGAATATAGTTGTGTGGAATTTATGAGGACAACCAAACTACTCAAAAACAATATGCATCCATTTGAGATGCTTCCTATCATGAAGAACATTACAATATTTTGCTTCCATATAAGATATATATATGGTAGTATATCACTTAGAACTCTAAGAAATAGGTCCCACGTTAAGAGAATACATGAAATCAAAAGTGGATTTTTGCTCATCAAGATCATTGAACTAATATTCATTAGAATATCCTTATATTATAATACATATCTATCCCATGGGGTTTTCAACCCATTAGTGGAGAGTGAAGAGTTTCAAATTATAATCCAAGGTTTAAATTTTATGGGTGAACCTTAACATTTTTATCAATTTCATGAGCTCAATTGTTCAATATCTTGACTTCTAAAGAGGATACCCAACTTTATATCTTGTAAAGAAATGCATGCATAATTTCTAAAAATATTGTAAAATAATCATGATGTAATATGGGTGGGGCTCGTTTCATTTCCATATGACCAAATAAAAAAGTAATCAAAAAATAGATCTCTATTAAAATAGTGAATTGCCATATAAATTAAACCTTTTAAGTAGTATAAAGTCCTCATAATAGCTCTTAAGTGACTCTCATGAGGCTCATGCATGTATGTGGAACACACACTAATAATAAATGCTATATCTAATTGAGTTTAGGTGAGGTAAAAAAGACTTTCCACCATGGACCAATAGATAGAATCATAAAGTAAAGGAGTGCATCAATTAGACTATAAATTCAATTCCAAAACAAATGAGATGTAAGTTTTCTTAATGTATTCTATATAAAAATGTTATAATATATCTACTGTGTATTAATTCTAATTATACTACGGCTAAGAAAGAGAAATTCATAAATAATATTGACCTATATGTATGCCCGAAAATAATGAAATAGCCTATGTATGTCATGTTAAAGGATTCTTGAAGCCTTAGCTTCATCATTTAAATTGAAGAAATTTATACTTTAGTGATAAATAGATTGCCAACATAAAATGCAATAATGAAAATATGTCCACCATGATCTTTTATGTAAACGTTATTTCTACCTTGCATCACTAAAATATAAAACTAAGAAAATGTGAATCTTCTCATACCCTACAAAAGGTGCCTATTTCATATCATACAAAGACTTATCAAGTACAAAACTAAAGGTGTAGGATAATCCTATATAAATATAGGAGGCTACTATATATGTGATTTTTCTTGAATATCCCCATGGATAGATGCACTTTTGACATTTGTTAAACTTTCCATCATAGAAAAGTAGTAATGCAAATAATCATATAAAATGGATTCCATTTGAGCTACATGGGTAAAATTATCTATGTATTCAATTCACTCCTAAGAAAAACCCTTAGCAATAAGAAAATATTTTTTCTTCTCAATCTCATAATTAACAACAAATTTTCTCCCATAAATCCATTAACAAACAAAAATAATCTTGCATATGCAAAAAGGGTATAAAATCATGTTTATTTTGTATAGCTACCTAAATAGGATGTGTCATTGCATAAGTATAATTTAAGTATCTCCAAAATCATCCACCTTACTAATACAAGCATGATATGGGATGCTTTCAATTATGAAATTGATATCTAATAGACTTATAAGAAGAGGCTATGCTCATCTAGGCATACATCGATCCATATGAGGAGTTGCAATAGATGAAAACTAATAAATAGAAGCATGGGAATTGGAGTTACCTACACATTATCAAAATATAAAGAAATATATCAAAAAGCACAAGGTGAACGAGTATTAACCTCCTTAACTAAATATCTAGGTCAAGGATAAATTACAATACAAGATAAAAATATGTGTACCAATATCATCTCCCAAAGTAGAGGAGTAACTAAAACAAATAAATATCCCACCTAACTAGAAGAGGAAACATAACCAAGTGGTTTATATCAAGTACCAACTAACACAATATGAGCTATAAGAGAATCAACTATAAGATCTATAAGAGGTCTAAGACATCTCGAATAAGAAATATCTCCAAACTAAAATTCTTGCCTAGTGATGATATTTTCAATGATCAAATAGATCCAATTTACTTTTGACTCCTCCATATACCTATTATAGAAATGTATCTTTGATTCTTTCATTGAATTTCAACCTATTTCTCCTTACAAATGTGTGCTTGAGCAATTGAACCAAAAATTTTGAGGAGTAAAACTAAATATTTTTCTCTTGTTCATCACACCAATGAAGTCATACCCTTGAATACATGGGTTGATGTCCTATTTGAAATAAGTTACACAAAATATTGCTTCATCCCTTGAGCTCCATGTGTTTAACATACATCATATAATGAGATATTTCTTTTTTCACTTGGTAATCTCATTTAGTTGAGAAGCATAACACACAATTTAATACAATGTAATATCATGACAAGTAAGAAATTCTCAAAGGAATTGCTATTAAAATCTCTAACATCATTAATCCTTAGGCATTTTATCTTCTACCCACTCTAATTTTTTTAACACCTTGAACTCTAGAACTTGATAAATTTTCAATCCTTAGATTTGATGGTGTAAATCCATGGTACTATGAAATCTCATTAATAAAACTTAAAAATACTTATTTCTAAAAAGAGAATGATCTACCATCAATGTATAGATATTACTATGAATAATTTCCAAAGGCTAAGAGGCATGATGAGATTTTATATTAGGAAATGACTCCCTCTAATGCTTCCCCAAATTAAAAACTTCACACAAATCACTTAGTAGATGATTTGATAGAAGATCACCAACCACAATATGACTCATGAGCATCAAGCGTCCATAATTTATGTTCCACAAATACTAATGCCAATAAACATTGATATCAAGAAATCCTTTTTTTATCAAAAAAGGGAGATCCTTACCAAAATTATACGTATAATCTACCATATCCTAAATCGACTACTATAAAAATATCTTTTGTTATAACCTACCAATCTAACCAAAATTCTTCCTTTTTATTTATGTGAGTGATGTAATAAATGAAGAGAAGATTAGGTCTAGCACATAAAACATGAACTTATTCAAAGGAAAAGGAACCAATAGTCATATATTTATAACTTGAGACCCATAAATATTAATCATCACTAATCATAACTCTCTCTTCACTATGTTGATTACTATAATTATAAATAATACGATGATTTTTGGTTATATACACTATGTATTCTATATCTAAAATGTACTCCTATGAAGAGGAAGGAAAATATTACTATAATTATAAATAATACGATGATTTTTGGTTATATACACTATGTATTCTAAATCTAAAATGTACTCCTATGAAGAGGAAGGAAAATAAGTTAAGAAAACATGTTCTTGGTAAGTATCATTATTTTATTCTTCATGAATAATAAGGAGAAGTGTGTCACATCCACATTTCTTAATAGAATCCTCAAGTTTCTTGATTCTTATCCTATAAAATTATTCTTTATGTCCTCACAATACTATTAAACTAGATTTTTTGAGTTCTTTTTGGAATGATTATTCCCATTATAGTTTTGGTTCTTTAAATTATGCTTGAACGAATGTTCTAGATGTACCTGAATCTAGACTGGAAACTTAACTATATATTTTTCAAAGTTACTTGATGTTATAAAACATGAGCAAAAACTTCGTCAAGAAATTACTTTGGTTGAGTATTGAAAAACATGCATATCATATTGTAGAAAATAACAAAATATTTATGTTGAGAACCACATTGACATAATCAAGAGGATCCTTCCATTTTTTGCTAGTTGCTTTGATATCTTCTTACAACTTATTAAAATAATATATATATTCTATAACATTATTAATGTTTTTTAGCTTCAAAATAACAAGCTTAACTTCCAATATGTCAACTTGTGTAAAGATAGCCTTCTCAAATAACTCCTTGAGTCTCCTTCATAATGTAATAAAATCCTTTAGTTCTTGGATAAGTGAGTCTAGTTCTCCATCAACATATAAATCAAATAAGTCAAAAGTTTCATCCTTCCTATTCCGCATAGTCTCGTGCTTCTTAAAAAGGTTTGTATAGAATGGATTATTTCCATTTAAGTACATGCATATACCCTCAGTTTGAAGAATATTTTTTTAATTTTTAACAATGCATATTTTGACCCATTTAATATGGGAATAGGCAGCTATCGCTCTAACAAATTCTGAAATACAACTATCTAGAAATAACAAAGATTTTTTTAAAAAGTGATGGTATTGTAAATATATTAAAACATTATATGATTTAAAAATGGATAAAAATTCCTTTGTATGGGGGAATATGAAATCCAAAAGAAACCCCTTTTTATCACCAAAAAATCCACCAAAACCAAATAGATTCAAAATTTTGAATTTACCTCTGACTCCCCTACTTGTGCCACTTGATGTGCTTTAGCTATCCTCCTTACATATTTCCTTGAGTGAATAGGATACTACCACTTGTTTACTAGAGTGAATTGTAGTTTGATAAATTGCATCCTATAATTGGATGGAAGTGTATGTATATATACAAAAAAATTATTGATTTTTAGAGGTCAAGGTACTATGTTGACCATCACTGGACAATATGGATGGGTTTAAAGAAACAACTACCAAAGATATTATCACTAACAATGGGAAGAAATAATCAAGGTTCAAATCCCTAACCTCTTGGGCATGGGCACACACTTACTTAGGATGCAAAGGACTTTAAGCATGTAATAATTTATTTAATGACACATGTCCAAATAAAAACACACTTTCCAAAGAGATGGAAGAATTGAATCTCAAAAAAGTTCTAATAAATAATCTCAAGTTATTTTGGTGACCATGCAATCTTGAATTCAATGCAATAAGAGAGCATGATCCTTCAAAAAATAAAATGACTTGGCCTTCCTTGAAATAAAATATGGATCATGGCCACCAAGAGGATCAAACCCTCATCTCCTGGTAGTTAGAAGGATCAAAATAAATATACCAACCAAGCACATGGATCCTACATTGAAAGTAGGGTGAGAGCTTTCAATACAATAATATGACCTCTTTGTCTCCAATGTACAAGATGTATTTTTATCCATGGCAAGAAAAAATGAAGGATGTAGGTTAAATATCCCCCACCCATTTTTCAAAATTTAAATTTTCTTAGTTTTTGGATAAGTGCTTATTTTTTTCCTAATGATGCATCGTACAACCATAGTTTTGGAAATGTGAAATTGATACCCCCTATATTTTTGTGTAGTTTTCCAAAAAAGGTGATAATTTTTTGTAATTTTTGATGGTTAGTCTAATACATTTATTCTATATGACATATAACTCTAATTAAAATCCTTTATCCATGCTCCATCAAAGTTGAGGAAACCTACAAGTGGCTCCTATTTAGACACAAGACTTCGAGTGATTCATAGTATACTAAAAATTTTCAAAAAATCTATTCACATTCAAGGATGGGCTATCAATATTCAAAACAACTTCAATCCTTTAGATTACAAATATTTTGTCCTTCCAACTATAATTTTATAGCATTAAAAAACAAAGGAACGAAAGAAATAAAAATTTCTCATAAATAAACCATGGATTTTAGAAAGCCCTTTAACATCCAATCTAAAGCCTTCATAACTTTTTCTTTGACAAACACCACTTCCATGGAACCTATATGGCAAGATAAAAGAGAATCAAAAGAGCAAAATAAAGTTGAGCAATGGAGAATCACCACCTCTCTGATACCATGTAGAATTATTCAATGTTAATAGAAAATAATTAAATCAAATATATTATGCATAAAATCAACAAAGAAATAAATATAACACTCAAAGAAAATATAATATGCAATATTTTATTATAATAAAGAATATCCAATTAATAAGTGGAGGTATAAACACAAAACACAATAAATGCATGGATCCCAATGATAGTTAAATTGACATATAATTAGATATCATAATAATACAAGGATCACCTCGTAAGATAAACTCAGGTCCATAGCAAAAGTACAAATAACCACAATACACTAATTTGCATAGCCTCAAATGAATATTAACCACATCTTAACAAGTTGGTGCAAAGTTCCAAGGTAGAGTTTTTGAAAACAAAAGCTTCAAGGTTTTCAAGAAATAATTTTTTTAATCTTATAGTCCATATTTTGGCTTAGTTTAAATCAATTTTAATCCCTTTAAATCAAAAATAAAAATTTATAGATTTTTATTCCTTTTAAAGACATGATCTTTGTAATGTTGAGTTTAGCTTGAGGGTAAATCTCTAAAAAATAATTAGAATTCTATAAAAATATTTGATTAAAATATTAAGATTGTTCTAATTACAATATTCTTCTCGTGCATAGGATAATGTGTTTAAGTCACTTTACCTTCTTGCTTTAATTTCAATATTTAATATGGTATGTGGGGAAGGAGGCTTCATATATTTTCACTTTTTTCACTTTTGGATTTTACAAATTTTACTTAGTTGTTGATCACCCAAGATTCTTGAAGCTAGATAAAATTTCCTTTCATTTCCTTCCCTTCTATGATTTGAGCTTCTAATCTTAAAAGTTTGTAAAAATGTCGAAATAAGCTTGTGAAGGAGAAATCATATGAAAGGAATTGGGACAAGGTGACATAAAGGCATAATGACCTTTTTTCATTTATTTATTTTTGATGTTGTGCACCAAGTTTCATGAGAATATGAAGACAACATATACAAGAAATAAAAATTTCTACAATTGTAACAAAAAAAATATATTAATTTTTCTCTTTTCATTAAATTTCATAAGTGGCAAACCAAATTAATTTATGCATTTGAGTTTATGTATGATTATTTCTATATGAAAAATGAATTTGTGTATAGAAAGGCAAAAAAGACTTATTTTGTCATTTTTTATTTGCTCCAATATTATGCATCTTACATTGAAAATAGACTATGTGCCCTAGGTTTGTGTTAGGAAAAAAACTATTGAAAAAAAGAAGAGAAATGATATTGGGTTTTGAGAACATTTTCCCTTTGTCAATTTCTTCCAACACTCAAAAACCACAAACATAAGAAAAATTAAGTGTTGAAAGTTATAATTTTTTTTATTTTAATCCTTTGGTGATATAAATTTTGCTTCCTAACATTATATAAATATTTAATCTTGACATGACTAAGGTTGTAGGCCACTTTTTTTATTATTTTTTTACTTAGTTCATAATTGATGATCTCTTCAATGATATTGTCATGACTTCATAAGAACTTAGAGACCCTTGAAATTGTTGAATCCATCAAAGGGTTTATCACTTGTGGGTCTAGGAATCAATTCTCATACTTTGACTACACTTAGAAATGAATCTAATCTAGTATGAGGTACATTTAGTTTGTATCATAGATTTTATTTTTATCCTTTATGCTAAAATTTGTCGTTGTCATTATAGGGTGATGATTTGAAAGAGTTATCTAAAACTAAAGACACTAGTTGTCTTATGTCATAAGTAGATTTTGATACATAGTATATATATAATCTATCTCACATACTTAGTTTTCATTCATTTCACATCATGTTGTTGCCCTAGGTAAATTAATTTTGGAGGTTTAACTCCTACTTATCAAAGAATGGATTAAAAAATTCTAGGTTGCTTCAACAATTTAAAAAATCTATAAACTTAGAATTGAGTAGAGGAGGTATTGATATTGGATCTTAGGTTGAAACTACCACTATTCAATTTTTTAAGTTCCTCAAATAACTAATTCCATGCATAGATTCTACTTGAGACCTCATCAATGGTATAAATAGAACAACCACCATACAACTTTCCATTTAAAAATTGATCTAATGGCATAATATTTTATACTTGAGGATCTTATATTAATTAGTTACACATTTATTTAGCAAAGAATCTAGCCCTACGGCTACAACTCCTTTCCCATTAGCATGTCTTGTTTCAAGAATTTTTTCTATTTGTCATATTGAAAAAGATTATTGCAATCCCTCCTACAATTAACTTTTAGTAGCATAACTATATCAATGCATTCCTTGTCCAATACTTGTTTCACTCTATATATATGAATAGGAATTGGTAGTCTCTATACATTCCAAATATCTTTCACTTCATGAGCATCACTTAAAATTCTTGGCATGCATATTGTCAAATATTCAAATTAGTTCTTCAATATATTAAACTAGTTCCTCCTAACCACATGTCCTTAATGTTGGTCATTCTCACTTTACATAGATGACCTAGAGTGACATGTACTTTTTGAAGAGGCTAAGGATGACTCTTCTCTTAGATGACTAGAATAATAATTTGTTGTAGGGTTTTAAACCTATATTGCATTTTCTTGAACTTGATACAATATTTTATCTCTTCATTAAGACTCAAAACTCTTTTCCCTTCTTGATAACCTCAATGTAATTACCCTTGATTTGGATGTCAACATTGGTATTGGTCATTTTAAGTTCAGGATTATCAATTACCATTTTAAAGGACTCATTTTTGGGTAATAACTCTATCCTATGTTGACTTATTCTAGGGTCTATATCTAACTATTAAAGTTTTAAGAGATAATATTTTTGGAAACCTACCCAATAGGGACCATTTATTCCTTATTTCCAAGAGTGATATTGTATAGTCTTTATATAAAACAATACCCATAAGCATGGACATAGTATTGCTTTTCTATTTTTTGACTAGATTTGAATTTGGAAAAATTCCTAATGAGGTGTCCTCTACACTCATGGTAGATGTTAGGCTTGTTAAGGTAACTCAAGCATTGGGTATACTCAAACCCTAATATATAAATAGGCATATTGGAAGGTAAGGGTTGGTGAGGTCTCATTGTATACAAGCTCTATGATGGACTTGTAGGCTAGCATATTTATCATATATAAATCATATTATATTTCCCAACTAATTAAAATAAGATATAGAAAGGATATCAAGGTAAATTACATTCAAAAGATTTCCACGTATATTGTGTAATGTGAACTGGAAGCTTCCTAGGGAGAATAATAAACAAGACATGTACTCCTTACTTAATAGTATGTCATAGTTTATTAATCACCGACATCTTTTTAAATTTGATACATTTATAAAAGTTATTTTTTACAAAAATAACCCTCAAAAAATAGAATAACTGATCTTACTTGATAGTTAGACTCATAATATTAGTTTTTATTAGGAATATGGAACTCATGAAAATTTCTTGTTATAGTGCTTCTTGAATTAGGTTCCTTATCAATGATCTCTCAGTGGCCTCCTAATCATTAATATTATTTTTTTGCTTCTATCTTGAAAGCCTGGCATTTTTGGGTTCGATTTTTGGTTTTAACAATTTTTATGGTGGATTGTAAGTTAGCGTTTAAAACTTATGTGTAATGAATGGAGTTCTATAAGTTGTTAAAAGTATATTGTTGAAGAAGGATAAATTAGATTTTAATGTCTACAAAACCATAGGCCATATGAGATGGATATTGTTTACCCAATAAATGTTTATCTCTAACCATACTCCAATTACTAAAGCATGGTGTACAACCCTACCCCCAAAATATTTGAACCATAGATCTCTATTCAAAGTTTCAAAGTCTCCACCTTTAGGCTACTCGGATTGTACAGGAAATTTGGATAAGATCCACCAAAGTGGGAGGCTTTAATCATGTGTAAATGAAAATTCCAAAGACTATTTTCTTCCTTATCAAGCGAGATGTTAGTCATATCTCCTTTCTACAAACACTTGAGCACTATACTATGCATTATCTCTTTATGAAAACCCAAAAGGAAGGACAAAAGCTATAAATAATTGAGAAAGGTATCCCTTAATAGCCAAAATTTATAACATATATAAAATAAATATATGGGTGGATTGAACTAATGTAAAATAAAGGACATTGTTGGGATCAATGCAATGTCAAGAAAGGATGTTGTCAAATTCATATTCTTCAAATTAATTTATTATAAAACAAGACCTATCATTTAAATAAATTTAATATGACATTATATTAAGATGTATATATGTGAGGATGTTAATTTCATGTTATTTATTTTTTATATTTATATTATTTAAAATTTTAATAAGTTTTTTTTTGTTGGAGAACAAGGGGTTGTACTCGGGTCCCCCACCATTGACAAATCACAACTCTCTTATTTATAGTTTGAGAGTTTAAATAGATTCAATTCTCATCTCAAATGAGTTGTTATAGCTAGAAACCTACATCATTTTACATAAAATGTCTGAATTCTTGATTTTCATTTTTTGTATCATTTTCAATTTTATGTGTGAATGCAAATATTTTAGAATTTAGCATCCTTCTTGATATTTTCCTATAGTAACCTTCATAGTTCCAAAAATTCACCTTTGCTATCTATGGATTGCATCTTAGTAGAGTAATATTTCCAAAATATTACACTATCATAGTTTGCTTTATAGATCTGGATTGCTAGTTTCCTTCTTGAAGCACAAGTGCAACCATAAATATTATAATAAATAGTTTATATAAAAGCACACTAATATTATAAAATAAAGTAGATATTATCAATGGAAAACTTTAAAGTAAATCATAATCATTTTTTTTTTTGATACGTGAAATATTTTATATCAAAACGGGTTTTTCAGGTTGACCCAAAACGTTTGTACAAAGTCAGCATAAAACTTGGGACCAAAACCAGAGACCAGCAGAGGATCCTTAACCTACTAACCTTACTAGCCAAATGTGGCTTACAACATCGCAAAAATACAACATGTCGCGAAATCGTGACATCTTTTCCATCGTGCTCTCTTTCTGCTCTGTTGGTCACGAAAAAACATGTCGCAAAATCACGACACTTCTGCCTGCTTGCTACCTTTCGATGCTTGTAGCCACGAAAATGCGACATGTCACGATATCGCGACATATTACCTCCTATGCACCTTATCAAAGCTACATACCACGATGAAGCAACATGTCGTGACATCGCAACACTTTTTTGCCTTAGCCGTGAAAAAATATGTCGCGAAATCGTGACACTTCTGCCTCCTTGCTCCCTTTTGACGCTTGTTGCCGCGAAAATGTGACATGTCATGAAATCGTGACACTTTTCCTTGTATGCTCTTTCTTGGTGCAACAGACTGCGAAGATGCTACATGTCGCAATATCGCGACACTTTTTCCCCTTAGCTCTTTCTCTTTGCTTCGAGTCATGAAAAAACATGTCGTGATATCGCTACAGTTCTGCCTCCAGGATCCCTTTTGAATATTGAAGCCACGGAAATGTGACATGTCACGAAATAGCGACACTTTTCCTTCTTTACTCAAGCTCTAAGCTTTGGGCCGTGACGAAGCGACATGTCGCAAAATCGTGACAGTTTTTCCCCTTAGCTCATTTTCTTTGCTTCGAGTTGCAAAAAAACATGTCATGAAATCGCGATACTGCTGCCTTCTTCCTTACTTTTGATGCTTGAAGCCGCGAAAATGTGACCTGTCGTAAAATCGCGACAGTTTTTCATCTTTGCCTTTACTCGGAGCTTCGGACCGTGACGGAGCAACATGTCGCGATATCGTGACACTTTTTCCCCTTAGCTCTTTCTCTTTGCTCTGAGTCATGAAAAAGAAATATGTCACGAAATCGTGACACCTTTGCCTCCTTGCTCCCTTTTGATGCTTATAGTGGCAAAACTGCGACATGTCGCGATATCACGACACATTTGCTACTTTGCTCTTTCTGGGTGCTTCGGACCACGACGAAGTAACATGTCACGAAATCATGACACTTTTTCCCCTTAGCTCTCTCTCTTTGCTTTGAGTCATGAAACAACATGTCGCGATATCGCGACATTTTTGCCTCTTTGCTCCCTTTTGCTGCTTGAAGCCATGAAACTGCAACATGTCGTGATATCGTGACACTTTTCCTTCTTTGCTCTTTCTCATAGCTTTGGCTCGCGATGGAGCAACATGTCGCGATATCACAACACTTTTTCCCCTTAGATCATACTCTTTGCTTCAAGTCACAAAAAAGCAACATGTCGCGACATCGTGACACTTTTACCTCCTTACTCCATTTTGATGCTCATAGCCGCGAAAATGCGACATGTCGCGATATTGTGACATTTTTCCTACTTTGTTGTTTCTGAGAGCTTCGGACCGCGACGAAGTAACATGTCGCGAAATCGTGACACTTTTTCCCCTAAGATTTGTTTTGCTTCGAGTCGAACAACATGTTGCGATATCACTACACTTTTGCCTCCTTGCTCCCTTTTGATGCTTGAAGCCGTGAAACTGCGACATGTCGTGATATCGAGACACTTTTCCTTCTTTGCTCTTTCTCATTGCTTCGGCCCGCGATGAAGCAACATGTCACGAAATCGTGACACTATTACCCCTTAGCACATTCACTACGGTCCGCGACAAAGCAACATGTCACGATATCCCGACACTTTAGCCTCCTTTCTTCCTGTTGATGCTTGAAGCCGCGAAAATGTGACATGTCGCGATATCGCGACACTTTTCCTTCTTTGCTCTTTTTCATTGCTTCGGCCCGCGACGAAGCAACATGTTGCGATATCGCGAAACTTTTTCCCCTTAGCTCAATCTCATCACTTCGGGCCACGACAAAGCAACGTATCGCAATATCGCGACACTTGAAGCCGCGAGAGTGCGACATGTCACAATATCGTGACACTTTTCCTTCTTTGCTTTTTTCCATTGCTTTGACCCGCGACGAAGCAACATGTCGCAAAATCATGAGACTTTTTCCCCTTAGCTCATTCTCTTCACTTCGGGCCGTGACAAAGCAACGTGTCGCGATATTGTGACACTTTAGCCTCCTTGCTTCATGTTGATGCTTGAAGCCGCAAAAATGGGACATGTTGCGATATCGCGACACTTTTCCTTCTTTGCTCATTCTCAAGGCTTCAGGTCTCGACAAAGCACAATATCGCAAAAACATGACACTGATTTCCCTTAGCTCTTTCTCTATGCTTCGGCCTACGAAACAACAATAGGTCGACACTAGGAGGATCGAAGCACAACTAACAAAGCAAGAAGAGACTCCTCTTCCTTTTTCTACCCCCACAGATGCAACATCAATGGCGGTCATTTTGAATAATCCCTTCCACGTCCGACGGTAGGTTACCCGTCCATGTGATCAGTCTGTCAACGTCCATGCCTATGTTTGCACATTTGTCTGCCACCTTGTTGCCTTCATGAAATACGTGGTTGGCCACGTTGTCATTTTTGTTTTGTAGAAGGATCCTTGCTTCCCTAATGCAGGCCTCAAATTTTTAGGGAGTATCCTTATCATTGTTGAGGAGATTGACAATCATTTGGGAGTCTCCTTCAACCATTAGCTGCTCTCGGATGTTCTGAGTAAGGAGAAGACCGTGCCAAACTGCTCTGGCCTCGGCTACATTGTTGGTGGAGAGACCCAGGGGCTCTGCATAGGCCATGATGGTGTGACCTTGATGGTTTCGAACGATACCTCTAGCCCTAGCGCGACCCGGATTGCCCTTGGTAGCTCCATCAAAATTCAACTTAAGGTGCCCGACAGGGGAGGGATCCACCTAACCTTGCCTCTAGGATTTGGATTGCCTCTTTCATCATTACAAGAGAGATTTAGGGACTGGGCTAGACATTTTTCTCCAGGGGGAACAGAAGGGTCCTCACCAGAGGACGACAAGGTGTTTTCTCTGGCAAAGGCGAGGATTTTGTTCGTGATGGTACCAAAATCTCTGGACGATTCATTGAAAACTCTAGAGTTCCTTTCAAGCCAGACCTGCCACAAGAAATAGTGGAGACAAATCTTCCACATGAATCTCAATTGGGGTCTGGTAAATGGTTTTGGCCATTGATGGAAAAAATCCTAAATGGAGCCAGGTCTGATCCAGGCTATATTGAAAGCTTGGAGGATACCATCTAGGATTGAGGAGGCAATCGGGCACTCTATGAAGAGGTGGTGGATTGATTCCCAATCTACCCTGCACAAGAAACACCTGTTAGGAACAATCAAACCATGTTTCATCATATTGTCAATAGTAAGAATTTTCCCTTGGACAACTAGCCAAGTGAAAAAGGCTACTTTGGGAATTAGTCCCTTGATCCAAACTAGGTGGGTCTAGAAGCGAGGAACATCAGGATGGATAAGCAGATTATATGCAAATTTTACTGTGAACCTCCCACTATCTGTGGTTGTCCATATCATCTTATCATCATTCAGGATTGTGGGGACAAATTGATGTTCCAGAATATCCTTGAGCTTTTGAGTTGCTGCCTCCATCCCCTGAACAACAATCGACTTCCATTGGAGACTGCCCCTGTCCAACATAAGGAAGTCAGACACCTTAGTCCCAAACCTCTCAAGAGTGATGTTTCTTAGCTAAGACAAATAGGGATTGGAGCAAAGAGCCTCTACCCCTACCCATCTGTCCTCCCAAAATTTGATTTTTTGGACATCACCAAGGGTCCACCTCATGCCATTCCTCAGCACGTCCCTGCAAGACAAGATTGCTTTCCAGAAGGCTGATCCCCGATATGGATAGGAATTTCTCAGGAGATCAGTGCCTTGGAGATATTTTCGGTTAAGGATAGTGGTCCATTCGATCCTCTCATTGGAAATCAGACGCCAGGATTGCTTAGCAATAAGAGTCAGATTGAGAAGAGAGACTCTCCTCAGGCCAAGCCCACCAAGATCCTTAGGTTTGCACACCTTGTCCCACCCAACCAGGTGGATTCGTTGCTTTTCTTCAGAGCCAGACCAAAGTAAATTCTTTTGGAGCTATTCAATTGACTGATATACCCGAGCAGGAGCTTTAAACATCGATAAGAAGTAGACCGGGATACTTTGAAGGGAGGCCATGGTAAGAATAGCCTTGCCTTCTTGGGAAAGCAAGTGGCCCTTCCACCCAGCAAGCTTCTTTTGGATCCTCTCTAGGATGATGTTCCACATGGAGACCGTCAAAACCCCGATGAATAAGGGGAGACCAAGGTAAGACGTAGGAAGAGTGGAAATGGAGCACTCAAGGATCCTGGCTATTTTGATTTACCTCTGGGGGGTGTTGAGAAAAAACACCTTGATTTTATTGAAATTGACTTTTTTCCCTGCAGCATCTTCATAGAGCCTAAGGATATGCTTAATTTTCTTGGCCTCTGCCACTGACATCGCAGTCAGCAGTAAGGTGTCATCCACAAATTGCTGATGGGAAACCAGTTTCATGAGAGAAGTAGCTTTAATACCTAAAATTAATCCAGAGGCACGGGCAGCTTTGATGGATCTTCCTAAAGCTTCGGCCACGATGATAAACAGCATAGGGCTAATAGGGTCCCCTTGCCTGAGCCCCCTCTAACTTTGGAAGAACTCGATCGACGACCCATTGACCAACATTGAGAACCAAGGCGACCGAATGCACCCACTGATAAGTCTGACCCAGTTGGGGTGGAACCCAAATTTTAGCAAAATGGTGTTCACAAAGTCCCAGCTGACACGATCAAAGGCCTTATTCATATCAAGCTTCAGTGCTAAAGCCACATTCTTGGTCTGGGACACAGAGTGAAGAGCTTCATGGACAGTGATAACACCATCCAGGATCGACCACTCCTAAACAGAACTGCCCTGGCAGGAATCAATAATCTGGGGCAGAATCCCTTTCATACGATTTGCAATGGCTTTAGTGAGGACTTTATATAGCACATTACAGAGGTTGATTGGTCTGAAGTCATAAATGGTTCTAGGAGCCAGACCTTTTGGGATCAGGGCTAAGAATGTGGAGTTGTAGCTACGGGGAATATGCTTAGAGACTTGGAACTCCCGGATGGTGGAACACACCTCATCTCCAAGGATGTCCCAATAGGTTTGGAAAAACTGGGGGGAAACCCATCGGGGCCAGGGGCCTTGTTAGGGTTCATGGAGAAAAGGGCCTACTTGATTTCCTCATTGGAGAAGGGAGCAAAGAGCATTTGGTTGGTGTCATCCTCGATCCTTCGGGGAATGAATTGGAGCATAGAATCCCGGGCAACAACATGATAGGGAGGATCCTCACCAAGGAGGGCACTGAAGTGGGACAGGGCTTCGTGCATAATGTCCTTGTTACCCCGAGCACTGGATCCATCAGATTTGAAAATCTCTTTGATATAGTTGTTGCTCCTGTTTCTAAGAGTGGTGATGTGGAAGAACTTAGAGTTAGAGTCTCCATATTTGAGCCAAAGGGCTCTCAATTTTTGCCTCTAGAAAGTTTCCTCATTGGAGAAGGGAGCAGAGAGCATTTGGTTGGTGTCATCCTCGATCCTTCGGGGAATGAATTGGAGCATAGAATCTCGGGCAACAACATGATAGGGAGGATCCTCACCAAGGAGGGCACTGAAGTGGGACAGGGCTTCGTGCATAATGTCCTTGTTACCCCGAGCACTGGATCCATCGGATTTGAAAATCTCTTTGATATAGTTGTTGCTCCTATTTCTAAGAGTGGTGATGTGGAAGAACTTAGAGTTAGAGTCTCCATATTTGAGCCAAAGGGCTCTCAATTTTTGCCTCTAGAAAGTTTCCTCACTCGCCAGGATGTTGTGGTAATTAGCCAGAAGCTTCCTCTCTTCGACCCTGGTCTCTTCATCAAATTCACCATGTTGGATCTTGCTATCAATGGCTTTCAACTTTTCACCCATTGTCTTCTTGTTTTCAAAAAGGTTTCCAAACACCTCTTTGTTCCACCGCTTGAGATTGAGCTTGACCACTTTCAGCTTTTGGGATAGTTTATAGGATGGACTTCCCTGGAAGGGCTGATGCCACCAGTTGATGATTTGGTTTTTTAGGTCCGGGTGCTTGATCCACATAGCCTCAAACCAGAACGGATGGCTGCCCCTAGAGTTGGTCACTTGAGGGACCTCCAGCAGGATTGGGTTATGATCAGACCCAACCTTGGTGAGGGAGTGCAGAGAGGATTCTCCGAAGACCTGGATGGCTTCCTGTGAAAGCAGGACCCGATCAAGCCGCTCTTGGATGAGGTTGCTGCCCAGCCGCCTGTTGGACCAAGTGTACTTAGCGTCCTTGAGCTTGATATCCATCAGCTCATGGGAGTGGACAAAATCATTGAATTCCTCCATGTTCCTAACCGGAAGCCCTGATCCCCCCTTTTGTTTGACGGGTATAGGGGGGTGTTAAAGTCACCTACAATCAACCATGAGATGTCCTGAAAGGCCTTGCTCATGTGGCTCAGAAGCTCCCACAGCATGCCTCTACCTTGCACGGTGTTGGGCGCGTAGACATTTTAAAGGATCCAGGAGTTATTGTTGGTTATGTCATGAAACAGGACAGTAAGAACGTTGTCATCCGCATGAATGACGCTGCCTTCCAATATCTTGGGGTCCTAGAGAACTATAAGACCACTAGAGGCTCCTCTGGCAGCCTTGAAAACCATTTCCCCTTGATCCCAATTTTGTGAGCTAGAGACAAGGAGCACACTTCATCTGATTTCGTTTCTTGGAGGATAAAAATAGAGGGGGAAGTCTCTTTCCTTAAAGCTTTGACAGCTCTCTGCTTGGGCAGGCCATTAAGGCCTCTCACGTTCCATGAGAGGACCTTCATTTAGACTATTTTGGATTCCTCCCTCTACCCCGACCTTGGGGTGGGGGAGGTTTTCTGATCTTGTTGGCCTCAAAGGTGGCCATGTCCTAAGGCACCAGAGTGCTTTGCTTTCCGTTTGCAATCTCATTTTCAATTTTCATTCTGTAGTGTTCTGCATCTGGGATTCTTCCCCTCCTTTTCTCACTAACATAATCTATAGCAATAGTTGAACTGCAGGTTTGCTTTGGGCTAAAATTTAGGGTGGGAATTTGTAGCTGGGTCTGGCAAGATCCACCTACACCCGCTGATGGATCTGCCACTAACTTCTCACCATTCAAGCTCTGGCCGACACCATCAGACTCCAGGGGCATGCCATAAGGGTAGCTAGTGGTTGGGTGGGGAGAGGGCCTACACGGGGAAATGGGAGGGGAAGCAAGGGTTTTAGGGAGCCCCAAGGCTGGATCTTCAATAGGGGGCTAGCCGAATCGATGACAGGCACAGCAAGGATTTCAAAAAAAATTGGGTCAAAAAATGAAGGACGAACCTGAGAAGCCAGGCTGAAATCCATGATTTGTTTTCCTTTCCCTTTCTGAAGCGTGGGATTTTCTTGGGGTTTCTGATGGTAAACACCTCTGTGAGCTGCTTTGTTGGGTCTGGCCTAAGGGCGGAGGGGTCTTCCCTGCCTATTTGTAGAGGGACCTTTAGGATTACTTCTAAATGGTGCTTCCTTGGTAGCCACCAGATCTGGACACTGATTCCTCAGGTGTCCTTAGGATTTGCACTTTGAGTAGAAGGCTGGCTTGTTTTCATATTCAATGTGTTACCTTCTTGAATAGTCCTCGTATTCCAAATCTATGAAGGATGGGAGCTCTGACTCCAGGTTTTCCGTTACACACATCCTTGCATGCATCATGCGAGACCTAGCAAGGGTAGGGTTGTCAATCATGACCATATCCCCAATGGCTTTGGTGATTCCTCTTAGGAAATACTTGTGGAAGAACTGGGCTGGGAGGTTGGCAAGCCTGACCCAAATAGGGGCTGAGTTTATGCTCTAGTTTTTTGGATCAAAATCCTCTCCCCAAGGCCTAAGGAAAAGGCTACGCCTACCTAGGAACCATGGCCCGCCAAAGAGAATACGGTTTGCATCTTCTTTATTCATGAACTAAAAAAAGCCCCTATCCAATGCGACGATTTCCAAGATTCCTGCAAGGCGCCATTTGGACAAATCCCAGGACCTTATAGTTTCAATGTCGTGCCTCCCACCCAGAAACTTGCCGATAAGGGACGAGGTCTCGAGGGACAGAAACTCTTCCATAGTGGAAGCATCAACCCTAAGCTTATTATTTTTTGGAGACAAATATGGGAGAGATTTTGACGGGACAGTCCCCTTACCTTTCAGGGTCTAGGCGAAAGAAAGTTTCCTCGGGGAGGCCGAAGCCTAGGACCCATTGTCTCGATTTTTTTCAGGTGGGTCCGGATCCCACAGTTTTTCGACTGATGCCTGCAGGCCCTCTGCATCCTTCGATGGCTCCAAATCCTTGCCTCCCGTGCAACCAGGGGCACTACCAGCCAAGATCCCAAATCTGTTGGGTCTGCCTAGCCCACCTGGCCCGCCTACCCCACCAGCTCTGCCTGCGTCCATGGCCAGGAAACCCTAGCTCCTCCTCTGCGCTCGAATCTCCCGCTCCGCTCCACTCCGATATTCTCGCTCCTATTCAAATTCAAAATAGGTTGCTTGAAGTCAAACAAGTAAATCATAATCATTATTTGAATTAGGTAGTCAACATTTTCTTGTCAGCTTTATCTAAACTTACTACTTCCTCTAACCATGGAAAAGAGAATTTTAACTTCATGATACTTAATTAAAACCCATTTATTGGTTAGCCTATCTACATATTTGTTTCCTTCCCTTAACATATGTGTAAATCTAATTTCTTTAAACTCTATAACAAGGTCTTGAGTTTTCACAACTATATCTTGTATGTTACATGGAGCCTTTGCTTTCCTCAAAATTGCATTTATTACTATGAGTGACATTCATACTATCTTCTATTTCATTTGTTTGCATATTTTTAACCCTTCCAAAGCTACCCAAGCTTCAACTTCATTATTTGTTTTAAATCCACTATTAAAAGTGTAATGAGATAAAATCTCTTCTCTAATATTTCTAATTATTCCTCTTCTTGTTGGTCTTGAATTTCCTTTAGATGCTCCATCAAAATTCAATTTGACCAACTCCTAGTGGTTTCCATTTTATATTCTTTACCTTCTTTTTGTTTCTCATGTATCCAACATCATAATTCCATTTGATGACTTGACTCCATCTATCAAGGCTCTTTGCTTCCATATTAGGGATTGGATGAGTTGATAGGGTTGGTTTAGGCTCCTCTATAGCTAAACAAATATTCATTTTAATTACCTCTAAACTACTTTCCTTTCCTTTAAATATTCTTCTATTATTTCTAGCCAGACAGTTCAAAGTATAGTTTCTTTTGATATATCCTAGATTGTTTTTAAAGCCTCACTTTTAAAAATGCTCTACCACTGCTTTAACCATTACTTAATTATTTCATTCATCACCAAATATATTAAGAATCCATTTCCATATTTTCCAGACTATTGAGCAGTGTCCTAAGAGATGGTTTATACTCTCCTCCTCCTTTTTACAAAGAACACATTGTGAGGGACCATGAAAATCCCTTTCATAAGGTTATCCTAGGATAAAATTCTTCTATGACCTACTAGCCAAACAAATATTTTAACTTTAGGAATGCTTGGGATATCCCAAATATCTCTTCATATTATTGTGATATTCCTATTTTTTTGGTGCTTTACATTATATCCACTTCTTGTTGTGTATTCTCTTAAGCTATTCAACTCCAAAATCGACTTATCCTTGGATCTCCCTAGAATAATCACTATTGCTATCTTTCTACTCGACTACCTCCTAGCATCAATGTCTTGTATGCTTGTAAAAAATCTTATTTCCATTTGTATCTTCCCCCTTGATCCTTGTACAAAATGTTTGAAACCCTAACACCATATTTTTCTTGAAGTAATGTCATCCATGGTTTCAAAATTGGATCTAGATTAAGTAGTTTTTTATCATACCAATTATCCATCCAAATAGAAAAATTTTCTCCAATTCCAACCACCCATATTAACCCTTTAATTACTAGATCAATTGATTTTTTAAACTATTCCATAGTGTAAAACTATTTGGTAGAGAGAATGCAGTAAATATTAAGCTTGGGTCATTGAGCTCAACATTCTAACTAAGAATAATTCTTGTCCATTGTCTTTGACTCTCTTTGTACAATCTCCAAAATACTTTTCTCCTAAGACGTAAGTTTGCATCTGTAAGAACTTTTAAACCGAGACCTCCCTAGTTTTATCATCAATACCTTGCTCCATTTCACCAAAGGAAATTTATTTTTATCATGTAACCCTAACCATAAAAATGATTGCATAATATAGATTAAAGTATTTTTTATTATTTTGGCATGGTATACAAGGACATATAATAAGTTGGAATGGTCTGTAAGAGTGATTTAATTAGTTGCACTCTTCCTGCTAATGATAGTCATCTACCTTTCCATATCAATAGTTTATTTTGAATTTACTAATAATTGGATTCCATAATTCTATCCTCATTCTCCCCTCAAATAAGGGCATTCCTAGATAATTTATTGGTAAATTAGCCTCCTCCATTTGAAGTAACCTGCATATCCCTGCTTTTATTTTAGTTGGGGTGTTTAAGAAGTAAATTTTGGATATTTTCCTATTAAATTTTTCCTTGATGCTCTTTTGTATTCCTTTAATTAGTTATTCAAAGCTCTGGACTCATTTATATTTGACCTCCTAAAAGGGTTGTATCATCTATAAACCTTAAGACCACTTATAAGCCTGTATTTGTTAGTATTATTCAAATTCCTATCCAAAACCTCTTCCATAATAATGGTCAAATATGGTGCTAAAGGATCTTCCTTTTTAAGACCTCTCTTGGCATTAAATGATTTTGTTACTAACCTATTGACCAACATTAATTATGAAACTATAGAGACACAAGTTTTAATTCATTTAACCCATTTCTTCCCAAATCTAAACTTTTATAATACCGCAAAAATAAAATCCCATTTAACCCTATTATAGGCTTTACTCATACCAAGTTTTAAGATCATTGGTTTCTCTTTTCTTGAAGCTACTAAATGCATAACTTCATGAGCTACTATAATCCCATGCAGAATCTATCTCCCTTTCACATATTCTCCTTGCTATTCTAAAATAATTTTGTTTAACAATCGTCTTAACCAATTTGCCATGACTTTGAAGATAATCGTATATGCCATATTACATAGGCTTATAGGTCTAAATGAGTCACAATTATGCATCCTTATTTTTTGGAATCAGGGTAAGATATGTTGCATTTATTTTATAAGATATGTATTGTTTTATCCTAAACTGTTCCACTGCCACCATTAAAGAATCCTTCACTACATCCCAATTATGTTGATAGAATGTTGCAAAGAGCCAATCCAACCTAGGTATTTATCCTTACTCAAGGAGAAAATAGCTAAATGATAAAAAATTTATAAGTTAATTCAATGTTGCTTTGGGTTTATAATTATTTTACCTTTTGTCTCATCATGTCTTTTTGATGAGGTAATAAAAATTTCTTAATGATTTGTTTTGTAAAGCAGTTAAATTTTTATTTCATATTGAAATCCTTTCTCTCTTTACATATAAACTTTTGATTACTACCATTACTATCACATTGTTACAAATTATGATTAAATATCTGACTAATTATAAGAACATACACTACACCAAAAAAGGGCTTTAACGATGGTTTTTAACTGCCCTTAAAGACCTTAAAGGGTGGTTATTCATTTTTCATCTATGAGGGCATCGTAAAAATTCCACGTCATACGACGATGGCTAAAAACCTCCCTCTTAGGGTCTAAGAGGGTAGTTTAAAACCGTCCTATTAGGGTTAAGACCTCTTAGGCCTAAGAAGGTGGTTTTAAACTGCCCTCTTAGACCCTAGGATGGTGGTTTTAAACTACCTGCTTAGACCCTCAAAGGGTGGTTTTAAACCACCCTCTTAGATCTAAGAGGGCGGTTTAAAACAACCATATTAGCTCTAGAGGGCATTTAACAACCGCCCTCTTAGGAAAAATATATAGGATTGGGAAAAGCAAAATCGAGATTTGGCAGCTTTGGAAACAACATGCATAATAATAATTTTTGTGTTCATAAATCACATCTTAATTTCATATCATATTAGAAATAATTGAAGTTACTTGTCAAATGTGCTTATTTTTTGTAGTGGTTTCCCTCAGCTAAAACAACATAGCACTCAATCAAAGGAGCACCTAAATCCAAACCAGCAAAGTGCCCAACTAGAGGAGCACCTAAACCAAGCCATCTACAAGAGTGTATTTTTTAATGAACAAAGTCATCAAGCGAAGTGCATTATTCAGTGAGCCAAACCATTAAGCAGAGTGTATTATTAAATGACCAAGCTACCAAGCGAAGAGTGCTTAAAGTGAGCCATACTACAAGCTAACAATGATACTCAAAATATTACTCAAGATGTAAAGCAAACATTCAATCGACAACACTCAAGACATAGTGCAAACAACCAACAGTCAACTCAGAATGCAAACAACCAATAGTCAACTTAGAATGTGAACAACCACTCAGGATATAGTGCAAACAACCAACAATCAACTTGGAATGCAAACAACCAATAGTCAACTCATAATGTGAACAACCAACAGACAACTCAAAATGTAAACAAACACTTAAGAAAGAACGTTGAGGGGAAGGTTAAAAAGAATCACTTGAGAAAGGAAGAAAAATATAACTACAAGTTAAATCAAACATTTATGATAGTCTTATAAAAAACAATCATGCGTAAATGTGAACTTTGAAGCAACACAAGTAATGATTTATCAATCCAAGAATTCTAATTGAAAATATGTCACCTGCAAACAATGGACTTGTAACAACAAATTGCATACATCTCAAAGACACACTTAATGCAAGATAAAAAAACATGAATATAAAAAGTATAAACAAGGGTAAAAATATTTTTTAAATGTACAAATTTACTAAATCTATAAATTTGATAAAACTGATCATTAAAACAAAATTATTCTCCCAACATGCAAAACAATCCTCCATAGATGACGAGATTTGTTTACAAACTCATCAATGCAACGAGAGCAACAAACCCAAAGTAAATGAAGAATTTATTTAGTTGTACAACTCCACTTTATTTTGATTAGTGAACTTTAAAAACTCATGATGAAAGAGGGAGTCATATGTTAGTTAACCAAATAACTAAATTCATTTACAAAAGAAAAGCATTATCTATACATAAAACTTCCAAGGTTTTGTGTATCTAACAAACTGGTATTTATTATGATTTTTGAGGAAATTTAAAACAAAAGTGGAACATAAAGCAAATAGACCATAACAAGAAAGGTCAAGAATGAGTGTTCTTAAAAAATAATACAGAATATATTAGATGGAATAAATGGCCAAACATAAAAAATAATAGGTAGAAAGGGTTCATACTCACATATGTTGTGAAACCAACTGTGATAACCATAATTGCAAACCCATGTGGAAGTATTTCCACAAAGCTTCTCCCTGCTAAAGCACAAAATACTACAACTGGGATGATGATCCCAAACAATATTGAAATCAATCTCCTCAGGCTATTGCATGCTAATATCAACCTTCCACCCAATAGAAAAACTTGGCAAAAACCAACCATACACACAAAAGATAAATATCCGCTATATCTTTGCAAAAATATATAAATATATAGCAATGAAAAAATTTCATAAAAATAAAAATTACATTGTGGCCTTTCCATACTTAATAAAATCACTTGCCAGCCTCATTATTTGCTTCATTTGAATGGTCAGGCTCAGAATCTTTGACTGCATGGAGCTTGACTTCTTTGTCTCCCATTTCACTAATAAAAAACCAAGAGACAAGAGTTTTTTTTCTCTAAATATGTTATATACACATGAAGCTATTATCAAGAGTGTTGAAAATAATTGAACCTTCCAATCTCTTAACGAAAAACTCCTCTACTTATGACTAATATTATGATCAATAATCAAATAAAATTGCAACAAAAATAAAGAATAATGAATCACTAGTCAATGTGAAGTTTCTCTCAGGTCATTCCATTAAGGAACTTTTGACATGAAATTTTTTCTTCCATATGATAATGGATGAGAAAATTTAGCATAGATTTCAAAGTCCATAGTCAAAATACAATAAATAGAATGCTACAACTACCAAGGCTACCATCAAAATATTGATAAATTGGATCTTGAAGCTTAGCATTACACAGTTTATTTTGAATAATATATGAAATACTTTCTCTTAGATTGTTGGATAAAAATCAAGTTATTATTTACGAACAACAATGATCTATTGCACCTCTTACATGTACAAAAGCAAAGAAGAAAGAAATTATATTATGTCCAAGAGTGACCAAAGGAATTAAATGAAATTCAAAGACCACGACTAGTTAGAATATTTAAGTACTAGGGTATAAAGAACCCAAGGATCTCAAGTATCTAAGAGATAAAACAGTAAATCATTGTAAATATAACCACAAGGGGTAAACCCAAAATCCATAATAGGATAGATTTCAGTGGGTTAACCATTGGAAGAGAAAATGTAGCATAGATTTCAGAGTCCATAGTCAAAATACAATAAATAGAATGCTATAGCTACCAAGGTTGCCATCAAAATATTGACAAATTGGATCTTGAAGCTTAGAATTACACAATTTATTTTGAATAATATATGGAATATTTTCTCTTAGATTACTAGATGAAAACCAAGTTATTATTTACGAACAATAATGATCTATTGCACCTCTTACATGTACAAAAGCAAGAAAGAAAGAAATTATATTATGTCCAAGAGTGACCAAAGGTGGTAAATGAAATTCAAAAGTCCACATCCAATTAAATTATTTAAGTACTAGGGCAAAAATAACCTAAGAAGCTCAAGAAGTAACTAAGAGATAAAATAGTAAACCATTGTAAATAAATCCATAGTGGGCAAACCCAAAATACATAATAAATAGGATAGATTTCAGTGGGTAAACCATTGGAAAATGTGGCCCTTATGCATAAAATATAATTTAAATTCATCCATAATAAACGATGTAAACCCCTTATGCATAAAATACAATATTGAATATACCTTTTAAATTCATGATCAGTGTGTGTTAAAAATAGTTGAGAAAACTCCAAAAATAGAGTCAGTAGATAACTTCAAAAATAAAATCGGACCAGAAACAATAGGTTGAAGAAAAGCTAGGCATTTGTCAAATGAAAATTGGATGAATGGTCTAATACCAAAAAAAAACTTGAATAAAATTGGATGGAACAAATATGAAACATTAGAGGCCATGAAAAGAATTCAAAACTATCAGGTTAACTCAGTTCAATCAGAAGAATGGAATGAGGAATCTATTGAATTTGAGTTTCAGATGAGACAAGATTCAAACACTCAAATACTAGATAAAATTGAAACACAACTACACCTAGATGAGGTAGCAAGAAAAATGAGAGAATTTGAACAACAAATTCTAAGACAAAAAGCAAAAGAAGTTGCTGCAAAACAAAAAAGAAAACCCTTAGCTAAACAAAAACTAGAAGAGTCAATTGTAAGAAAATAATTGATTTTAAAACAAAAGAAAGAGCGATGGTTAAATTTATCCATTAGCATTAGTTGCTATTACATCAATGCTTTCAACTACAAAAAATTTCAGAGCACCACAAATGAAGATTGCTTCTTCATCAAACAACACATACATAGTCCAACATGCACACAAGGACATAGACATAGATGACACACCTTTAGGGTTGTATGTGTCAATATTTGGAGAAAAAACTAGTAGGCCTGAAGATATCTATGATAACATGACTGTGAAAAACATGATTAAGAAAGAAGAACAAAAATATAAAAAATGGTTAGCTGCAATGTCAATAAATTTATGTTCCAAAAATCAAACAAATAAATAGTAGGTCAAAAACAATCATAAAGATCACCACAATTAATGGGATAGGTAATTTACCTATATTTGGTGAATTAAAAATACATAATGTATTTCACTTAGCAAAAAGTTTAAGATACCACTATATTCATTTTGGTGGAATCAAGAAAAAGATAATTCTTACTTTCAGAGGAATTAATACATTATTGTCACTTCTAGATGGCAAACATACCACACTAAAATATGCTATAGTTTCACAAGGTCTAATAAGGTTAGACAAAGGTCCTTAGTTTGGAATAAGTTTTCCAAATTTCATAATGCCTATCTTTGATGGAAACATAAATGATAGGTGGGCTACTATGTGGAATCTACTAATCAGTACAAAAGGGTCAACGCTAGCACCAAGAGAAACTCATATGATTTTAGGGTTTGAGCTTTATTATCAGTTGACAAATACTACAATTCCAATAGTTGTTAGAGAATTAGAAGACCCAAACAATAAAAAACCATCAGTAAAGTTCATTAAAGAAAAATCAAAAGGTTTTGAACCTATGTATCAGAAAAGAGATGACATTTTGGTACTTGATGACTGAACATTAGAACTGCCAAAATAAATCATAAATGAACATGAAGAAACTTTAGTAGAAGAACAAAACAGGTCAATAGAACCTTGGTCAACAACTTTAGAAACCCCAAATACGATTATCTACAAAAGAAACGAGGTAAACAACTTCAATGAAAGTATGACCAAATTGATAGATCATGCAAAAGCAAACAACAAAATGTTAAATGTAAAACTTAGACCTTTACCAGAAAGGTTCATTGTAGATCCAAAAGGATTCATCTTAGAAGAAACCAAAAAACAAGAATTAGAAGAATATGATATAAGAGTCATAGAGTTAGTTGATTTGTCATTACCAATATTAGGAACAAGACCAACTACTGAAAATAAGCCTTTAGGAACATAAATGTGTCTTATAGTCATCTTAGAAGAAACCAAAAAATAATAATTAGAAGAATATGATATAAGAGTCATAGAGTTAGTTGATCTGTCATTACCAATATTAGGAATAAGATCAACTATTGAAAATAAACCTTCAGGAACAGAAATGTGTCTTATACCATTATTATGGAGATGGCCTAACAATGTGTTAGAATATATAGGCCTAAATAAGGAAGAATATGGTAAAGAAAATATTATTCCATTTCTACCAAGAGAAGAAATAGATGATGAAAAGAAACTCAAATATATTCCTACAATGCAAAAATAATTAAATCACTTAAGCCAATACATGAATTGTTTAGCAAGGAATTTTGATGGCTTTGAAATATTGTGCAGAAATGAATTCATGAAAATTGAAAAAGCATATGCAAATATGTGAATTAAATAAATATTAAATAAACCTAACATATTTATTTTATCATATTCATTGTAGATTATAAGGTCATAATATCTAGTGTTATTGGGATCTCCATCCACATAATCAATATCAAAAGAATATTTATGATTCAAGCATGTATACAAAAAAAATTATATCCAAATGTTAATATGATCTATTTAAATAGAGATGAATTTTTAAAGGTAACTTAACATGAGTACATTATAAATACAATAGGGATGAAATATGGTCAGTTCACTTTAAGTATATGAACAATAAGTTCTATTAGTATAATGAGTTTGTATGATCTTAAATCCTTTTTATAAAGAGTATGTGGCATCATCAAAACTATAAAACTAGAGATATTGGATAACAATCATGACATATAAGTTATTCAAGGTACATACTGGCTTATTTTAAAACCTCATGATCAAGTATTTTTATGTATTGATCATAACCTAACATAACTATGGAGGAGACAAGTTGTATTACACTTTTTGTATGAGTTAAAGATCTATTCATGGAGTTTCACAAGTGATAATAAGAATGGGGATACAAAATATGGAGAAGATATAAAAAGAACATATGTATATCAAGAAAATATTATCCCAAATTAAATATGTGTTAATATGATAAAAAATAAGAAACTCCCATGGGCAAGGCTAAGTCTTGGAAGAAAATGAGCCAAAAGTAATCATTATGAGAAGCAATGAGACAAGAGGAGGAAGAAGAAATGACAATCAAGAGGAACTAGATACAGCGTTGACCTCAAGGCTACAATAGGAAGAGCTCATG